>JAVDPK010000068.1:319904-356897 GCA_034780415.1 Cichlasoma orientale
ACACACACACACACACACACACACACACACACACACACACACACACACACACACACACACACACACACGAATACACATTAAGTATGTCTGCCCTCTGACATAAAGTCTGCACTATTGTGTAATAAAAAGTAGAAGGAGCAAGAGAGGGTGTGTGTGTGTGTGTGTGTGGGTTGGGGGGTACAGGATGTGAATGTATGATTTATGATTCAATAGCAAAAGACAAGGGATGAAATTTATTGCAGAGGGGACTGAGGGAAAGGGAGAAGAGGGAGGGGGATGTTGTGGAGCAGCAGCAAAGGGGGAAAAAAGGGGGAAAAGTTAGAGGGGAATACTTCTGCAAGTGCATGTGGAGCTCGTTATATTACTGTGCACTCCTATAATAATATATGTGTGGATTCGTGCTCCGTATATATGCTTAGTCTTTCAAATCTGTCTTAAAACAACACGCTGGTACCCACATGAACACCATGTTGGATTCAATCATTTGCTTCATTAAAAGATTGTTCCCTGATGGGGACAAAACCTCCATTCCTTATTCCGAGTTTCAAAGTTTAGCTGAAGCTTAGAAGGATAACTAGTTTAACTAGTTTGAATTGGTTAAACAAAAGGGGTATTTTTAAAAGTAGCAGCTTCTCTTTGTTACTGTACCTCCACTGGCCATTCATAAGAAGGCACTGTCTACAACACTCAGAAGGGAATTGATACTTAAAAAAAACTCTCTCTCTCTTTAAGCTCTCCTTAAGTCAACCCGTCTTTTAAAATGACTCAAGTGCATGCTTTCTTTCAGTCAGAAATGGATGCTAGTTTTGGCCATTGTTTGGATATAGTTTTAGTTGTTTGTATTTCTATAGGCCTTCATCTGTTTCCCAGAGGAGAGATCACTGCAGCTGCAGACAGATACATGCACACACATACGTTTAAGCTGACACTCTACAGGGCACATCTGGTGCACTTCAATTATGTCTCGTATTGCCTTCTCAGCACACACGCACACACACACACACGTATTTGGAACCAGCTGAAATGCAGAAATAATGTAGCGTGTTTGGAATCTGTTACAATGAGGATTTATGGTGAAGTGCTATTTCTCTCATTACAGTCAAAAAGAGTGATGCAGTGGATAAACCTGGCCTGTCTTTGCCAGAGAAATCAGACCTAAAATAGATCCTGACTTTGAACTTGGGCATTGTGTATAAAAGAACACAAATTATGAGCACCGCACTGATTTCAAAAGTCATAATCTCAATGATGGGCAATTAAGTTTTTATGACCTTACTCGTTCTGTTATCTGGCACATTATTGCGACTAAAGCTGTGTGTGCTTCCTTCAATAACTGCAGGAGGCTCATGTTTCCTTTGTTCTTCTATGCTTGGATCCAGATTTATTTCATAATAATGTTCCTGCCAGTGGGCACGCCACACTGCCCAACAGTCAGCCTGTGCGCTACAGTCGCCCCCCACTGTGATGCTGGAGTAATGCACCCTCTGACTGACTGAAAGCCGCAAGCATTAAGAAATGTTGGCAGAGCACAGAGGCTGAATGGTATTCTATTAAAAGGCATTGCTTTCAGCCTCAGAAAAGTGTTAAAACGGCCCAAAAAATCAATGAAGTGTTGAGACGATGCTCAAAGGTAAGCTGCGAATAACTATATTAGTGGGGAGCTGCTATGCTTTTCCTTATTTCTTGTCATTAATAATAATAATAATAATAATAATAATAATAGTGGTCTGCATGATCTATAATGGATAACAGTTTGTTTAGTGAGCTCCTCTCCACCACACCTTCAGAAGTGTCCAGTTTGCAGCCAATCACAGAGCCAGCCTTCCTGATCAGGTTATCCAGTCTGTTGGTGTCATCAGCTCTGATGCTGCCCCCCCCCCCCCCGCCAGCAGACCACAGCAAAGTACACTGCATTCACCAGGACTGACTGATAGAAAAGCTCCATCATTTTGTTGCACACGATGAAGGATCCCAGCTTCCTTAGGAACCAGAGCTTCTCTGTTGGTCTTTCAGTTGAGCCTAGTGTTGATATGGATGCCCAAGTACTTGTACTCCTCCACCACATCAACATCCTGGCACAGGACCATCACCAGCTTTCCGGGCTTATTCACAGTCAGAAGCACATGACTCCTCCCACCTCATGTACAAGTCATTCCTGTGAAACAAAAGTTGCCATTTTAGACTTTTTTTTCCCCAACTCCTGGATTTGTATGATGTCACTGAGAGTGGATATCCCAATTAAGGTCATCTCAGGCACACAGCTGTGGCTGAGAACACAGAAGCCCCGCCCACCTGCTGATCAATTTCTATTTGTGAGGGGGAAGAAAGCAAAAACAGCTTCCTTTAAACTAGACATATAACTTTATTAATCCCTGAAGGGAAACTGCTGAAAGATCATCCTAGCAGAAGATGGTTTTGAGCCACTGACCTCTGGGCTTTGGGCCCAGCACACTTCCGCTACACTGCTCTGCTTTCGCCCCACATGGGACTCAAACCCACAATCCCTGGCTTAGGAGGGATGTATTAGGCCACCGGGGCTATTACCTAAGGCCCAGTATTGCGTAAATAAGGCTTTTTTGAACTGTGAAATATGCAGCTACTCTAGTGGAGTCCAAGAAGAAAAACATGAAGTTGGAAATAAGCAAAATAAGTCCTATTAAAGTAATCCCCCAAAGATGTAGGATTTTAAGGGCAACATCGATAAGTAGGAAGTTGATAATACACAGCGTGTTTAAACACTATGCTTGAGTGTGTGACATGCTCTGCCAATACTCACTTTCTGTTTTCAGCACACATTCATGCCGTGAGACGTCACTTACAATCATGTCTCTGTCGACGTGTTATTTGTGCCAAACAGTGTTTCTGATTCAGAACAGCTGCCGTCACTAACGTCATTCTCAGCTCTTCAAATCTGCACGAGGGGGAAACGGGTGAAGCCGAGGTGCTGGCTTTGACCAAAAACAGACGAAGCAGGCTCTGATGCTAATGTGGCGACTCCTCCGAATAATCAGAACGGATTAAAGATTCACCCTGTTTGTAGATGGCTCCAGAGCGGCACAGTTCACCCCATCGCTCTCCATACGTGCATCAGTTACACACAAAAAGGTGTTTATGAAGTCATTATCATTACTGTAGGGTAATTACTGTGTTTACATTTTAATAAATAAGCTGTGTGTGCAGTAATATTACACAAAGGAATAATGTTGTTGGTCTGTTTGGGTAGCTTGACGCTAGAAATTGATATTTCTAAAATGCGGACCCTTTGAAAAACACAAATGAGGCCTAAACTCGGGTCTTTCTCTCCCCTGAAAAACATCTCTTTTCCTGCATGTGTCCATGAGACAAAGTTCATGTTCAGACAAAGTTCAAGTTTATGTTTGTAAAGCGATGACACAGCAGCCGCGTTGTTAAACGTTATCTTCGCAAGGCCTCATTTTGAGCCCTGGGGTTAAAACTTTCTTTGTCTGCTGGAGATGGCTCTGGGTGAATCCTATTGATGGGAATAATTATGAGTTATACACTGGAGTGAACGATTCCCGGGTAACCTCATCACATGTGCTAATCTCACCTTATGTGACCTGAAGTTCATTCAGTATACTGCATGAAACCTGTGTGAGACGACTACTGTTATTGAGTGCCTCAGTGAGTGAACTCTGTAAACCCGTGACTTAAGAACTGACCTCAGTGTAAGTCTGTGGGAAGCTATATCTCTGTGTTGTGTCTTATATGCTGGCTTCAGCACAGTAGATTGCCCTTGAAGGGAGGCTGTCATACAGTCAATGGGCAGCATGCTGAATATGCTCCACTCTGAGTGAAGCTGTGTGTAGTAGGCCGGCTGAGACGCACTGCAAAGTCAGTCCTTTGCCCCAAGAGAGCGGCTTCACAGTGTAACAAGAATGTTAATATTCACTGTGCATGCTTGTGCACAACACATTTGTATATATATTTTTTACATTATGGTTCAGTAACCCGCGACACTGAAAAGGATAAGTGGAAGAAAATGGATGGGTGGATGGTTCAGTAACAAAGAAAGCAGCAGCCAGCGGTGCCTTGCTCTATATGTGAGGGCCCAGAAAGTCTCTGTCTCTCTCTTTCTTTCTCGTTTTGCAACAAACTCTGCTTTTTTTCCCCCCCAGAAGATCTTTTCAGTGTTTTCTTTCTTTCTCTTTTTTTTTTTAAATTGCATCTAAAAAGCTGAATCCACCTGGCAAACTTTATCATTTTGGCTCCAGAGCTTTTGCCCCGACCCTCTGACTGGCTGATGCTGCAGGAATGTAGTCTCATAAACAAAACTTAAGGTTTTGTCATAAATATTTTAGGACATATATTGGGAGAGACATCACTCTGCTGGCGAGTCTTGTTAATCTGACGCATGGTCTTCACAGTGCGGGCCTATTTTTCCATACGCTTCAGTTTGACTGAAAGCTGTCAAAATGAGTGTTAAGAAACCAGGTGAACACGCTTATTTTTGTTGGGGTCAGTGTTGTGGCAAAAAGTGATCAATTGCCAAAAAATTATTGCCCGCATTTAAACTGTTGTAAATTAGTTATTGGACTGTAATCTGTCAAACATACAGTATGTCAAATATATCTCTCATTAATGACATCAAGTCATTTTGAGCCAGAAAGAACACAAAGTAGAAGCTGCAATCAGTTTTTGGCAAAGTGACTTTTTTATATCTTTTAAAAATGTATTTTTAAAGAGATATCGAGCCAAGAGGGCTGCAGAAATCGCAATAAATATAGTATATAGTGGCCAAAAAGGACCGGATTGATTATAATGTAGGTGCAATGATGCAGAGTCATAAAGATACTCGCAAAACAGGTAATTTCTTTATTTTATCTATAAGCCCATAACTCCTTTTGACTAGTCTGTTTACTAATATAAGCAAAGATATTACACGTAAAAAAAAACCACATAGAAACATCAGAAAACACTTTTTGGCACGACCCACCCCCGGCCCCGTAAGGGTGTAGATTACAACAGCAGTATCTAGATGTATTGATTACTAAAAAGGGGGGGGGGTGGCGAAGGGGGCAAAACGGGTTGTGCAGCATTTTGTTTACTTACGTGAATGGAGAGGTAGGGGCGGGCGTGTATGCCCTTTGAGCCAATACTGTCGCCAGGAGGCTTTGACTGACGTTAACCTCAACCAATGGCTGAAAAGAGCAGCTGGACGGGCGCGATACGTCACTGTTTTTTCCCCTTTCAACGTGTTGGCAGAAAATTTGTGGATTTATCGGGTTTTTTTGCTAAATAACTCAAGCAAACTGAGCAAGGAGACTAACGTGCGTTTAGCGAGTTGGAGATTATTAGAAGAATTTCTTCATTGTGTGGGTTTATTGTCACATCCGGGACCGGAAAAGAACAGTTTACCCCTCCGGACAGCTGGTCTGCGATCCCCGCCTCTTCGCCCCCCTCCATTTGCGCTTGAAGTTGAGTGGTGAGTGTTGGTGCAGTAAAAGGGGAAGCTAGTTGTTTGTTTCATAATAACAAGAATGGGGGGAAAAAAGCTAAACATGAACAATGTTAACAAGATACAGTTAACTTTCCCCCCAATACGAGCCTATTTCCACATTACTTTCTCACTAGGCTAACACTGCCTACCGTTATGACCTCGGTCTAAAAAGCAGCCTGCTGTGACGGTGGTGAAGAAAACTAAAAGGTTACTTCTGTAGTAGTAACAGTTGTACTGTGATAAACTACAATGGAGGCGAGCACTGCCACGTTTATGAACACATGCCGTCTTCAAATAATACTATGTTTCGTACACAAGCTAGTTCCAACAACAGACCTCATTTAACAGCCTGTTGTCTATCAGGAGAATATTTTGAGCCCCTTAAAAGTCAGTTGAAGTGTGTTTTCTCGGATTAATTTGTATTTAATCGTCAGAAATGCGTTTCCCTCCAGAGCCACGCAGGCATTTGTCTCTGGGGCTCGTCGGGAGCGCAGAGGTGCTGTGACGGAGCTCCACGGATGTTTGTTCACGTGCTGCATTCACGTTCTCATTGAGAGCTCCGATTTTTGATTGTCATCTTTACTGTAGCAAGCAATGCTGACTAGCCAGTTAGGATGCCGGCGTTGTGGTTCCATACAGCCGTAGGCTGGAGCTTATCCCAACTGCCATAGGGCGGGAGGCGGGCTACACTCTAGACAGGTTGCCTGTTGCAGGGTTAACACACAGAAAGAACCATTCGCTCACATTCACACCTATGGGCAATTTAGAATCACCAATTAACCTAACCCCACTAACTGCATGTCTTTGGACTGGGAGGAAGCTGGAGTGCGTGGCGAGAACCTACTCAAACACGGGGAGAACATGCAAACTCCACACAGAAAAGTCCTGGCCAGATGGTGGATTCGAACCCAGGACCTTCTTGCTGTGTGACATACCCCCTCTAGCCTATAACACTGACTTATGTATGTCCTCATCAGCACCACCTTTCATGTGTGAACTCATTTCATGTGGGGGTCTAGACCTTCACCTAACAAGCAAAAGATTTATGTTTCCCAGGAGGAAACACAAATCCCTTTAGGGTTGCATGTTGAAGGGCATCCATCCATCCATTCGTTTCCGCTTATCAGTGTAAAAAAATCTGCCAAACAATATGAGGAGCTGTGGTGACGACCTGTCAATAAGGGAGCAGCTGAAAGTAGCATCTTCATCATTCTGTTTAACTTAATTATGTTAAAGCCATATTAAAACCATTTCTTCCAGTCAAAAAGTTAATGTTTAAATGTTTAAACTAGGATACATTTACATATATTCATTACTTTCAGCAGTGTATCAGTTACTTTTAACTATGCACCCTCCATCATAAACCATCTCTGGACTACTTTCAGCTGCGCCCTTACTCACAAGAGCTCACCACAGCGGGTAGCTGGCTTACAACTTTAACCATTCATCCACTATTTTTACTCAACCTAACAGCTACCCATTTATTTAGTTTTTATTTAACAAGATATTTTAACTGCTGTCTGCACTGTTAACAGTCTGTTGGACTTTGAGCTTGCTATTTCAGCCATTTATTCACTCTGAATTCCTGTTGTCTTTATGTTTCTGCTCCTTTTGCATTACTTTTTGTTAACCTTTTTCCCCCCCGACCTGTTCACTTCTAATTTAAATTGTTCCTCCTTAATTTTTACACATACCCTCTGGCCACTGCAAAGATCCCCCGAGGGGTAGTGCTTGTAGATAGTTTCATTGCTCCCTGAGATTTGAAAAAAAAAAGCAGATGCTTAATAAACAAAATTTTTAAAAAGATGAATTAAATTCATTGATAATAAATGATATAGATTGTGCTGACAGCATCCCTGCTAATGTTTTTGCTCATTAACAGCCTCAGAAGCAGTTTCTGTAAGTGGTTTTCTGCGTGCTTATGAAAAGCCACATGTATTTTTGGTGGAGCCATTATTAAACTCTTGTCAGCCATTGTCACTCAATTAGCATAACGGACAGCACACCAGAGAAGAAAGATGCAAAAATGATTTCAGGCTGCAACATACGAAGCTTCATGGTTTTCATTTGTGCTGGGAGTTCACTCAGTACGGTGGGTGAAAACAAGTCGGCGTTCACATTTGCTTGTTTCATTCTCAGAATTGACAGCAGAGGAAAGAGGCTCGATGATTTACTGTCTATTTACTGTGGCATTCATCCTCTAATCACATAGCATCAGCCTCTGGGGAGGGGAGGGAATGGAAACACTGTGGTGGGATTTAACCAGATGTTGTAGCCGCTTGGATAGGCAGGATAATCTGTTTCATTGCATCTCTGCAAATAAGTAAACAAATAGGTAAACAAACATCAACTCTTTACGATGGTACTGATGGTTTTTCTCTTTGCCAGCACACTTACATTTGTTAGTGTTTGCAAATGGAAATCAGCATGTGCTGAATGCTGCAGGTTGCCCACATATGTCCAAGTAGGATTAGTTCAGCTGAAGTCACTGTCATGGTATCAAAGGATATATTTAACAGTGTCAGTTATTTCAGCAAACCAGTGCCATTAATTTTTTAAAATATAGTCTGCTTAAAATGACTAACTTGTACATCACAAATTTATTCATAAGAAATAATAATATTGAGCTGCTGCCAGTCATCTAGATGTATTCAATTTTTAACTCAGTCTCACATGTTTCCACATTAGGAGCTGTAAGTAGATAAAAGCGCGGCAACAGCAAAATGCCTTAAATCGATTATAAACATGTAGAAAATACAACCTGGCGCAGTGAAAAGGCGGCGATTTTACCCATTGGTCTGTCCGTTTGCAGTACAAATCCCCACGTTCCTGGAAGCACGCGAATGCCTCATCAGACCACATAACCGAGCCAGCTCTGTAACGTTAGCGAGGCGGCTAACAGGATTTAGCTGACCGGAGCTACGGCGCAGAGAAATCCCCACGGAAGACACGACGAGCGCGGAGTCTGCAGTTTACTGACAGCAACTTTGTGTAACCCTACACGTTGAGACACACAGCAGGAGCACAATGCCAGGTAACGCTGACCTGTGAAAGGTTACACGTTAAAGCTTCGTCGTGTGCGTGTGTGTGTTTGCTGCTGCTGTTCGCGGAGCGCAGCAGTGTTTTGTTGACCTGTTTCAGTGATGCTGCCATGCTGTAGCTGCGTGCTAGCTCATAGCGGAGCACACTTTGTTTGGCCTCGAGCATTTTCTCCTACATACGTGTGTTACGTGTTCTGATAGCTTATCTTATCGTCTTTATTCGAGGCGTCGTTTGCGTTTAAGCCGTTTTAAGCCAACGCAATTAACCGGTTTTTCCTTTCAAAGTCATTTTCTTCCATAGAGCCTCTCTACCCTTTTGTTGTTGGTGGGGTAGCTTTCACCTTAGGCCCGTTCACTGACAGCGCAGCTGTGTTTCGGTCTGTTTGCAGCCACTGTGAGCTAGCCATTTAGCATTACCCCGACTGAAACTACCAAATCCTTTAACCCAACTTCCCAGGTAGGCCCGGACACCTGGCTTAGCTCCCCCGAAGACGTTAGCAGGCTGTAACCCACTCCTGTTACACACACGGAGTGTCAGATCACACAGACCGTTATGAAACGGGTTGTTTTTGCGTTTCAGAGGACTTATTGTGCACCCGTGTTTGTCTCTCCGCAGGTTGGATATCCCTGCTTGACATTCAGAGTTTATTTTTACTCTTGCAGGTACACACAAGTGTCCATTACAATCGGCCTCAAAAGGAGTCAGCAGGACAGTTGACTTAAATCAGCTATTGGACCTTTGACACGTTTTTCATGGGTATTTGGTTGCAGTCCAGAAATTTGAGCAGTTTACATTCAGGGTGAATTTGAACGGTTGTCTCAGCCAGTCTTAAACGAGTTGGAAAAAGTCATTGCTGTTGAGGCCTATTGATTAACTAAATATAAACTTATCCTGTGTTGTGTGTGTGTGTGTGGTGTTTTTTTTTTTTTTTCTCTCTTTAGGCTGAGGAAAAATGTGGAAAAACAATCTTTAAAGTGGAACCAGTGATTATTGTTGTATTGGTGAAATTTCCCAAAGTCCTCTTTCCCTAAAATATCCTGCTTTTACCTGATCAGCACTACAAAACTCAAATTCAGTACTAATAATCAATCACTTTTTACACTAGAACAATTTTGCTTTGAAAAAAATTGTAAAATTAATCATGGCATTTTTTCCCCCCATTTTTAACAAAAGTACATGTCCAGTTTTAGTCCTTAACTTGGTCTCAAGATCAACAAGGTGGCAAAATGGACATCTTTAGCTCTTTTAATTTTAGAAATGAGACATTGAGTTTACCATCCACTCTAAAAATTTTACATGCAGCTGAAAATGATTCATGTCCCAAGATAAAGCTACTTTGATTCAGAAATTACAAACTTTTGTACACTTCCGTTTTTGTAGCTGGACTGCAGAACAGCGTTTTACCTTTCTAAGGTTTATCCCTCATGCTCGACGGCGCAGAGGAAGCACTGATCTAGGCTCGCGTAACTAAATATTACATGACGATGACGACGACCACACGGTTATGCAATGTGAACATGTTGAGTGGTATGTTCAGTGCATCCTGGCAAGGTCCTTGCAGTCTTCCTAATTATCCTTTAATGGGGATGAAGTAAGTGACTCTTGGAAACTCTTGGAAATGAGCCTTAGGTGTGAGATTCTCTTCTATACAAATTCTTACAAATTTAGCTTGCTTAGAAGTCTAGATAATGTATTCAAATATCATTTTGTAACCATTTAAAACAAGGAACAGGCATCAAATCTGAGAAGCTGCAACCAGAACTTTTGTTTGATTTGGGGGGGGGGGTAATTTGAGCTTTAACCTTCTCTGTTCTCTGCTGCTCGCATGCCGACACACCTTAGGTGTCTCAGCTGCATTAGTTTATAGCGTCTGGAGTTGATAAATTTGTTTTATTACACAACACTTTATCAAATGCAGCAAAAGTAAATGGTAGGGGATTGGCACAAGCTTGAGACGTTCTGCGACCTTTGTCATGCACATTGTTTTGTTTTTTTTCCCTCCTTTTTTTTCACTTGCAAGCCTCTTGCGTAAATGCTGCTCTGCATAATGAGACTTCTTTATGGTTGTCCACGTTTGGACAGAATCAGACACCTCTTCTTAGTCTACTGACCTACTTTGTTTATTTGAGCTCCTCTGAGGAACAGTGTGTCTGTCCTGTCACTGCGATCAGCAAACAGCCGTCTGCTGTGGGTCAGGCTCTGCTCGCACATGTTTAGTTTGTTAAGGCGAGAGAGACACAAATGGCAGGAGTGGGTGTCGTAGAGAAATAATGGCCTGAATTTTTGAATGTGTGAAGTTTCTGAGAGTCTAAAAGTCAGTTCTTGGAAGTCGCATTGCAATGAGTGAGTGAGCCTTCATCAGGCTGACCCCGGAGCAGTGAGCACAGCTCGGTTGAGATCATCATTTTATCCCGCTCCCCCCTCTCTCCCCACTGCAAGGCCGCAGTTGAGTCATGACAAGTCTGTTGCAGCTGGCTGGCACTCTGAGGATTATGTCATGATTGGGCATGTCTCATCATAGTGCCAATCCTGTGTGTGCAGCGTAGAAGCAATTGCACACTATAAATCACATCCACTCACTGTCCCACTTGTGACTACAGATTATTAGGCTAAATAAATGAATTTAATTGTGAAAGCGTTGGTCTGTAAAACAACCCTGTTGCTTTAGTAGATGGACTGCCATATTGTCTACAGACGCCTGTTTAAAAATTAAGTGAAGCTGCAGGTCTGGACCACACTATAAATTTTTACTGACAATGCAAGTGTTTAAGCAGGGTTAGCAAACTACATCCAGTGACTGTTCAGGTGCCATGCACAGGCACAAATACCTGGCTATAAGTGCTAAGTAACATGCGAACAAACTTAAGCAGAGACAGTTTAAACATGGTGAAGGGATCCAGTTTAGCGACCGGATTTAGCAGTGCCGAGGCCTAGACAGCAGTCGTTTGCATACCTGTCCAAGTGGCCACACTCTTAATTTTAAATATTAACAAAATCCAAATGAGTGAGTTCTTTCAAAAGAAAAAAGCTGCTGTTTGGCTTTTATTAAGGGGGAAAGTATCTGTAGAGGGCAGAGGTGTTTTGGTGCCTGACTGCAAATAGTTTAATTTAGTTTAATTTTAATATGGATTGACTCTTTTGGAGGCAGCTTCAAGTGGCCTTTAGAGGAACTGTGGCATGGCATTTGGTCTGGACACACGGTTAGCATTGTACTAAGTTATTATAACATGTTGAGCTGTGATGAGTTTTGATTTTGATAAAATCCAGGCCACGTGTGGCTGTCCAGTCTTGAGCTTTAAATGTTATGCTGAGCTGGAAATGGCATGTTTAACCAGGGACTGCCCCTTTGATAGAGAACGAAGTATTTGGATGGGGGCGACAACATGTGAGGTTGTAGAGTTTTTACTTTCACTTCCTCAGTACAGATTTTCCCATTCAGTGAGGAAGTTTACACTCCTGCATATTGACTCTGTAGTCATCTACCAGAGCTGTAACTGGCTGTTTTGTATTGTTTCAGGGGATAGTTTTAGTACTAAGGATTGCTAATTTATTCTATCCAATTGTGATATGAAGGTCAATATCTAACATACCGTTACTTATTGCCAAGAATGTGTACTGAACCCAGATGTCAACTGTTGTCTTTTTAATGACTTTAAGAGCCGTGCTACTGCTTTGACTTGATGTTGCAGGTTTGGCCTGCAGCTCGTACATTGCAACATGCAGCACCATTACATGTGATGACTCACTGTTTGTCTTGATTGAATCACGCATCGTCCTTTTGCTGACTGTAGAAGAATAACCACACAAATGTTGGCACTTCTGCTCTGATCATATCACTTGGGTTTTGTTTTGCTTTGTTTACATGCGACATCCTGAGATACACCAAGTAGATGGTTTATAGTGAAAAATTCCTCATCTGTGGATTTCAGAGGGCAATGGCTACATTTATTTTTGTATTCTTTATTTTCCAAATCTGCTGTTAAGCTGTGAAGTTGTGTACTGACTCCAATTTCTGTCACTACAAGTCAATCAAGAAAAAACTCTTCAGTTATTTTGTAGGTAGTCGGCTCGATTTTTAAACTATTATCCGCTATACTCGTATTGGTAATCTACTATAGCAGATGTAGTATTTGCATGTAGATGTAGTTAGTTGTAACTTGAATTGTGTAAAGGGGACCTATCATGCTCATTTCCAGCTATATATATTTGACTCAGCTAGAGTAGCTTCTCATCATTCACAGTTCAAAATAATCCTTATCACTGGGCCTCGCTGCAGCCCTCAGTTCATCCTCTGCCTGAAACAGTTGTCCTCTGATTGGCTGGCTGTTTGCACACAGAAAGTCTGAGCAGCATATCTGTTGTCACTGATGACGTTCAGTGCCAAGAGCAGAAATAACTCTGAAAATTAGCATTTAGAGCAGCTTTTAGCTCACAGATTACTTTTGCAAACAATGATCTGATGATTTGAAACTGGCCACATTTAATCTAATCATCCGTGACTGTAACAGAGTGTATATATGTGTGTCTTTTAGTCAAGTTTGCGGCATTGCGATCGTCGCACTGAACTGTTCTGACACAGATGTTTCTGACAGCCTGTTCTGGACCTTGTGTTTGTTGCTGCTTTGGTGGTGCTTCTCTGGCACAGCTGTTTTAAAAGTTGTGACTGTGAAAGACCAGGGGTTAAGTCTCATCTCATAACCACTGAGTAAAAACTCCTTGCTTCAGCATCTCTGAATAAGGATTACACATTGGGATACTTGGTACACAGGTGAGTGCTCTGTCGTGTATTTCAGTGTTTATTTCTCCCAAGGAAGTTTGGTTTTGGGGAGTGAGGGACCCTTTCACTCACTTTTTTTTTTTTTTTTTTTTTTTTTTTTTTAATTTCTTTGCTATTTCTTTTGCGTTCCCTCCCTTTTTTCCAACCTTCATTTAAATATAAAATGTGTCTGGACAGTTTTTGCTGGACAGCTTTACTTGGTGGTGAAATGGGATTGAATTTGACATTAGGCTGTATTAGGCAGATTTGTCTAAACAGCCTGATTTAAAAACTGTGAATTTGTTTGCCTGGTAACAGTGCTGTATGTCTTACTGATGTCTTTTTGGATGTGTGCATTTCTGTGGCCTTTCACAGCAGCACTGCAGTTCACCCACCTGGAAAAAACTATTGATTAACATCATAAAATGTCAGAGACTCTATTAAGCCTTCAGGCTCATTTGGGTGTTTGCAGAAGGAATGTGTTAGATATCAGTGAGCAGGATTAATGCAAGCAGGTGTTGGCTTTCAGTCTCTTTTCTTGTTCATATCATGAGAGATGGAGAACTGCTGTTTGGTGGTTTTATGAGCAGTGGGACTGTGGGAGCAGTTTCCCAGCTGTAGCTAATGCTGATTGAGATGTTGATAGTTGATTCAATTTAGAATCCCGGGCTCAAATAATGGAGCTTTGATTTTAAATATGATAATGTAAATTAATAGCCCAGCTGTGGCCTAATGAACAGGAGATGAGCCAAAGTTATGTGGCTTTGCTGTTCAGTTGTCTGATTGCGCGCATACTTGCGACAATGAACCAAAGGGTTCCAGTGTTTCCAGCCTCACTAATGATCAGTCCTGTCCACATGTGTTTTTCACACAGAGCCAGCTGAGATGAGCGGTCCAGAGGTGGCTAAGACACCAGGAGGTGGTGCTCCGGAAAAAGAAGGGAAAGAGCCGGTTGCCAATGGGCACGGGGGAGAGAACAATGACGCCAACCCGTTTGCCGAGTACATGTGGATGGAGAATGAGGAGGAGTACAACAGACAGGTACGTGGGACATAAAGAATACTTTAACTCCTGACCTTTGTCCACCTTTGAACTTTTTTTTTTTTTTTTTTTTGGTTACTTTTTCTCCATCTGAGAGAACCTCACCTTCCACAGTCAATTCACCAGTTTGCAATCCCTTCACTCTTATTTTGAAAGTTCAGTTGTTCCTAACCAATTAGCTCCTGCCCTGAATTGCTGGCCAAGTTGCTGTTAAGATAACATAATACTTCATCCTGTGCTTGGGTAAAGCTTTTTTGTGAGTACCCAGCTGCTTCTTCAGTGAGAATCTCATTCTGCAGATGCACTCTGCCTCCATCATCTTGGACTGCAGCCAGCCATTGTAGTCCTTGTTTGGCTCTGGAGAGTCACTTTTAGCTGTAGGTTACTTCTAATTAGAAAACCAGTTATCCACCTGCTGTACTAATGTGTCTCGGCGCTGAACTTGCTGAGGCAAAGCAAGGACTAGCCCACCAGATGTGGAAGATAGTAAATGGTCTTTAGGATAAGAACCTCACCTAAGAGCAAGCAGATTTATTGCTCAGTTTTCCAAGTACTTTTGACAAGTAAAATGTTTGCAGAGGATATGCTTATAAAATGAATTACTTAATAATTTAAGAAAGCATGTATGCTCCTTTCTTGGCAGACTCATACCCCTCTCCCCTGCCACAAATGGAATCTGTATCTGATACTGTATAGGTATCAAAGGTCATCATCTGAACTTTTCTACTCCTTCACTCGTCGTTCAACTTTATTGCTGTCTTATTTACCCCCCCCCCCCCTTCGGTTATTGTCTCGCAGGTAGAGGAGGAACTGTTGGAGCAGGAGTTCTTGGAGCGCTGCTTCCAGGAAATGTTGGAGGAGGAGGACCAGGATTGGTTCATCCCTTCGCGTGACCTCAACAACCAGGGGGTGGGGCAGCTGCAGCAGCAGCTCAACGGCCTGTCGGTCAGCGATCACCACAGCAACGTGGAGGAAGTGGCGGTGAGTCAGATGCATCTGATTTCACTGCGCTCGCTCTCAGTTTGGGTTAAAATGAGTAATTTTATTCTTTCACTTCTCTCTGCAGAGGAAGAGCATCTTGAATCCTGAAGCAAAGGAATTTGTCCCAGGGAAGAAATACTAGAAGTCCCCCTCACCCCCATGGAGCCTCCACATGCACAAACACACACACGCACCAGTCCTCTCATATTCTCAGAGACTCTGGCGGCCACGGCCGCGCACACACTGATTCTCACACGCAAGCATGCACACGCACACACTTGAAGTCAGTGGCGTGCTGGCAGGCCCAGTTGGGGGGTGGGGGGATTTCTTTATCTTTTTGTTTTGTCAATCTTTTTATTTCCTGTTTGTTTTCTTGTAAACTGAGGGACATTGGGGATAGGTGGGGGAGGGGGGTGTAGTACCAGCTCTGCCCTACTGTGGGCGCTAGCTTATCATTGCAATTCGCATGACACTGTTGATGTTTACAGAGCACGCAGATCTCAGTAAGAGTCCCTTGAAAATTAGGCAGCTACCTAGGAGTGATGCCAGCATGAAATCTGAATTCCAAAAGTTTAAAGTTTTTTTTTTTTTTTTTTTTTTTTTGCAGAAAGAAACACTGAAACTAAAATTAGATATCCAGGCCCAAGAATTAGTTTAATAAACCATTATGGGAAAATGCTCCACAAAGAGAATGCGTGATGGAAAATCTGGACCTTACAACAAGGCCCAGGTCTACCCATTACATCCTTCAAATAAAATGCAGTGGTTACGTGGACAGCGCTGACACTTCTGGTTTAAATAGTGAGTGGTAATGAAAGGAAAAGTATCATGAACATGTTTTAAAATAACACTCATTGAATACATTTTACCAGTTTTAGACAATAAAACAAAAGATGTGATTTAAAACCACTGCCAGCAGTGCACTGTATCTGAATAGCTTCCCCTTCCAAAACCCCACAATTTTCAGCAATGGACGAAAGAACAGATAAACAGGCTTTTTTTTTTATATTTCAGTCCAAATCACATCAAGGTATAAACAGTGAGCCCAGAGCACATCTCCTATTCTTTTTCAAAGTAAGTCCTGCTGTTCCATTTCAAATACCTTGGGGTTATGGGTCATAATGCTGCTTTCCAGCTTCTGAACACGTTTATTCAGGCATCCTACTGTAAATAGGGGGAGATTCAACATCAAATATCTCTATTCCCCATGCTGGCCCTTTCGTCTGTTCTGAGTGGATGTGTGCTTTTGGCTAACAAAGTAATGGTTTCTCCTTTTCTCTTACCAGACTCGGAATACCAAGTGGCAATATAATTGAGGAAAGTATTGAATACAGTTTTCTCTGGTGCAACAATGCACTGACTAGAACCCTAAAGGTGCCATTCTGCTGAATAGGTGCAAATTGCAGTCAGATATCCAAAAAAAAAATGTTTAAAACACATTTTAAAATGAAAAAATTACAGATGTTTATTAAGATCTTTATATTATCCATTGTCTTTGCAGTGGATACATTCATTTGAGATAGCAGTAGCCTCAAGAGACATAAAATCATTGTTTACAGGGTACTTTCAACTGGCGGCGGCTGTCCTGAACCATGAGTTCTAAATTTGAACTTATTAAAATGAAAATGAAATAATTCTTTCTTATTTTTCCTATTTTTGGATCTTTTTGATTTTTTTTAAGCAACATTTAAAAACATAAACAATTTAAAGTCACTTACTACATCCATTCCTTACTCACACAACTGGATGGTATCTAACTAGAAAGTAAATATTTTCAAATTTTTTTTGTCTTTGTCAAAGCAATAATTGACTTTAAAAAAAAAAAATCACTGCTATTCACTTCTCTTCTGGTTCTAATTCACTCTTCTTCTGGTTTTAATATTGGATGACCAAGTTATTATTGTCTTTTGGTAGCCAGAAATTTGGAAAGAAGACAAATATGACAAAGAGGTGAGAAAATAAAATATGAGAATTAAAAGAAGTGAATATTATACATTTTACATGCAGGCAAAGTTTGAGGAAAAAGACACAATAATTTCAAGATGTTTACCAACATTTCAGCAGAATGGCCAAAACAGGTCTCAACCAATGTGGCAAATAACCTAAAGATAACATAAAGTCAATATAGGTCAAGAAATTCAGTTAGTATATCTTAAGCTATGGCTTGATGTGCCCAGATGTTATAATGGGTAATAAATGTGTTATAAAACTCTTACAAGCCCCTAAGGCCATTAAGGACTGAGCTGCAGAGCTGTTTACGAGATTGTTTATTACAGGCTAGGCTTATCTTCATTTACCACGCAGCAGTGGCTAAAATGAACCAGCTAAAAATAAATAGTTGATTCACTGGTACTCAGCCAAGGCTTCTACAAGAGCCTTGCTTAGCTAAATGCAATAATATGAAAGTCATAAATGCATCCAAGTGAAAGGCGAGGCAAAGAGACGTAGAAGAGAGGAGGAGAAGAGAGAGGGAAGGAGAGAAGAGGGAAGGGTGACTAGCAGGTGGCTTCATATTGTCTCTATCCACCACATATGTCCCGTCCACTGCTGAGCTGACAGGCAGGGACACAATGTGTTGACCTGAGGGCCTGTTAGAGACCTGCAAGTGGATAAATATAGAGCAGTGGGAGAGCATAGGTGTCTTAAATGACATATCTAATGAAGCTCATCCTCTGCAGTCTATTCAGCAGTCCAGAAAAGGCTTATGAGAACACAACTATTGTGTGGTGGAAAAGACACAGCTCTAACCACCCATTCTTTAAAGTAAACACTGATAGCAGTGGAATTGAGTCTTTTATTGTATCTTTCATGTGCTTCAACAAACATCCTCCAACCTTTTCTAGTAGTAGCATACACAATATAAACATAAACAGCCCAATGCCTCATTTGGATTTGCTGTGAGAGATTCATATTAAGCCTTTGCAGCTGTTTGTGTTCCATTTGCATATGAGAAAACAGTTTCAAAAGGCTTGTCTATAATGCATAAGACCCTTTTAGGCTGTGTTTACTGCAACACTTTATTCCACCCACTGACAATCCATGCACAGGTTTGCATCATTTTGTGAGACATGCCAGTTTTGAATTATTCAGTCACTCATCTCTACCACAGCACCACATTTAACAAACACATATACACATTCATATATAGAGAAAAAAAAAACATCACAGTCTACAAGAACTTCAGTCAGTCCCTTTGGAGAGGTGGGAATCCTATTAACCAGCCATCAGAACCTGTCCGATACCAGGCCCCTTTTATTTGAGGGGAATATGATGTACACTACCAGTCCATTTACAGGCTTCCTTCTCTGTGTACTTTAATGCGCCCTGGGCCTTGAGTGTCACGAGCAGAAGAAAACACAGTTCAATTTCCTTCACGAGTACATAAAACAAGCGCCTTCACTGTACCGACCCTATGCATAATTCACTGCCGGTGATGTGTGTGTTAAATGCTACTGAAATATACATGGCGGCATATGCAAATTCGGCAGTCCTCCTCTCACACGCTGTACTTGCTAAACAGACAGAAAGAGAATAGCGCACCACAGACAGCCCGTTCCGGACACAGTAGTAGTACAGTATGTAATTGTAGTATGTGTTCATGTTGTGGGGGTGCTAGTTGCACATATGACAAGTGGATCTTAAACGTGTAAAGTAACAAGGTGACAATTCTTGACGTACCCTTAAATGTCCTGTAACGCCACCAAGGTATATAAATCATGCAAACTCTGATGTGAAAAAGTCAGTAGTTTCTGTGAAGCTGCGCCTCAGTTTCTAAAGACATCTTGCTGCAGTAAACTGAGTCATAAAATCTAAATTTGGGCAAAGGATGACAAACATACTGTAAAATCTTCTTCCTTTAACAGTAACTTTTTAAAGAGTTTCTAGTGGTCATTAGAGGAACTGCAGACGAACTGCTGCTAGGAGCGTAAGCGTGCATGTGTCTGTGATCTTTGCGGAACGACGCTGATGAGGGGGGAGGAACGGGCAGACTGGTGGTGTCAGATATTATAAATGAGGGAAGAAATGTCTTTATCCAAGGTTTGGACACCCCCACCCTCCACATGTGCATGTGCGCTCTCTTTACTAACCACCTCAGTGTGTGTTGACATGCGTGTGTTTTGTGTGCATGTTTTTGGACCAGGCGCTGACTCAGTTCGATTCCCAGCAGCGTATCTCTAAAAGAGCCTTCCCACTGGGCTGCCAGGCTGTCCTCCCCTAACGTGACAACAGCCCAGCTGACACCCCACAGCTCTCCCAGCACAACCCACACATTCAGCCCACAATCTGCTCCCCAGATCCTGGAGGATTGGGAGTAATGTTTTTTTTTTTAAAAAAAGAAGACAATAAAGAAGAAAGAAAGAATTTTATACGAATGATGGGGAAGTGTAGGCCTATGAGTCTATAGATGGTGGTTCAAGACTTTTGCACAGTATTGCAGATGCTGCTGTACTTACTCAACTAGGGACGAAATGTTCAATTGGAGCTCAGACAAAGGTCTGATCATGCAAATGCCCCACAGGCAGCAACAAGCCACTGATCCAAATTACCTCCCAGAAATAATTATGTCCAAGGTGTGAGAGGACTTTAGAAATTTTCATTAAGAAGTATCTAAAAAAGAACCTTGACCATGTGTTTCATAACATATAAAATAATGCAAAATCTGATCAAACAAAGAGTGGATGTGGAGTTGAAGCTTTAAATTCACTCAGCTGTGCCAATATGCTGTGGATATACTTAGATTTGACATTTATATTGCAGCGGCTTAAGGTTTTATAAGCAATAGTTTTCATGTGAATATACCTTTTCTTCCTTTTCATATACGTTTATTTATTTAACTCAATTCCAGCCTTTCTATAAACTAAAACTATTAGTGCGAGACATTGCTACATATGATTTAGTCACTGAAATCCTAAATGTATCCAAAATGCAACCAAAGAACAGAACGCAATCAAATTTTATGCATATTTCAAACACAAACGTGATGAAAGGTGCGGTGCAGCGCATTTTTTGTTTGCCAGCATATGTACAGTAAATCTGGGCCTCAGCGTAAATGTCCAGCTGCCAAAGCTGTGGTGTCACTGGTGTTGAACACTGTGTTAATAGGATGTGTAATGTGGTGTGCTGCTCCTGTGCTGCAGCCAGGGCTGGGTGGCAGCAGCACTGTAGGCTACAGTAGGGTGGTTATCATGAAGCAGTTATGTAGCTGCTCTACTGGGCCAGTCTAATTACAGGAGAACAGCGTGCACCAGTCTGGGCCTCCAAATGGCACCATATGTTTTCCCAGACTAACCGGCTGAATAAATGCCATTTAACCATTCAGGATGCACTGTGCTCTGTGTCTGGAAATCAGTCACTCACACTTATAAAACCATTCAATCCCGCACCCCCGCACGCATGCACACATGCACACAAAAAGCATACCACCCACCTCTGCCATATAAAACTCAGATGTCGGCCATTTGCCCTGCTTACTCCACCATGCACACTCACTCAGCATCCTGTCCCGTTTAACCATTTACAAATCCTATTGTAAATTTGTCTGTCTCTCTCTAACACACTCACTGCACACTTGCATAATGATGTTCTTTATTGTGTTGTAGCCAGTTTAGGTAACTAAAGGGGTCTGGTTAATCAGAAACAGTGTTTCCAAGAAGTGAGCAACAGATTTAGGGCGACGTGCAGTGAGCGACCCCACGGAGTGAACATGATCAGTAACTTGACAGGGGTGAACACAGGTAAGAAACAAAAGAGCAAAACTATAAGCACTGCAGTTCTGCTAATTAGTAATCCTGCTGTTAAGTGATGTGACTCAGGTACAGGACTTCATATAAACTTAGGACAAAAGTGTTTCCCCTTAAATGGAGCCACAATTGTAAGGAAAACGCATTCGCGGGTTGAGCAGCAGAGTTAAGTATGTAGGTTGCGCCCATGAAAAACTTGACAAATCTTCTCTGCCAATGCCTAACCCTACAGAGTGGGTTTTATCAGAGACTACCTCCAGAATTTGGGAGTGGAGAGGATGGAATGGCCCGCGTGCAGTCCTGACCTCAACCCCACTGAACACTTGGGATCAGCTTGGGTGCACTGCTTGTGCCAAAGTGACCAACACACCCACACTGGCAGACCTGCTGGTTGAAAAATGGGATGCCGCCTCACAGCAGTGTGTGACCAAGCTGGTGACCAGCATGAGGAGGAGGTGCCAGGCTGTTGTGGCTGTGTACGGTTCTTCCACATGCTACCGAGGACCCCGTTTGCGTAAATGAATAAATTGCTAAATCGCCAATACGTCTCGCTTCTTCAGATTTCAATCATCCAATCCAATAAACACCAAACAAGAGTCAGTAGCAGAATAAGCTGTTTGCATTGGCAGAGAAGACTTGGCAAATTTTTTTAAATGGCACAACCCACATACTCAACTCTGCTGCTCAACCCACAGATGCATTTTTTCTTACAAATGTGGCTCCATTTAAGGGGAAATAAACAGGCGTTCCAACAGTATAAGATTTATTGCCAAGAAGCATTTTTACAACAAAGAAATAATCGACAAAACACCGATTTCCCTTCTTTTTGTGCTATGTTTAGTAGTTACCAGACCAGGAACCAGTGAATTATCATGGGCTAATATTAAAATTTAAAAAGCTTAAAATATATAGACTTTGTAATGATTTTTTCCCCTATTTTAATACGACGTGAACATGGAGTATTCCCCAACCAAAACTCACTGCCAAAACCACACGGCATCGCTGATAATAGCAAATTATTCATTGTGATTGCAAAAAGCTGACAACATTCGTATCATGACCTTTTTTTGGGAAAAGCTCCCTCTATCATCACAAGATAGACCTTTTACACATCATCAGTTTGTTAATGAGAACAGCCCAGAAAGACGCACTCACAGATGCCTATCAAGGGCAGAAAACAAAAAGAGAATGTAAGTAAATATGGACTGTAATTAGTATGACAAGGTTGAAAAAACAGATAACACACCGCAGCAGCCCGAAGGCCTACACTTCCACACATGCACATGCACAAGCACACTTGCCCATGCATGAGACGCACACACACAGGCATTTGAGCGCGCGCTTACACACACACACACACTAAGAGCAAATCAAATGTTTTAATCAGCTTGCTACAGCACATAATGAGGATCCACTAAGCTCCAGCTATCAGCTGCCATCGGCCACTTCGTTGTGCCTTCAAAGAGCTGATTTTTCACTTCTTCTACAACAAGCTTAACACAGTAGCTTTCGAGAGTGAACGCAGTCCGGGCACTGCAATAAAACCTGGAAAAAGTAAGCGATGTTTCAACAAGCGA
Organism: Cichlasoma orientale; assembly: GCA_034780415.1. Lineage (NCBI taxonomy): Eukaryota > Metazoa > Chordata > Actinopteri > Cichliformes > Cichlidae > Cichlasoma > Cichlasoma orientale. Next base: position 342,501 of record JAVDPK010000068.1, read on the forward strand.
TACAACCGCGGCAAAGCAAAGACGCAATTATGTGCAAGTGGACACGACGGCAAAACCTCTGGGGGAAAATGCGTGGGAGTGGAATGCACCCTATTTGTCACCATTGTGATTTACAACGTGCAAATATTAGAGCATAGCTGTATGCGGTCTTGGTAGAGATGAAAGTCTGTGATATGGAACTCTGCAAACCATAAATCTGACAATTCATGCTTAAATACCTTGCATAACCCAACTCAATAAACTACATTAACAGACACCTGGTGATGCAGCACGGTACACTCCTGGCATAGTCACACCTGCTGAACAAGGCAATCAGATGAATCAGTCAGTCAGTTACAGGCAGTCTAGTTTCCACAAAACTGAAAGTATACTTAAATTCTTCCTCAACTATCCAGGTGTGCGCCTGTGAGAGAGAAGTGTAGATGAAGCGATGCACAGAATGTGTGCAGGTGGGCCTCCAGTTGCAGTTTCTGGCCTCCTGGCACAGCTCTGCTGACCTCTATGAGAAAGACTTGCAGCTCCAGCCCTCCAGCTGGAGAAGTGATGACCCGAGAACACAACAACCTAAGACACTCGTCCTCCTGTCCTTGTCTCCTTTCTGCTATAGTGTGTCCTGAATGGGAGACATGCAGAGGTGGGTCAGCCTGCCTGACTGGATGAATCTGCCGTGCTTCAAATCACTTCTGTATTTCTTGGTTTGATATTTTAAAACTTTTTCTCAACTACTTTTCACTTAGCATCTTTGGCCCCCCTTTATTTCCTTTGATATTCAACTCAGTATTTGTATGTCTGACATATTTTGTTACAGCTGCACCTGAGAGTCAGTGCTCTAAAGCATGTGAGAACATGTGCTGTGCTCTTGGTTAACTGATCAGATGAAACCTTAAGAGAAGTGATTTTTTTTTTAATGAAATTTGCATTTCCCCATAAGGAGGGTGGCCTCATAGCCTTATGAGTGTGAAGTTGGTCCAGCATTGTGGTAAGCGAGGGTGTGTTCAGCATGAGAAATTACATTACCAGATTTAAGCCACGGCTATAACTTGTCTAGATATGCCTACATTTCAGTCTAACAGCTTTCTAAATGTGTGTACTGTGTTTGAGGCCCTAAAAGAAAGTAACTATAGGCCTCGTTTTTACACAATTACACAATTGCGCCATTATTCCAACAAATGCAATAATATCTGCTGATATCCTTACATCTCACATTAATTTAAATTTTGCATTTAAAGACTGCATAAAATATAAATTCAATATACCTTCAAGCAAAAAACAGTCCAAAAATCATGAAGGGAAGCTGCCCCATCTACAGCAGAGGTTTCCCTACATGTCAAACACAAAGCAGGCAAACCGGAGCCTCTGTGGAAACATCCGGTGAAGGCTGCTGTAAAATAAATGATGCTGTTAGCTGCAGTCTCGCAGGTGAAATGTGCTGCTGCTACAATTATTCTAATGCCAGCATGCCAGAATGCCAGTGCTACCAAATGCTGCTGTCAACCCAGGGGTTTAATTAGTTTGGCACGTGTGCCACTTATAATCACCTGCCATTACTAGTTCTGGCTGCATCTGCTTACACGTCTGTCAGTGCTGGGCAGGCTGCATGTGTGCATAGGTCTGTGGACATGTCGGATGATGGGTTCATGAGTATATATTTTGGCAACAGAAAACAGGCCTCAACGGTTGCTTTACTTGCAGTGGTTCTCTATAATGTCTATATTTTTATATACACATTATGAGGGGGGGGGGGCAGAACTATAAAAAGCAGGAGTCCTTTCTTTCAAGTGTTTATTAAGAAGCTTTGTAAAGTATCTGTCAGCTACAGCGAGGACAATTTTATTAGTGGTACAGACTTGTCAGTAGGCCATCTGTACACATACATTGTGAAAACAGAAGGGAGCAAGGCTTGGTAGTGTCAAACTGCACTGTGAATAGAGCTACACCTCAGGCTGAATACATCACATTGTGATTTCATGAGAGCTGGAAGAGGAGGAAGAAGAAGAAGAAGAAGAAAAAAAAAAACTTCAGGGCGGCGAGTGAATCTCGACCCAAAACAGGAGAAATGGAAGTTAAAAGTGAATTGTTCACTCCCCCTGGCGTAGCAGTGGCTACCTCTAGGGCTGGAGGAGGAGGAGGAGGAACAGGAGGAGAAGAGGAGCCCCGTGGCTCCCACAGTCATGTGCCTACTGAGCACAGTATCTGAAGGATGGACCTCAGGCTGTGTATTTAGCAGCTCGCGAGCGTGTGCGTGAACGTGTGCACATGTGGCTTCGCACATTCGCGCGTAACGTATGTCTTTGTGCAGCAGAGCACACACACAGATTCCCACTGACTCGGTTCTCGAGAATCACCTATGCCTGCCACAATACAATAGCTCTAACTATCCCTATTATTTCCAGAAAGTTCCCATTTAGGCTTTAATATTGTGCCGCCTCAAAAACATCTGTTGGGGACTTGTGTGGCTACACTAATTACAAATATCTGCAGTAATCCGCCGCCGATAAGAGAGCCATTACTCCACCAGACATTTATCACTATGGGATTGATGACCCATTTCAGAAGCTGCCTTTGTACAGGGAAGTGAAATCGCTGATATCCCTTTTATCCAACATCACTGCTGAAACCATCCATTCGTCAGGAGGCAAGCTAGTTAGAATTGTAATTAACGGCTATGGACTTTGGCCCTAATAGAATTTTTGCAGGAAACTGCAGATTGACACAGGAGTGGATGGGGGAGTGGGATTGTACAGTGTTTTTCTTTTCTTACTAATTGCCACTTTGAGACGCTGTCTGTCGAGAGAGGTGCTCTACGCTGCGTCAAGAAAGTGCCAAAGCAGCAGCACTCCCCGTTCTCCAAATGCAGGATTTCTGTCCGTTTCGAAATATGCAAGCATATGCATTTAGTCAAGTGCTCTCACAGGTACACAAACACAAACACAATTTCATAGGTCAAACATAAATTATGCACGTCTCTACTCAAATTCATAAGTCACGGGTTTTCCTCTGAATCTTTTCATTCCCAAGCACACTTGCACACCCACCCACCTAGACATGCAAAAAAAGTGGAGCAGCAGATGATCACAGTAGGTAAGGACTAAAGGTCTGGCCACCTGCCGGCCACGTCCCGTCTTTGTAGCAGTAATGAACAGAGACAGCTTGGGGACGGCTCTGCAAGCTTGTCCCCCCCTTCTAGCCTCCCTGCTTCGGGGCAAAGCTGGAGGCCCTGGGGTGACAGGAACGCCAGAGATGTTCCACTCACTGACAGGCAGGTCTTACCTGGCCAACCTGCTGTACACATTTGCCACACGACACACACACAAACATGGGGACAAATGTGGAGATACACAAAGACGTGCATGCATTAGTGCTGTATATATGCGCTCACTGTAACTGCTCACATGCATTAACGTTTCTATGCAGATGCACAAACTGAAGAACACATACACGCATACGCACACACACACAAGCTGACCCGGTGTAATTCCTCCAGCACACGGCTAGTGACAGGAGCAGCTGCGGCCGCTACGGCAGACAGATGAAATTTTCATAACTATCTCCTCCAACTTCCATCCTCACCTTCAGGATAATTTATGACCTGCCTGCCAGCCTTGAAGAGACAATATGCTTGCTATGAAATGAAGTGTTCCAGCAGTGTAGGTTATAATTAACAGAGAAGGGGAGAAAGATGTGTGTATAAGGAGTGGGAGGGTTGGAGGGCTCCCCAGGTGGGGTGGTTATGGTAGATGGGGTCGGGGGGGGGGAAGAGAAAGGATGGAGCATGTGGTGTGCATACATGTAAAATCTACATATGTGCAAATTTAAACACTGCATACATTGCTGCAGTTAGCTCTTTGACTCCAGCATTAAACAGCAGCACAAACGTAATTAACCTCCAAAAAAAAAAAGTGCCTGTAATAAACAATATCCAAAACACAATGAAACCTTAGAAGCATCTGTTATACAGACTGTCTGTGTTAACCGAGGCATACATGTCCCATTATTCTTTATCATGGTTCCCAGTGGTGCGGTTTTAACTAACTTATAGATTTAAATAAAACTGCTTCACCGAGAGGCCCAAACGAGCACCTTCACAGCACCCCAATCCAAAACAAACCGGATTTAGAGCCGATACGCTGCACAGACGGTGTTTTCCGTGAGCACAACTTCCATCTTCTTATAATGTTATGTTCTCAGTGTTTGTTTCACATGCATACCACACATCCTCACCCAATCATGCTCTATCAGCTCTATGGGATGTTGGGTTTGACCAGAAAGAATGTCCTGGTTTTCCTGACTACCAGTAAAACAGGCCCAAAACTACCCCACCCCTCACCACACTGTCTATTCCAAACACAAATCTTGTTTCCATATTAAAAAGGCAGCTTTTAATGGGCAGCTGTCTCTGCAACAAGTGTGTTTAAATGGCTGTGGGACTTTTAATGGCATTTTCAACTCTCTCTTTCCTGCTTTCTGTGCCGCATTTCTTTGCCAAGTTCTTACTGCGAATGCATAATTATGAAATTACTGTTTTCATTAAAACCTGTAAATAATTTAATGTACTTGTGAATCAAGTCAAGGATAAGCAGAGGAATTTTACAAAAGAGAGCATGAGCGCGATACTGATTCTTGCTAATGCAAGCCTTCTATTCCCACACCGAACCGCAGAACGAGTGAAAGCATGTACCTTAACATCTAATTACTAACTTGCACGAGAAGCAGGCAAATAGAGGTACGTGCATATTTGCATGGGTAAAATTTATTTGTGCCGTAAGTAGAAGGTAAATAAATGGAATCATCTGTCATCTCGCTCAAAACGCATTAATGCAAGAATAAGACATAGCCCGGCGGACTTTCTAGCATGGACGCAAACTAGGATGGGAGGACGATTACTACGGAAACAGCAGCTGTGAGGTTCTGCTGAGGTCAGGACATGTCATGCATAACTGACTGATTGCTTAACAAGGGTGGGTGCACGAGAGAAGAACTCATAATTTACAATCAAGCGCACACAAACACACACCTCACAAACACCCAGGCCACAGACAATCTCGCTGCACGAACGTAGCTGGTCTAAGGGACCACACAGACATGTTTTAGATAAAGACAGACAAATTAGATGACAGAGTCTCGGGCTAACCACTGCGCTTGCGCTAATTACAGGCTGGCCGGCGATAAAAGAGGCAGATGACATGTCCTTATTTGTTTTCTCCCTCAGTGCCCAGAATAAAGTAAACACAGCAATGTAGATGACGGCAAAAGTAGGTGGTACAAAGAAAAAGGCGCATAGACAACAAAGATACAGAACATGGTTGCGGGTTGGGAGTTCAGCCCACCACACACAGGTGTTTACCCGCCGCTGCAGTGGGAAAAAAAAAACCCTTGAGGTAAAGAGATACAAGTATGCACCCAGCAAAACTACTGGCTTGTAACTCGTGCCAAGGAAAACAAACCGGGCCAGCCCCGTCTGTTCTGCTTGCAAAACAGGACCACTGTTGTGGGGGTGATGAAGATGTAAATGCGGGGCTGCTGTCTGGGAGATCTGATTAACCTGTCACCTCCAGTCCCAACTTACATCACACAGGCACTGTTGACAACATGCCCGCACCAACCTGCACCAAAGCAGAACACTGGTTAAATGCCAGTCCAAACATCACCACCACTGCTAATTAAACCTACTTATTAATAACCTGATGCTACCTTCTCTGCACTGTACCCTACACCTGTACTCTAAGTCATGCAATGGCAGCTTGTTCAGAACAATGACACATGAACAGGTGACAGCGGCGGTAGATGGATGGGAACTTGTGTCTGTAAACACTTGACTGTATAAAGTAAGTGAATTGTCTGTGCCACTATAGCGATCCCAGTATGGTGCCACCGCTTCTAAGACTTTTAGTAAATTTGACTACACAAGACTATGCTGTGATCTGTCTGTCTTTATTGTGGACGCGACACTGACAATCTTTGCAGCTCTCATCTGGGACAGAGGGACCTCCATTGTCTTCAAGCTCCCTCTCACCCCAGTGCGGGAATCGGGGCGGAGCCTGTCAGGGACAACACAAAAGAAATGTCACCGCTCCGAGAATGAAGTGCCAGCCAAGGAAGGTCTCTCTCCTTTCTCTGCGTCTATGCATCTCCACAGGGGGTGCAATTGGTAACTGACAACACTGGTGGGGTCATCCCTGGCTGGGCACAGCTTCAACCTCAGCTCTCTAGCCCCTGATGCCCCTGAGTGACCCGTGGTTTTGATGACAGACTGGATCTTTTGTGTAGAAGCGGCCAGTCCAGGTGAGGACAACAGAGGATGACAATGGCAGGAAACATAAAGCCGATAGAGGCTGGGAGACAACTCCACGGGGTCATGGGTCAAACTGGACAGCTGAGTGATGAGTGCAGCTGTGAACACGTGGGCCTCCTTCTCCGCTCCTCTAACTCTGCTTGCCATGTCAGCTGATGTTTCCTTTGTCTTGGGATAAAGACCTCACTAACTTTCAACAAGTTGGAGAAAAGCAGTAAACACGGGGAACAGATGTATTACAGCGCAAATTCTGATTGTATAGTTATAATAATGCCATCCCAACCTGTACAGTGTGAGTGACCTCCTGGTCTTGTCAGGGGGTCACTGGAATAGAATTACAAAAGGATATTTGCCCGGAATTATTTTAAAAATGAATTAGTTGGTTTGTTTTTTTTAAACTAAGGAAGAAACTAAATATAAAGAAATGTTAATAAACATACAAGGACCAATGTTATGGTTTAAAAGTTGTCCTTGTGAGGAGAGAGAAAACCTACTTCTACAAGTTTATTTGTATAGTCCATTATCAAAACAATCTCGCAGTCTAATATGGTGCATGTCCACTGTTGTCTGCAGATTTTGCTCTTTTTTTTTCATTTGGTAAAAATCCAAAACGCTGCTAATTTGCAGCGGTTTCAACGCTTCAGTAACAAATTTGTTCAGTCTTTGTTTTCGTGCACTGTATAATCCGAGGAGAACAAAAACTGTAGCACAAATAAAGAGGACTATTTTAAACCGTGTAATATATTACCACCCCAGCGCCTCCAAACTACACCCTGTTCACACATCCTGAGCTGCCCAACTGTTTCCAGTGCCAAAGGTCAATGACTGCCTACTCTTCTACTGGCCCACACTCAGAGATGGGAAGACGGGGTTTGCCAAGTCAGGCACAAACCCTGCTTTGGGTCATAAACACCTCTGCCTGTCTACCCTCCTCTTTTCTACTCCACAGAGGTGAGTTAGGTTTTCAGTCTGTTAATCTTTCACTTCAGGCCTGCTCGCTTTTACATTGGCCCACTGGAGAACATAGAAGGGGAATGAAAGAGGGGTAGTAAAGGATAAGAATGGATAAAAGAGCAGGAAGAAAAAGCCATAGAGAGGGCCAGATGGGCACCTTCACAGTCCATTTATCAAACCCAATGTGGCCCTCCCCTCCCCTCCCTACTGCTCTCATGTCCTAAACCCCCATGTAATTCTGTAATGATTTTCATTATCATATAATGACCTTACAAAGCCTACAGCAGTTTGCATGGTCAGTACAAAACTCGCAGCTGTTCCCTTCAGTATTTGCTTGCCGGCTGTGACAAAGCTTTTTGTTGTTGTTTTTTCTAACGCCCAGAGCGCCAACCTCTAGGTTTTGCAAGGTCAGCATAAGGTCACCTCATCCAGGATGGTCAGCGGTAGCCGTACTGTAATCACACAGACGGAAGACAGCACGTAACAACGTACACCGAGTACCGTTAGTAAGATAAAACATAACAATTCTCTAAACACACTGCAGAAGACTGCAGGCTGAAGAATTTTCTGTGTATGTACTTCCAGTGTGAATCCTTCATTACCTTTGTTAAACCAAAAACCTCCCCGGTGCCACTGGGATGTGCCATTTTCTATCCTAATAGAGCTGCTCCCTGGAGGTTGTGTCTTGCGCTTCAATCTGCACTTCCTGTGCGGCATACTGAACTGCTCTGCTGCGGCACAGTCACCCACCCATATAATAATCCATCTATTTCCAGGGTACTCACGGGGCATTTACCGAAGGGACATGGAGGGCAGCATCTATCAAAGAATTCGCCATGTGCATCAGGAAAACCCAGTTACCAGAAAAGCTCATAAGAATAAAAAAGCTCTCATAACTTTGTTGGCTCAGAGTGAATGAATGGACCGCTTCCACTAGCACGGTGAGCAGAGGCATCACTCACTCTGAGTGCCTATAAGTCAGCGGTGAAGAACCGCTGGTCACCGGGTCCTTCTTGCTTGTGCTAAAAATGGCCCAGAGGCAGACAATGGCAGCTAGCAGGCCCGAGTTCCAGAGTAAAGAATGCTACTTTAACTGCTGTTTTAGAAACAAAAGTCAGTGAGAAACTTAATCAATCAGTTCTGCTTGTTTATGTTTATGGGCCTCTAGCAAAAGTCATCAATCATGCTTTTTTTTTTTTTTTTGCTCCTTTTTCCCTTTTTTTTTTTTTTTTTGGCAAGTATTATGTGCTGAATGGAAACCATGGAAACAATAGGCAGTGTTATGATAAAAGCTTGCCTGTTGAATATTGTGCGGAAACCTAATTAGAGCGCTAAATATAAAAAAGCATCGAAATGAATCAGCAAATTAATTTTAGTCCTATTTCGGTGAATGCGTTTATGAAAATAAATGATGGTTTGAATACATCTGACTGAAGTGAGCTACAATTCCCTCACTCTGTGTCTTCTGTAATAAAGTGCATCTTTAATTCAAAATAACGACTTCGCCTCTTAGTAGTACGCCGAAAGAAATTAAAACTTCTTTGCTCGACAAAGCCGAACAATCCCTGACCCTCATCAAATCGCTTATCAGTGCTAGCACGTTCCACTTAACATTGCGCATAGCTATGTGTTTAGTTTGGTGCAAATGCTATCTGTTGACAGCCACTTGACAGGATGACCCCTGGCTTTTCTGTAAGTGAGGGTGGTATAGTTTGGGGATAGACACAGAATGTGTGTAATGGGAAGAGGAGATATCAGGAGCAGCTGGAGTTCAAACATATTGTGCGGGACGTGCGCCTTCCACCAAAACTAATCTAATCAGTCTTTCACTGCTGATAGAGTAAATGTCTTTCTGCTCCGCCGACAAGGGCTGAGCATTTCCTGTCCCAGTCTGCGATGCTGGTTGTCAGCATCTTAGGGCGGGCTGAGCAAAATGTAGGGTCAGACATGGTTAGCTGGTGGTAACATCGCATTGTGGGTGGTGGGGGAGAACTGCGACGGTCGGGGACGGTTCTGATGTTCAGCTGAGGGTGGGGGGTGGCGAGATGGTTTCTAGCTTTCAGCACATGCCGCTGGAATGCATTATCAGAGCAGGCCCTACATCAGAGTTGTGAGGCACTGGGCGTTGACACAGCAAAGCAAGGTGTGTGGAAACAGTGTTTACAAGGCTCATCTGGATGGGACAAATCTAAGGGTCAACTAGAGGGGACAACGCAAATCACAGGAGTGCCGTGAAACCACGAGGGCATCAGCGCAGCAAGAATTTAACGTGAAGTTTTCAAATGAAAAGATGTGGCTTTCAGGAATTTGCAGCCTTTGGATTATTTTCCTGCCTCTTTGCTTTCTCTAGGCTTTTTGGGTCAGGTCTATTCCAACATGTGTGTGTGTGTGTGTGTGTGTGTGTGTCTGTATGTGACTCCGAGGTCAAATCTATTGATAGAGACAAGAAGCAGTCGAGTATAAGCGAATGCAGCGTTGGTGTGTGTCTGTGCTAGCGCTGAGGGGGAGAGCGAGCAGTTAAAATGAACAGTTAAAATAACAGTGTTGCATGTGTGAGGCCCTTCTTTATCTGACTGCATGACCAATGTTCTAAAACCCTGCGCTCTCTGCCTCTATCTGGAGGGGAGGAAGTGATTGGGCCTATCCAAGACACATGTGTCATTGTGATAACGGCGATAACTCCCAGGCCCAAGGATCCCAAACGCACACCGACCAGACCACTGCACATCTATGGAATTCACACTGCTTCTTCAGAAGGACTGGTCACTGCACACTGAAGCAATGTAGCACGGACGTGATAACTCCTTATTTTGTTTGACGATGCGATCGCAGTTATAAAGCCTCCACCTTTTAACTGAGAACTGCATATTAATAAATTTTGCTACTGCAACAATGTTGCCCAAACTGTAACAGCAGCTCTGGTTCCTGCAAGTGAAATGAGATATGATGTTTGGTTTTAAACCTGTTTGTGCGATGTTGTGGAAATCAAAGCAACATGTGTGCATCATGCATTATATTTTGAAATTTTGTTGACAGCTAAACATGAAACGTTATTATTGGAGAGCGATGGCATTACCATTGCCAGCAGGAGCTCGTAATGAACAGATGATCTTTACTTGACTAGATATCAGTCAGAGATGGATTTCACGAGGACCAGTGGAAGTAAAAAAAAAGTTGGTGGTACATTGTGTTACCTGTCTCTCCATGTCTGTCTTTGCTGGTGTCTGTCTGTCAAGGCAGACAGCAGGATCTCTGCCATCTCCCTCCTTCCTTCTGCTGCTTGGCCTTCCTCCTCCACTGCAGCCAGGAAGAGCATGGTCTGAAAAAAATCGAAGCAGAAGTGGAAATTGTTGGATCAAAATAGAACCAAATGGAAATGTGAAAACTTGAGTAGAAATACCGGAGAAACACCATTAAAAGGCGCCTGAAATGACGCCGGTTGTTTGAGCCCTACTATAACTTAGAACGAGACACTTCACAAACGTTTGAGTTTATTAAATCTTACCCTAAATACTGAACAACAAACTGCAGAATTGAGCAGAAAGATAACCTGAAGTGAAACCTGCCATCCTTGTGCTTCTATCCTCAGTTTAGAAATTACACAGCTCTGAGCAATTATACTATCCCTGGGATGACAGCATACAGTAAGTCTAGTATAAAGTCAGTTTCACATCAGAGGATGGGCAAATTACACCCAATATTAGAGTGTGAGTCAATTAATCACGTCCTGCACAGCACAGTGTAATGTCTGAGTATCCCCCTGTTGAACATGAATTACAGGCCGGCTTAAAGTGTGACGTGGCACATCAGTGCTAATCGGAGACATCCCTGCAAACCTTCGCCTCCAAGTCCTCCGCAGCCTCTAAGCTGGTTGAGAAGGAGTCAAATGAAAAAGGATCTGGCAGCCCAAATTAAATGCAGTGCTGTCAGCCACACTCAAATCCCTCTTTCCCCTCACCGTCTCCCTCTTCTTCTCTACCCTTCACAGACTCTCTCCCCCTCTCTGAATATCCTTAAATGTCTCCCCCCCCCCCCTCCTTTGCCAAGCCTCTGAGAAGTGATGGATCTGTAACTCTGACTGACTCTGACGCCTTGTTAAGAACAGTCTCTTCCTGTCACATCCACCAGTCAAGCGCGTTCATTTCTTCCCATTAACAGTCACTCGCTTCCCCAGTCATCCAACCTTCTTTTCAAAAAACCCACTATGTAAGGGAACCTTCATTTCTTCTCCTCTCCCTGTTTTTTAATCCCTTTCTGACAATACACCTGTCTGTCTTAATTCATGTGAAGATACGTTTGATTGTCTCTGTGTGTGTGTTTCCAAAGGAGAGGAGTAATATGCTTACTTTCTCTACACCACACAGGACAGGTGTCAAAACATGTGGTGGTGTGTGACTGATTATACCTGACTCAGAGGAGACACCAAAGATTAAGGTGACCAGGAGGAGGCAGGGCCGGCTGTACTCCCTATGGAAACTGTGCCTTTCAGTTTGGATCAAACCCTGTCCTCCTGGGATGAGTGACAAGCTAAGAAAGTGCCAGAAAGTGTATTCAGACTGTATCACCATCTCAGCTGGTAGACATCACATTGCCATTCTGGCCGTGCAGCACAACGCTGAAGAGAAGTGATTCACAGTTGATCTGAAACTTGCTCTAAGGTGCTTCTAAGCTCGCTTCAACTCTTTCCAAAGCTGGCTTTGGATAATAAAAAAAAAAAAGAATAACAAGAAAGAAAAGAGTGCACATCCATCCATTCATCCATCTACCTCCACTTATCTAATTCAGGTCAGCTGCCATAGGGCAGGATTCACCCCAGGATACACCCCAGGATACACATCATTTCCAAGTTCCTAAATTATGTGATACACTCTTTAATCAAATGAATCAACTTCATACCATTAAACATTTAACGTAAACAACTTCTGCTTTAATAGAGTGTGTATATTTGTGTGTGTGCGTGTGTGTGGGGGGGTGGTGGGGGGGGTACAGTGTAGATTTATGTGAGTAAAGGTGTGCCTCTTATAATTTAAATCTGTGTTAGCAAGCCTCTCCCCCACGAAAATGTGTGAATGTCTGTTTGCATGCCTAACTGTGTGCATGTATGATCTCGTGTTTAGAAGACCCAGTGCTGAGAGAGGCCTTCGGGTTTAGCCCCAGGCTGATCCCCAGGCCATTTAGACACCCTGCTGGTTGTTTACTGGTCAAGCCCAACCTCAGTCAGCCTCAGCCAGATCACAGTCCTTTATCTCTGGGTCTGTGTTAGCACTAATCAGCCCCCTCTTTCCTTGTATTTACCCCACGATGACAGTAGCTGTCCTCAGCCTCCACCTCTCCCAGCCTGATGCTGACCACAGATGTCCTCCTGACCCAGGCCGCATCACGAGGTGAATGAGAGGACAAGAAGTTCTTGGGTACTCCTTCCCCTAGTCCCCAGACCCCATATTCAACCCTGTCTATTTTACTAAAGTTAGGCATAAACATTTCCGGCCCTGTGCAGAGGTGGGGAAGATAAACAAACATGCAGCCAGGCTGAGGTGATATTTTGGTTAGTGGAGAGCTGGAGTGATGATAGTGTTCCAAGCGAAGGCTGGCTGGAGGGCAGCCTGGGGCAGCTCACTAACACCTCGAGCCAGGACTGTATCTTAACACCAACAAGCATCTGTCTATTCTATCACATAACAGCATGTCAGTCATTCAACACAGAATAATACAATAGGAAGATTGTTGCTGCACATAGAGCAATATGACTTAGATCCCTTATAATGCCACAGAAGAGCTGTAAGTGGTCACATAACTATGAAGCTGAAAGGCAAGAGGGTTAAAAAAAAAGATGCATGCAGAACTGAAAGTTTGCACTCTATAAAACAGAGCAACTTGCTGACCACCAGAGTGTCTGAGAAACTCTTAACACCCAATGAAAATGCCTTAGCTGACTTTAGAGCGGGACATTCAGGGGACTCAAAGTACTCTTAAGCTCACTGGCACTCCCTTATAGGGAAGGGACAGGCCACAAATGCTTCAATTCCAAAATGTGCTCCCTTATTAACTAGTGTAAAAGAGAGGGGAGAATTCTACACTAGAGCAGACCATCCAAATGATGACTAGACACCTAAAAACGGAAGGAGGTAAACAAACTCACCAAACATTCCAGAGATTTGGCTGGTGGCTCGTGTTAATTTGCCACTGCGGTGCCTCGCCTCCTAAGTGCACCTCTGTCTGTCATACTGGCAACCTCCCCGCAGGTCTCCCTACCACCAGCATGTGTGACAGCCCTGCAAAAGGCCAGCGGACTCCCCTGTGTTTCTGTTTGCCAACATCTCTCTGTGCCCATATGGAGGCAGGAATGGCGCTAACTAGTAATCCATCCTCTTGTTTGGGACTGTTGAGCCATCACCGGGGACTTCAAATTATTATATCATTACAGTATGCTGTATGAAGCAAGTAAAACGTCCACAAGATCAGGTCTTTATTAAAAAAGGATTTCTATAATTTCAAAGGTTTTTATACTGAGTCACCCACATTTGAATACTTCACACAAAAATGATCTACTGGGGCCTTCCTGTGTGGAGTTCGCATGCTCTCCTATGTCGGCACGGTTTTCTCCAGGTACTCAGAGACATGCATGAGTTCGGTTAATTGGCCGTAGGTGCGATTGTGACTGGTCGCCTGTCTGTCTGTGTTAGCCCTGCCTTTCTCATTATGACAATGGTGCTACGCTACCATTAAAGAGCGAAGCACTCCCGAACTCAGCTTCCTCTTTCATGGTTAACACATTAGCAAAATATCTCAAGTTTAACGGTTTAACCCTTTTCTTCACACATCCAGACACTCCATGGGCTTTTGTGACAGTTCAAGCTCAGCTGCTCTGACACCTGATTTCAAAGGCCCTGGGAGCGAGAGTACGGCAGACCCTTAGCTGCCTTCATCTCCCTCCCCACTCTAACACAAGAAACCAATATCACTTTGACCGCTGGTGGAAAAAGTCATCGAGCACCTTGCTCACAGTAATGGATAGTTTCTGCTCACAGATTTATACAACTGGGGAGCTGTGACCCTGCCAGGGCTCGCGCCAGTCTGGACAAGGGATCTGTGTGTGTTTGCTGCATGCCACCGGCGAGTTACTTTGCACCGGGGGGGGGGGGGGGGGGGAC
>JAVDPK010000068.1:363276-393195 GCA_034780415.1 Cichlasoma orientale
TTAAACGCTGTTCCCCCCCCCCCCCCCCCGCTTCGGCTTACAGCGATGCTGCAGTGAGATTCTGTCATAGACAAACCTCTGTGGGATTCCACTCAATACTAGTGTACATCTTTAGGTACAAAGCTGCGGGCTGCATTGGCTCCAGGTAACATAAACGCTCCCTTCAAGCCACCGCGTATCTGCCCATGAAAATTCTCTAAAGGGGTTTAAGCATTTACGCAGAAACACTATCAGGCAGTGCCGAAAATTCAGCTTACCCTGTTGAATAGGGACTTCAAAGAGAATTGCAAATACCTTTGCACCGCTACATTTTCTCCCCACTCTTTTTTCCCTCACTCTCTCCATGTGTGTCTTCCTGCTTCTTTTCATTTTATATTTCCAAACACAAGCTGCTGCATGATGTAAAATGTATTATCAGCCATATATTTCCTCTTTAAATGAATAATAACAATAATCTCTGAGTAATTTCTTTTTTATACAGCTCCATTTAAATAGGCCAAAGCGAGCGGGCTAATATACAGCTGCAGGTAAACAACGCCATGCAATTATGAACGTGTGGATTAGGCCTCTACTCTATGTTGCGCGATAAGGAGAAACAGCTGCTACTATCCAGGTAACAGCACATATTGACTGTCAATGAAGGATAAACTGCACATTTACTTCCTACACACACACACACACACACTGTGGCCACACTGCACCCCACACAGACAGACACGCACACAAACATACAAACGAATCCACAGCCGTACACACACACACACACACATTCTCACACACACTCTGTCTATGCATAAGAACCGCACAGAATTGAATATAATAAACGTATAAGCCTATTTAGGTAGTGTGGAGCTTTAAATGCAAAACAATATGATGCATAAACCCAGTGTGATTTAATGTAAGAGATAATAAATGGCTTCATAATGAGCAATAAAAATGGTCTTTAAACAGTTTACTGCTTAGTTCACACTTATAATTAATCTGGGTTCCATGTGTGCATATAAAGTGGATATAAAACTCTGCCTAACTGTGCAAGTTAAACGGCGGGCGAAAGAGAAAAATTACTGCTGGTAAACATCTGCAGTGTGATTCAGCTTTTAGCCTCTAGCTTTTTTTTTTTTTTAAATATACTGCCGTTGTCTCTCACCTGGACCGGCGCGGCAAGCTCTCCAAATAATGCATTACAAAAAATTGCTCCCTAAAATTATTTACGGTGTAGCGCACAACAGAAACCATAACATTTATAATGTTTTACAAAGCCATCAAATAAGTGGAGAGGGGATTAATTGCCCCGGCCCGACCTTAAAATAATTATTTTGAGCGGTGCAACTCTAAACTCCAATGAAATTGATACACTTTGATAATTAGATTCTTGGCACTGACCCGCTGAAGTCAATAAAGGTTATTAAGGCCAATTGCTGTCTAAACGCATTACGGGCAGAGTAAACTGTCCGTCGGAGGCCCCTGCTACTCCAGCGCCAATATGATAATCCATTCTCCGTCCTGGGGGTTTCTTCCCTAGCGCCTGTGTCTCCACTCTGCCATACAAAACCAGATTGGATTCGCTTAACCTTTCCAGGACTTTGATCAAATGAGCTCACACAGCAATAACATTTACATTGACCCCTCCACTCTTGCTCCCCCCACACGCACACACACCACCAGCTCTCTCTTTTTTTTTTTTTCTTTCTACCTCCCCCTCTCCCGCATCCCTCATTCTCCAACCCCTCCTCAGCACGTTTGCTCAATAACCTAATCAGCTACTGATGGCGACCAGGCCAGGTTGTGTATGATTGCAGTGCAGCCCTCCTCGGCTGCCCAGATTGTTTCCAAAGACTGCTATTACAGTGAGGGGAGAAAAAGAAATGGTCGCCAAGCGCATCTCAGCTCATAAACATACACATGCATGCAAAAACCAGGCTCCATTATAAATCAAAGAAAGTAAATTTTGTCACACAGTGAGGGAAAAAAAGTGAGTATATATATATATATATATATATATATATATATATATATATGCACATACTGTATGTGTATGACCAAACCACTGGAAAACAGGGACTGACAGGCTGGGTGAACGGTGTAGAGGAAGACATGGCCCTGATACCACTTCCTGTTTTGTAGATCTTGAAGTATACAAATGTATTCAACTGAATGGATCCCGTTTATTATGAAAGCAGATTAATTTCCTTGATACGTGTTGAAAAGATTTCCATCTACAAGGCTCGTTCTTCTGTCAAATGAGGGAGAAAGTGTGAGGAAGGGAGAGATATGGCGAGGTAGCGGGAGCGAGAGAGAACAAGAGAAAGAAAGAAAGGGAAAGAGAGTGCGAGCGAGAGAAGACGGAGTGCATTGAAATCTCTTTGCATCCGGTGGCTTTTGAAGTTGTGAGATGAGCAGCCACAGAAGTCAGGAAAGTGACAAATTAGGGAAAAAGCTGTACTGTGCAAGCAGAGCTGCTAAATCAATTAAAGTCATGCCGAGTGCATACATTAACATCAATGGCTCACACGTGCGCGCACGCACACACACACACACACACACAGAGGACAGGGGGAAAAAAAAAAAAAAAAAGAAAAGAGAGGGAGATGTGCTCATGGGCTCACTGTCGCTTCTCCCCCACGGTGAAAAGAGAAAAGATAAAAAATACCACACCGGTATTTAAAATATTCTGCATAAAGCCAAGACTCTCTGTCTATTGTCACTCAGATGGAAGCTATTCATTGTTGCTAGTTTAAGGAAATGTCACTATGGTATGATAGCCATGATAGCAGAGTCCTGGGGGAACACAAGGCTGCGATCCAGGTCTAAACGGACTTCAGCACCCTGGATCACAGGGGAATGTAAAACCTTTAAGTTAATGCCCTTCTTCGACCCCTGCAGAAAACAACCTTTACCTTACGTACAGGTGCAGCTTCCCACACACACACACACATACACACACACACAATATAGTTTTGCTGTTCATTCACAGAGCCATGCTTGAAGATTATTCAAGAGCTTGATTCTTTGTTTCTATCAAGGAACCACATGAATTCATGAGGCACCAAAAAAGAGTGGACTTGTTTTGTTTCGGTTCTTTATTTATTTATTTATGTATTTTATCAGAATGTCATTCAAATGGAAGGATGAGCATTTGCATGACAACAGGCTGAGGAGCAGAGAGGGAGCCCCAGGGAGAGACAGTATCCATAAACAGGAGCTAGTCCCCCCCATATTGCAATATTCTTCATAGAGACTAACAAACGCATACATAGCCCAGCGCATCCCACAACAGTGTGTGCTAAATATGACAATAAAGAGGGGAAGGCTGCCTGTTTGTATTGCTGTTTTAGCAGGATAAAACAATACGCTGCTTTATTGCACAGCGCAGTGTATAAAGCAATACAGTGTCATTTTATAAACCCTATTTAAAGAGACATATATTTGCTATTCTAAAACACCCATGGTGATATCAAATTTGACAAAAATAATCCTGTATTAATACACACTCGGCAGGCAAGAGAAAAATCTAAGTAAATAAATGGTAAACAGCATCTGCACACAGTAGGTCACTTGTATTTCACTAAATTATACTATGCTGTCAATTGCCAGCTTCAAAGTGTAAAATATATGCAATAAAGAAATGTGAGGGGGAACCCACATAATTTAAATAACTCAAAGTAATTTAGAGAAATGTGTTTTAATCTAACGGCAGAAAAGCCATAGCTTTCAAAACCACCAAAAGGAAAATCTATAAGTCACATCTATAAAGTGCTTTTCATCAGCATATCAGAGGTCGATGCATGTATGTAAATATTGCTGGCAAGCGCAATAACGTTGTCTTTCATCACAATAATGAATCATTACCTTTATGCATTCACCAGTGTGTTATTTTTGCACAGGTTCAATATGCATTCCTGCAGAAGACATACTTGCGTTTGTGTGACGTGACACTGTGATTAATTAAATTTTGTGCCAAAGTATTTAATCTGTAAAATTAATGTTCTAATAAACTCGTGTTAATGTAATTTGCGATGTTTAAAATACAGCATGCATTTTTATTGTTACACGTATATTATTACCTTATTTTAATTATTGCATTTTGTTGATTTAGCTTTTTATATAGAATTTTTTTTCTGGCTTACGTTTTATTTGCTGCATCGTATAAAGTCTTACTCTAAGTTCCTACTGCGTGGCAGAAATCCACATTTGGACACACAAGTAAAACAAAAAAAACAAAACAACACATAGTGGACATGGTTTGCTTGCCCATTAGAGAGACAGGGAGACGCAGGAACAGAGACTGAGAAAGACCTCACATTTCACTGATGCCCTTTTCTAAATACAGGTCCAAATCACACACTTCATCTGGGCACGGAGGTAAAGCCCTAGATGAGTTTAGCCCCTGTCTACCAACACCCCCACCCACCCTCTGCCAGGCTGTTCGACTGTGTGAGAGAGAGAAGGAAAGAGAGACTACGACTAGAGCAGAGCAGCAGCGGCAGCAGCGGCACTGTTCTCCTCCAGCCCCAGTCTTTATCCCCGCCTGAGCATTAGATGTGATTACTGCTCAGCGCTCAACACTGACAGAGACAGAGAGCTCCCAGAGACAGCAGGAGCGGGTGAGAGACATAAAGAGACAGAGAGAGAGGGAGAGCAGAGAGGAAAAGAGGGGCACAGCGCTCTCGTTCCCTCCGTCGCTGCTACAGTGATACAAGAGTGCCCCCTGCTGCTTCTGGTGTCTGGGTGTTAAAATACACACACACACGCAGACACACACACACACGCGCGCGAACATGAACACGCACTCTTTGAAATCCAGCTATGAGATTGGGACTCCATAGAACTTGTGGAGGTACACCAAAAGGGAGACCAAGCATATGACTGTGTGTTAGCGCACTGTGTGCCTACAGTGTGTGTGTGTGTGGCACACAGAGAATTTACCGAACAGAGCTGTGACTAAGGTGACTTAATTATGAGTCTGACATTACTAAGTGATTCCTTTACAGTGGTGTCTAACTAATAGCCAGGCACCCACGTTCTCGCTCCCATAAAAATTCCGTGAGGCTACAATTAAACACTTGACACATCCTTAATAGTGTGGCACGGTAAGAAGATAGACAATATACCATGTAATTTCAAACACACCCTCTCTGGTGAGGAGCATTATTGGACAGCAGATCACTTATGTAGTTTGTGTAAGAAGCACAAGTAGAGGCGTGTTAAGCATTTAGAAAGTTGAAAGCCTTATTCGTACATGACAGCCTGACTGCACTAGCCAAGAAGCTCCTCATAGTTTGGGTAAATGCATTCGTATATTTTAGGGAGGTTTTATATATATTTATATATATATATGTGTGTGTGTGTGTGTGTGTGTGTGTGTGTGTGTGTGTGTGTGTTTATTATTTTGATATATTTCCTAGAAAAAGAATGGCATCATGACCCAGAAAGCTAAGCTTCCACATAAATAAAGTTTTATGGTAAATAGCCTGCAAGCTTAAACTGAGATACCAAATGCAGTAAAATATTCAAGTGTCATGTGACCAGCAGTGCGTCTAAGCAGTCCTACCATGGTTTCCATGAGCTTCCAGTCCTTCTCCAGCTGCTCCATCGGCCTGGTCCACCAGCTGCAGAACCGGGCATAGCGCTGGCCCTGGAACCAGTACTGCCGCAGCCACTCGAACTCCACCTGGACACACACACACACGAAACAAAAATGCTGTTCAGAGAGACAACTTTCATTTGATCTATAGATAGATTATATATATGCATTCCTTCCCAGTTCTTTTCATATATCTAAGTAGTAAATCCTTAAATACATAATGTTGGCATATTCTGTGTAGGTAAATTTCTATTTATTAGAGCACGAAATTATAAGAATGTTTTCACAAATACACAAAAATATCTTAGTCCCCTGTGAGAAATGAAATTGGACATGATTTTGGAGAAAATGAAACATTTCCTTGAAATCATACTTGCTAATTCCAAGCTTTGAATTGTTGCACATTCTGTGTGTCACAAAATAGTTTCAAAGTACGTTCAGTCATTTTTGACATAAATAATAAAACTCCTGCCACAAATAGTACAAACATTGGTCACGTCTTTAAGTACAATCACACCCTCAAAAACCAGACACCCGCAAACAATTTACACACAAACCTGCGTACGTCTGCTCACACACACCTTCCAGTCAGCGCACCTGAAAACTCCGCCCTCTCCTTCCTTTCCTCATTCTCTTCCCTCCTTCCCCTCCTCTCCTGCTCCGTCTGGAGATGACAGTCTTTACTGCTGAGCCGCTCCCCTCTCCTCCGCTGGGAGTGTTTTTGTTTCCTGCTCTTTTGAAGTGCTGATTTAATCCTCGCACGGATGCTTCACGTAGCCAGGTGTAGCCTTTCTATTTCTAAGTGTGCATCTCCATGTTTGTGTGTTCGTGTGTGCTGAACTGTGTGCACATCAGCGCGTTTGTGCCCTTGCAAGTGTCTGTCTGCACAAATGTGTGCGAGCGTCTTTGTTAATGTGCACGCAATCGCCAACGCAAATGTGAATGTCAAAGATTGCCCCAAACTGCCACCAACATAAACGTGAGACGCCGTGAGTTTCCCTCCCCCCAAAACATCCTACAAAGCATCATCCACCCAAAACAATGCGCGTTCCGTTTCATTTTGACGCAGACAACTGTACAACACAAAACGCGGTTGCATACAATAGAGTCGCATATGAAATAGGACGACGAGAGCTATTGTTCCTTTTCTGAAAAGTATTTTGTTTATTGTTCTTCTAACAGAGCATTATGCAAGCAGAGTCCTCTTAGAGCTGTGAATAGTCATCAAAACAAGTTTAAGGCACATTTACTCCAGCTAGGAGCTTCCGTGAGATAAAACTATAATTTGGAAATGATCAATTGTCGTCCAACTTGTGACAAATTATGTGTCGTATATAAAACTATGCTGCACTGACTAAAAAAAAGTCATGAAACAAATCAGTTCTCGAGGTTGAGGTTCATTTTGAGGTTTGAGCGACAGCCACTGTAACCTTCTCCCTACAGCTTTGAAAAGCTGCAACTGAGCAAATACATCCTAAAGTTTTGTCTCAAAGTATATTAGCAATTAGAATAACATATGAATTACAGTTCTGCATTATTAAACTTGGAAGTATCTCAACCTAAAGCAAGTGTGCATTCAATAAGAACTGTCTGCCTACTGATCGCATCTTCTTCTCCCCACATCTTCCCAATGTTGGAATTTCGATAACTTTCCAAAATCCACTTATCTAATAAGGGCCGCTGAAAAGTTTGGACGCTGAACTTAAAATATCCTGAAATTGATGACATTTTCTGGTGGTCACTGCTCTGCAATATGAGGCAAGACATCTACCATCCAGCTGCCCAAAAAACAAAGAACAAGAATTATTTACACAAACAACTTGAGAGAAATCTGTCCCGCAAAAAGGCTCTGATCACAGTGGGGATGACATGCAAGGACTGGAGCATGTCAGGGAGAATACACAGCCAGTGGCACTGCTCAGCAGTCTCTCAGTCACTCCATACAACCCACCCTTCAAAGAAATGTCATCCTTTATGGTCCCTTCAACACAATCCAAATCCACTCCCCTTCGATCACTACAGCTCAAACACACAACAAAGCCGCAAGAGCCGATATCGGACGTCCTTTTCACTCAGTCTGTCCATCCTTCTATCCCTCTGATTGTCTGCCTGTCCTTTAGTGAGAAGAAACCAACCTGTGTCTCCACTTTGAGCTGACATGGCTGCCAGCCCCCTGCTGCGCAGGCCAGTGGAAGCCACAAAGCGCGCCATCTAAAGCTACTGAGGAGTGCTGGCTATGTGGCATTTGGAGGCTAGCTACCCAGCTGAGAGTTACCAAGTAGGGAACTCTGACTAAATGCCATCTATCCAGGCAGACAGATTGAAAGTGTGTGTGAAAGAGAGAGTGGTTGTTAGGCCTAGTTTTTCTATGAGCTGGCATGAGGGAGTGAGAGGGGAGCTAGTGACTCCCCCGAGGCAGTCGCTGTCATCTGTCCAGGTGATGGACACACTAACTACACATTAGCTCCACATTAGTCGACCGGCCTCCCACCATGGCAACTCTGGAGTTAAAGCCAAGTAGCCCCTTTTTTCCCCCATTTAATGAGGATTTTTTTTTTTCCACACCTTCACGGTAGTCCCTGAGCGGGTCCAATCAATTTCCGGGCTGGGCCCTGAGGTGAGAACTGATGAGAGTGTGATCGATCCCACCCTGGCGTCCTCTGTTTACCTTTCCCGATCTCCCCACATATAAGCCTGGTTAACTGGTGCCCCAGCTCACGGTGAGCAACCAGGAACGCAATTTACACTCATCACACATTTGCCGGAGTAGTCACACACAAGCCAGGTTATAAAGCACAGATTGCCATATATGCTTTACTTTCACCCTTGAGGCAGAAGGAAAAAAGTTTGTGAAAGCTTTGGAATTTTTCTGGAAGTTTTCTAAACCTACAACTGAAATTATAGAGGCGTCTTTCTCGTATCAGTAATAATTAACTTCCCATCTTAGCTGCCACAGGAGAAGATAACCTTCACATTAACTGAAATAATAAAATTTCAGTTTGAAACCTGCGTAAATTTTTCATTTAAATGTAGGCCTTAAATTCGCAAATGACTCTTCCAACATTTTGAAAAGCAGGGTTGTAAATGAATAAATCTTTTTTTTTTTAAAAAAGGCCTAAATGATGTTGCAAAATGTAAAGAGTGTTAAAAAAAATTTGAAAAATGTGCCTATTGCACAATAAAAATGTCTCACATAAATTTGAAACAAAAGCTTAAAAGCAATAAAAGTAATACAAGTGAGAAATATAAGAAGAATCAAAAGTACAAATCATAATTATTTGATCTGTTTGCAAAAAA
Source organism: Cichlasoma orientale (assembly GCA_034780415.1). Taxonomy (NCBI): domain Eukaryota; kingdom Metazoa; phylum Chordata; class Actinopteri; order Cichliformes; family Cichlidae; genus Cichlasoma; species Cichlasoma orientale. Next base: position 372,158 of record JAVDPK010000068.1, read on the forward strand.
AAGATTTGAGGCCTGATTAATAAGATCACTATAACATTCTCACTTTAAGCCCTTCAGGAAAGAGGTTTCAAAGCAAACACCTGAAAAGCCCGCGGAGACATTCTGGCCGTGAAAACAGGACATCAGAAGGTCACACACACACCTGCTTCCATACAGTTCACTTTCTACCAAAGCTTGTGGGAAAACCTTATGCCCCCCCCCCCCCCCTTATCAATAGCTACTGTGGGGGACTAGCATTAGAGGGGGTCCCTCAGGGCACTCTGTCACACACCCACCTGGGAAGTGGCACAGTGGCTTTAAATGAGACAAGACATTTGTGTCTGGGATTAGCATTTCAAAGCCAAAGATGCACATGGGGAACGTGTGGTGATGCTGTGTTAGCCTACCTTCGCCATCTAAAACAGGAGGTTAGATTAAAAGGAGACAGTGAGAGGGACCAAACAAACAAACAGGTGGGGAAATCAGGTTTCTTTATTTCAGTCTCTCTCTCCATTCAACCCCTTCCTCAATTAGATATCCCGGCCCATCCCCGAATGCTGACACTGATGGCAGACGCTCTGCTTCATCTTCGTCAAATCCTGCCCACACCCTGTGACAAAAATGCCAACCTCCACCTTCTTGCAGCACATTGCACAATATCCCTGGAATGTCAGCCAGTGCTAGCTTGCTGTTTAGCACTTTTTAAGGAAAGGCCCATAAGGCACAGCTCAGGTCAGGCTGCCTGCGTGTCTCAGGCTTGTTCACTCCTCAGTTGCCCATGTCAAACACGACCTGCGCAATATGCACCCACCAAGAGCCAAACTGGGCCGTGATCATAAATAACTCCACCAACAATACATCATTTAAGTGGGTGTTCTGCTCTCGTGGGCAACTCAAAACAAATGGCCACATCGATCATTGTGAATGCCAGGTAGGGTAGGCTTGAGCCCCCGAGAGTACCCCTCCTTACTTAAATACTCACACACTCGCCTGCTCTTTTATAAATAGCGCACCGTTTTCCTGAATAAACCGATGTTTGGTAATCCTGTGATGCAAGCGGCAAACTAGCAGTTGCTAACTCGACCAGCAAAGCAGTTCTCCCAAAGCGGCCAGTGCTGAATAATTAATATTGCCCACAACCTTTAAACAACCTTACGTCAGACTCATCTGTCATGGTACCCTGCTGAGGGGCCTGGGTGCTAGTGTCAGCTAGGATGTGCACTTTGGGCCAAAGGGTGTAAAGAGGGAGAGGTGAAGTGATATATTAACTGCTGGCCTGCGGCAAGTGAACACAGTATGCTGGTGGCTCGGCAGTCGGCCCCTCACGTTCCTCTTTTTTGACCTCACTCTCTCCCTCCACATCCCAAGCCAGCATCACTCATTGTTCTGTATAAAAAGGGGTTAAGGAGTGGAGAGGGGCCTGACTCCATCTTTTAGAAAAACATATGGAGAGGCTATCGCCATACGATCCATCACAGGCCAGGACAAATGAAAACAACCTGGATTTCATACTGTAGGCATTTCCCTGAGCAGAAACAACAAGGTATGCAGAAGCTGGCGAGCTTCCATCCTGCCATGTACAGACATTTAAACTGCTATCAGATTTCTTCTAGTACGGGATGCGAGTATCGCAATGTAGATAAAATGGAATCAGGCGGGATTAAAAAGTAAGTATGTTTAAAGAACGTGATTCTTCAATATATAAAATTACTTATTGCCAAATTGTTTCAATTTTAAATTTTCTGTCAGAGTATATGTTGGAATGTGCATTGTTGTTTTGATTAGATCAGTTTCTCACGTGACATAATTGGGCTCACTGAGAGACCGACATGGACAGACTATAAACCCCTGATTATGTAAGTCTGTCTAGGGCGATTGTCCCATCAAAGAACATGAGGTCAACCAAAGGGCTTCATTAACTGTATGTGCACTGGTGTGCAAATTCATACAATGTAAAAAAAAAAAAAACCTAACTTCTCAGGTACCCTCAGAAGGCCCTAAAAGTAAAGACAAATTTCATGATTTTCTGAAGCTTTTTGATTCAGGTGTGGTGCGTACACCTACAGTGGCTTAACAGTGCCATTAAAAATAAATGTAAAAAGTTATGCACATGCAAATCAAATCAAAGAAAGGTCAAACATGCGCACGTCACAGACACGTGCCGGGATACGCATTCATGTGAACACACACACCACATCCCCACCTCATTGTGAATCTCCTCACAGTCCTGTAGCGTCGCCGGCAGCAGAGCCACAAGCCTATGGGATCCCGTTTCGGGGTCAGTGTGCAGGTTGGACAGGGCCTCCTGGCAACGTGACTGGATGTAGGTCAGGGTCCCACTGGAACACTGATAGGAATGACACAGACTCAGTGTTACACACCAACTGTAACTGCACTGCTTGTGAGTAATGGAATACATTTAACCGAGGTCCACACTCGGAAAAGAAAATATGAGTAACAGCGTTTCATTAAAGTTACAATTTAAATAGTGTGAATAAAGCTGCACTTTTAAAATTAATATATCACACAATGGAATTATATTCTCACAGTTTAAGTGTTTCTTGCTGGTCAAATTGCCAAACTAAGAAGCTGCCTACTCACACAAAACCACTGACACAACCGGTGCCCATTTTGTCATAATGTTCATAACGTTAACTATGTTCTGTTGGTAAAACATGGGTCCTGGCATTCATCAGCAGAACAAGCACACATCCCAGTGCCAAGGGCACTCTCTAATGTCAGCAGCCTCCCACAGCCGAACAATTTTCCCCACTGCAATTGCTCAAGAACAATTTGAGAAACATCAGAAAAAGCCCAAGGCATTGGTCTAGCCTAGAAACTGACCACATCCTAATACAAGTGAGCATGGGCTGCACTGGAACAAGCACAGGCCGTGAGCTCCCCACCACCACCACCCACAAAACCCAAAGGATACACTACTTGCATCCTGGGATGAGACACCAAAGGAAACCCCATGTCCTAGATGTCCATTCCCTGATGGGTCAGAGCTGCTTTGGCAGCACGACTGCAGGAAAAAAATGTTTAAAGAAAAAGTGGGTCTTCAGCCTTTTTAACCAGACATCACAGTTGCCCCATTCATTTACGGTGTTACATGCAATAAGGCAAAACTGAAGTAACTCAGAGTATTTGAAATGTTTATTACACTGACTAATCTAACAGAATAAGATGAAAATTACATTTAAGTGGCTGCTTTCTTGTAATATTTAATATTTAAAGTTTAAGTTTAGTAGTTTTAGCAACCCTCAACACTGTATAACTGACATCTAAGGTGTACAGTATAAAACTTTAATTATACTGCTACTGAAATGTAAAAGTAGCTAGCAGACCCCAATGACTAACCCTCAAAATGTACTTTATGGTCAGTCACAGGCCGCCCAGTGGTAGAGCCTGCAACACTCTCAACAACTGAGTGACAACTTTCACTTGCAAGGCAGCTGCACAGGTCACCTGATGGTAAGCAGCCCGTCTCCAAACAACCCTAGTCTGCCTCAGACCGGCCGCAGTCACTTTCAGGCAGATTTGCAAAGGTTCGCAAATAACTGCTGTCTAATTTATACAACACAGAATGCCATTGTGTTGCAATCAGTCTAAGCCAATGAGCACAACTCGTCTGCAACTCGTGTCTTTGCAATAGGACTCAACTGATTGCCAACTGGTTGTATTCTGATTCCTATATATAAGCAAGGTTACCAAGCTGCTAAGTCACTTTGCAATTAAATCACTGTCCTGAAGCAACTATGTCACTATTTGTGGAGGAATTTCTAAATTTCTGTTTCAAATCTGAGGGTCTGGCTGGACTCTGAATGTACGTAGTTAACGTGAATTTCTGTGTATGTAGACAGCAACATGCTGATAGCAGACTCATAGCAGGCTGACAGCAGACGGACCCCGTCCTAATGCCACTTTACCACCGTCTTGACGCACCAGAGTCGTTCTGAAGACGGCGACTGAAAACGAGCGGTTGCAGACCTGCTCCCCATCTGTGAAGGGACCATTTCAAAGGCAACAAGATCGCAAGTTCATCGCACACGGTCACAGTAATTTCAGTCTCCTGCCACAGTTTTCCCAAGTCTGACTGTAGCAGAAAGTTGCTACTGCAAAGACGGTTTGCTTTTAAAGTAAAAGTTGTGCTTCCTGAAACGTGTCGATTGCAGTGAAAAGTCTCCATTTTCCAGTTTCAGAGAAGGATCATATTTCTCTGTTTTATTTCTCAGTAAGTGGGTTGTAAGAGGACAGCATACTTCAGCATACAATGTTGAATATTATTTATTTATTCATTAATTTTTTTACACAGTCTTTCCATAAAAAACAGCATAGCAACAGTCCTTATTAAAATCAAAGGAGACAGTTGGCACATCATACATCGTTAATCTGTTCTCCGACATCTCACCTCAGCCACTCTGTGCGTGGAGCTGAAGCGTGCAGTCTCTCCAGCTAGGACGCAGTGCTGGTGGGTACTGTTCAGGTCATCTGGTAAATACAGTTAAGAGAAAACTATCAAAACATAATCACATTGCCAGTGAGAATTATCAAAAGAGCAGCAAAGAGTAAACAAGAGCTCAAACCAGAAAAGAACTGAATAATTCATCTCCCACTGATGGCGTGGTTTTTATTAGTTCAAATAAAGAATAGAAAGGAGCATAAAAGGAAACCATTATGACAGAACACAGATGAAACACACGGAGTGAAGAAACATGACAACTACATCATCTTATACTCTCAGACAGATTGCGCTTGGTCCAGCACCGAATCAAATAGAGTAAGCAGCATTGTACCATAATTTTAATTACCAAACAAAACCAGATCGAGCTCAATCTGTCAAGATGGAAGAGCCATACCAACAAACATTTGTCCAATATCACACAAGCTTTACGAAGAGGCCTTACTGCTGTTTCCTGTGTATCCCTCCATGTGTTTCTTTGTGTGTATAGATGTTTCTCAGCTCTGCCATTATTTGCCTCATAACAATAATTAATTTAGCCATGACAGAGCTGTCATTCACAGCACATGTGCATATTTACACCCGCCTTGAGCAAGAGTACACCGGCTAATGCCTGTGATTTGAAAGTCAAACAGCCAAATGCTTTGGGAGGAAGATATTATTGTTTGGCGGGAGAGAAAAAAAAGATGGTGACAAACAAAACAACTTGCCGGTGTTTTCTTCACCCTGATGAGATTGTGAAGGATTAGGTCTCTGGGCAGAATTACTCTGCGTCTTTAAAACTGTTTATATCCAATAACAAATTATCTCCATCAATCTGCTCTTTTCTTGGCGCGTCTGATGCGTCAGTGGGATCAGGAGGGAGTAGAGGCAAACTCGATAACTGTAATAAATATTTATCTTTCTTTCAACCCCTGTGCCTGCTGCCACTTGTCCTCCTTTTCCAGGAAGCAGGCTTTTAAATATATTGGGTCAACTCTTTTCTGCAGTCCCCCCTGTGCATTGGGAGCTGGAAATCAGATTATTGAACAGGCCCGGTGTCAAGACTTGCATTGTTCTTTTTTAACCACTGAAATTCCATTTGGGTGGAAATGATGGTGATTCAATTTGCCTCCAGCAGCTCAGACATTAGCAGTTCAAAAGGGCCAGCCGCCGACAAATGGTGCTGAAAATACATTATGGTGTCTGTGGTTATACACCAGTGTAGTTTCCTTTTAATACCACAAAACTACTTATCATACGGTGTATGTCACTAAGACACTGGTACAATATATCTTAACACTTGGTTTAGAGGATGCCGCGCTGCCAGTGCGGACATGAGCGTGCTTGACATGGCAGGGGGACACATCCAGTCTCTTTTTTTTTTGCACATGTTGGGTATATTTATAGTTGGCCATATGGAAAAGAAATATCAAAAAACTTTGAGGAAACGACTACATACAGAGTGTGTGTGTGTGTGTGTTGCATGTCTTACAAGACTTATTTGTCTCCTGGTTGTTCCTTTAATATTTTTCTCATGCAGCATAATCGTAAGAATTAAGCACAAATCATGTAAATATTATATTGCGTAAGAAAGCTCTGAATAAACGAGTACATCATGACACACAACTATATACTGTATATTAAACAAACCTTTACTACTGAAGCCAGTGAGAAATTCCTGTAAGTTTTTTTTAATTTATTCATTTTCCATATGGCTGTGTTTGCGCGTTGTGCCAAGTATTTAATTCAGGTAGGCTGACAAAGCCCACGGACTGCTGAGGACTGTGCGAGCTGCTATCGTTGTGCAGCAGTTGGCCTCTCAAGGGCGTACTCACCAAGTGGAGCATAAATCCCCACTGATCCGCGACAGTCAAGTCCCATTAGAATGGTCTTCACAACAGCCCATCACTCTATTATCATAGCTGGCCTGAAACTGACTGTTCTATTGTAAATCTTATCCAGCTAAAAGAGGTCAGCTTCAAGCCCTGTCAGACTGAATATTAGGTACAGACGTCGCCGCGCGCAGATGAAAACACGGCATCTTCAAAGAGTCAATGTCGGGAATTCATTAAAACCTTCCTATTGCTTAATTTTAGTGATACCTTTCAAAAGACTGAAGATGTGCTAAAATTACGCAGATACAGGTAAGACAGGTAATCTGACTCGACTTTGAACCGTACAATCAGACACGTGTGGTACATGTGCGGTTGCATGCAAATAAAGAAAACACCTCGCTGTTATCAAGGTAGCAGCAAACAGTATGTACCCTTCTACACTGACACTATTAAGAACTAGTTTATAAAACAGCTTTTCAAAGATGTGAAGAGGCAGATAGAGTAAAAACTCGATTTTTATTTAATTTATATACAAGCAATCCACAACAGTTGTCATCTTGGGGAAAGATAAAGGTTTTGCAATATTACAGAGAAACACAGCCATTCCCTCTCTCTTTCCCTTTGAGCAAGCACTTGTGACAGTGGGAAGGAAAAAAAAAAAAAAAAAACAAAAACTTTCTTTAATAGGAAGAAAACGCCATCAGAACCAAACTCGGGGAGAGTTGCCATCTGCCTTGACCAGTTGGGGAAAATATAGCCTTGTGCAGTTGGAGGCCTAAATATGGGAAATGATTCTCAACAAAATCATCAAATAAAGAAAAGTCTTGACATGGTTAAAAAAAAGCTGAGGCTGCTGTAAACCTGGCACATGGTTGCCTACACATGTCACAAACAACAGTCGTGCATATTACTTCTCAATAAATACGGTCATTGTATAGTGGAGTCAAGTAAGTGCTGATGATTATCAGTTAAAATATTTATTTTGTCTCTTAGTTCCAAGCTACATGAAATAATCACTTAACATATACAAAATACAGTAATTCATCATGCCGATGAATTTAAGACTACCCCATATTGTACTTTATGTCTATCTTTATATACTTATGAAAGCAAAGTGCCTTTATAAAATAATAAATCCCCCATTCTTTCAGGGGCACTAACTTCTTGTCCAGCTGAACACAAGCTCTGCTGTGATGTGGATAAATGTCCTTGCACTCAGAAAATATGAGAAAGCTTGGAAGGACCCATGGGACCAAAAAGAGGAGGGTGGAGGTGTCTGCTGCAGCCAAAAGCATTAAGCTATGATTTACACCCCTGTGGCTTGCTGTCTGTTCTCCCCATAGAGACATAGTCAGGAATGGGTCACAGGACTTCAAAAAATAACATTTGGTTTTCTTAACCTCTCTAATGCACACAATTTCATGGAACCTTAAAGCTCTGTTTTCAAGCCAAGTAACCTCTCTACACATGCATGCTCATACTGACATGCCGCCGCTCTGTTTTTTCCTGTAGAGAGAATTACAAGAAGAGGACAGAGCGTGAAAGCGAGAGTGAAGTGCATCCTGCTGGCATGGGTCATCGGGGACGAGGAACGCTAAAACATGGGGTAATGAAAGTGTTCCTCCCTCCAAAGTCAGACATGGTGGCGAATGCGGTTAAGCTGTGCGAGCAACATGTTTACATGCGCATGTGTGTATTTCTGAGCGTGTTTATAGACAAACTTTAGTACCTCTCATGTAATAGCAGTCTCCAGACTCCAGTGGCAACATCAGGCCAGGTGTGTGGATGTCCCAGGCTACCTTGAGCCCAATCCTCCAGCATGCCTTATCACCGCTGCCTCCCTCACTGCTCTCACCTGTCAGTCAAACAGAGCCCAGCTCACTGTAACATTTGCATTTTGCATTTATATTCACATTTGGGGCTTTGGGTTGACAGTTTAACCCAGTGTGACTTAAACTGAGTGGAAAACTGCAATATGCTTAAACTTGAATCTCTTACATATTTCTGGAAATACGCGTTTACTGTTACGCTTTAGTTTTTTTTTTTTTTCTTCTAAAACTTACTACTTTTATCCACTTCTGTCACATCGTTGCCTGTATAGCCGAGTAATGCAGTGGAAAAACCACTATAGCAATGGCCATCTATCACCTATGATGTAGCCAGAAAATAAAATTAAATGAAATTAAATTAAAGAAAGGCTTAACACATTAAAAAAGAGTGCAATGATTAAATCAATACCACCCAAACAATGGATGTAAGATGTGAGCCTTTGTCTACAGAAAGTAAGAATCACTTAGCAGCCAAGCAAAGATGATACGTGTTGCTGTGGTCATATCGGCTGTTAGCACAGGATCTTTATGCTACCATTATGCTGTGCAAGAGGAAATAGTTGGATAAAAGCCCCTGATGTTGTTTAGTGAGTGTGTGAGAGTGTGTTATTGGACAGTATGTATCCTATGATATTCTTGTTTCTGAACCCACTCACTGTAAGCACCTCCCCTGTTCCTCTCTCTCCCTCCATTCTTACATGGCATACTAAGAAAACAAGATTTGGCTTGGCTGGCCAACACCCTTCAGCAAAATCAATACTAAAGTCTTTCTGGCCTCTCTGCCCCACAGCTGCCTTTTCCTTTGCTCAGCACGGATAAATAGTAACTTAATTTCCAGCCATTGTGCTCTGAGAGCCAGCTAATGACAGCTCTCCCCAAGGCCTCGGGAATGGTGGAAGATCATCCTCTGTGCCGGAAAACACTCAATCGTAGCAGATTCCTTTGGATCTGCGCAGTTGTAAAAAGACCAATTCTCCATTTCTCTGGTCCAAGCAAAAAAAAGAAAAAAAAAAGAAAAGAAAACACAAGGTAAGGCAGTTGAAATGGGGGGGAAAGACATCTCAAATGAAGAAGGTGTCATGCAAAACGTTTAATCTCTGTACGTCTAAGCTGTCTGACGCGCTTGCGTTTCTGTCTTCTCAGGAATAGGGACCGTTTTATTCCACTGGTTCTGGGACTTCTCAGAACCATCCACTTCAAAATGTGTCTGTGGAGCTCTGATCAGGCTTTCTGTCTAGCGTGTGGAGCTGTGGGGTCACTCAAAGCTAGAAAGACACAGCTGCTAAGCACAGAAAGGTGTTGCGCCATCGCGTTTCAAGCTTGTATTCACAGGGTCACAATTGAAATCGCCTCCAAAAAAAAATCATTAGAGCAGACCTCTGGAGCATGTGTTTCTGGTTAAACACCAATGAAGAAAGCCCAGCTGCAGAGAGTGGTGGAAGCAATTGGCAGCGCACCTGTGTGATAAAGTTTTAATACACAGACTGTGTAGAGCTCCCACCTTCAACAGTACAGTACTGTTTCTTTGCTGAACTACAGCTGTACCTCCAACCACAACAGGAAAACACAATTTGCTTTCATTCCACTATTTGGAGGGTGCAAGTAATGATCTAGTGAGTGGCTGCACAACTGATATTTTACTTTAAAAAATAAAATAAAAATTATATATATATATATATAAATAAAACTGATGATCAATAAGTCATTAATGTTGTTTTAGCTATGCAAAAAATTAGGATGTTTTTCTTATATTGTTTTATATGTAAGAAAACTGATTTTGAAACTGAAAATCAGTAGTTTAAAAATATAAAATATGTACTAATATTCTGAATTAAATATTTTGGATATGATGGTACTGCCTTCTGTTTTTTTTTTTCCCCCACATTCGCTTCTTCTCTCGCTGAGATTTACTCACTCAGCAAATACTATCAGTTCCTGAAAGGGTGTGCATTCCATAATTGGGAGAGATCGTATTCATCCATACAGTACAGTCTAGGAACACTTATCACTTATCAAAGCGGGGCTCATTATTCCATATCAGATAATTGCACATCGATCATTTCTTGAGGAAATGATTTAGATGAGATCCGGCGCATGCGATAAGCCTTGTTTGTTTGACTAAGCCATTGAGCACGTGTTTAAGAGCTCAGATCCAAACGTCTGTGATCTCCCAACGCACTGTCGGTGATAAGGCTGTCAGCGGTGAACTGGTGATGACATTTGATAATGCTCTGACACTATCGCATAGATGGATCTGATGGGTGCTTCACCAGAGGCCATGTCTACAGCTGCTACAGTGCTGCTGTAGGGCCGTAGCACACACAAGGTTAGCTGCATCCGATCCGCCATAAAGCAACTGAGATAAAGTAATGAGATGGATATTGGAAGTGAAAGAGAAAAAAAGGATTCTTAATTTGAGAACTGAAAATGTGAAAGATTATCATGATAATTTGGGATAAGAGTTTTAAAGTATTAGGTAAAACCTTAAGTGTTAAATCCATCTATCTCAACTATAGTTCAATCCACTGAGCACACTTATGACAAATACCATTTTAGCTTCGACTCTTACCTTTGTCATCATGACAGCTATAGCTGTAAACAGCCACCGGCGAATGAGTGATCAGGTTCTCATCGTGGTGCCACCCTACTGCCATTTTCCCCATGCCATAGTATGGCTCCTCCTTGAGCTGGCTCATTGCTGCCGGGTCCATGTAGTTGAGTAAGGTGACATTGAACTTTACTGGACCGGTGCATACCTGTGGAGGACTGGGTTGGGAACAGCCCTGCCTACTCTCGTGTTCCTCTTTGTCCTGAATGTGATAATCTGACAGGCTGTGCTTTAGTTCGGCCACAGGTTTCTCCCGGGCCCCTAGTCCCACAGGTTGAGTCTCTGTGCCACCACTGGCCTTCACTGCCCACTCGGGGCATTTTCCTTCACCGTGCTCTGAAGTTGCCACCAAACTGGTTTCACCGGGCTTTACTTGGGAGGACTCTCCCTCCTCGCTGCCGTGTTTGAACTCCGTCTCCCACTCCCCTTCCTGTTTGGACCCAGAGCAGCCTTCTTCACTGTGTTTTGACTCAATGTCCCACTCTTCGCTGTGCTTGGACTCCGTGTCCCCCTCCTCACTCTGCCTGGACTCTGAGTCCCCTCCTTCACTATTCTTGGAGTCCTCGCTGTGCTTAGACTCTGTGTCCACCTCTTCACCTTGTTTGGCTTCCGACTCTCCCTTCACCCATTGTGTTAGCCTGTCTCCTTCTTTCAGCTGAGACACATCTGTGCAGAAGAAGGTGTTAAGCTCCCACAATGCCTTGCAGGCAGCTCTCAGGTCAGGGTCACAACAGTTTTGTCCTTTGACATCTGTGTCCTCACTGTGCCAGGGGATGGCAAAGAGCCGTGTGTCCAGATAGCGATATGTGTGGCCCGGTTCACCCAGCAGGGCACGTGACACGGCGGTGAACACATCTCGGTCACGAACACGAACCAGATCCTTCAGTAGGCATCCCTTCCTTCTGAGAGTGAGGAGAGCTGCCTGCACCCGGCTATGGAGCTCAGCAGGCAATGAGCATGATTTCCTTAGCACAAGACCAGAGTAACTGGTGTCCCACTAGGAAACACAATTCATTGTTGTCATAACACGATGACCATGACATGCAGAAATATACGACATAAAAACTGCAGTTTATCTTATTTTTCAAGCATGTGTTCCAAATATGATATCACAGAGAGTGTTGGGCAAAAGGTTCTTGGAGGCCCTTTAAAGCTGATGTCTAGATATCATTAGCACTATCTGTAAGTAGGCCTTACCAGTTGTTGAAAACCTCGATCTGAGGGGGCCAGAAAGGGGATCTTTTGGTCTCCCAACTCCTGCAGTAGCCTCCGCCTCTGTGAAACACAACACAGCAAAATAGAATGGTAAGTAGCTGCAAGCATGGACCTTTTTTTTTTTTTTTCTTTCCACAGTTAATGTCTAAGCAGCCTGAACCTTCAAATATACTCAGCATATAGTTTTTCTATAACTGGAAACTTCTACTACTAAATAAACAAGTCTAATAAATCTATCAGGGAGATATACAGTATAAGCTAATAGGAAACCAAACTGTAATCATCATCACATCAAACTGAACCGCAAGCTACGCAGCCCATTTTAATTAACGTGTTTTAACAAACGATGCTTTCAACACTGGCTCGGGTACGACCGGTAACCGGTCGTTTTCATTGACTTCTCACGTTTTTATGATTTTGCCAAGGCTGCCGGTGGGTTCCTCGCAACCTTATAAAAGATGCCCTGCGCCATACAGAGCTCCTCCAATAAAACAGTCGACTTGGTGGATGGATCAAAGTACCTTTCATTGGGCCGCATTCCATTCTGACCTGTAAATCCAATGGCAACTGGTATAAAAAATATATACCCAAATAAATTTCACAACAGTTTCCCCGACCTGCCTCCTCTTCTGTTCCCTTCACTCGTGTGAAGGTATGCGTACACTGAGGTGATGTACCTGCATGTGCGGAAAGTACATCATCATTCATTCCCCACAGGTACTTGCATGTGCGCGCGCACGCGCACACAAACACACAGTCTATGTATGGTGTATCTGCAGCAGGAAGCTGAAATGTAACCAACATGTCACTTTCCTTTTACATCTATAAAAGTTTTTGCATGAACGGATTGTGCATCAGTTGTAATTGTTTAAGAACAACCACCAAGTATTACATTTCTGAGACATTTACAGCACGAGTCTCACATTTCTTCTCCACTACTAATGCCAGAGACTTCATACGGAATATAGGTAGTGACCTAAAAAACATGTCCCGACATTTAGAGTTAAATAAAACGTCCTATTCGTAACAATAAACTACAGGCATAAAAAGATATACGTCCCGACTCGAAAAACAGTATGGATCATAAGGAGGTCAAGTGGTAAACAAATGCGTATTAAAGACAGCAGGGAGGAAACGGATCACAATAACAGAGGTAGAAGAAATGGGAGGGCATCTGATCTAACGCAGTTTGGTGAATTTACCTTCAGGGCTGAATCTTTACCTAAGGCTAAACAACACAACACCTGCTGAAAGTTTTCTTAAAGGATGCGCATGAGTGTACAGGCCTTCCAAGTTATTCTGGAACAAACAAAAACAGACTTGCAGACAGTTGGAATGTAAAAAACAAAACAACATGCACTATTCATGGCCAGACTGCATTCAAAGGCTGCTTGAAGAAATTGACAACCTGACACACATTCATTGGTGTCAAATTCTAACTTATGACAGAAACTGAAGATATCAAGGTGAGGCTCTGGGCTATTGTTGTGTGTACGTGTGTGTCTGTGTGTGTATTTATTTAAGTGCTGATGTGGGTCTCTACGCCTCCATATTTTGGCACCCATTTATTTTATACTCACATATGTAAGTAATATCATTACAGTTTGCTTCATTCATAGTGCACAATCCACTACTGTGCACACACACGTGCAAAAGTGGCTCTCTCACTCACACACACACACACACACACACACACAGTGCATGCCCCTTCTGAAGAACATGTAGCTGTGGTAGTGAGCGCGATGCCTCAAACCCAATCGCACACACCCAGGTCTGTCACACACGTGTCAAATACATCAAGCTACTCAGAAATTCCACAGAAAAAAACTAAAGACAAGAAGTTACCAGAGCCCTCTGAAGCAGATGGACTCTCGCAGTATCAGAGAACCACTGTGTCCGTCTTCCCTTTACTGTGTCTGCACCTGATTCTAGAAGGAAAATCATGAGAAGAAGAAGAAAAAAATAAAAATAAAAAAAAGGTCTGCGTTTCCACTCAGACCCAAGAAACGAGATTACCAATTCCATAATAACACGGATGCTTCACGGTAGCCGTGCCAACCGTCTGTGCTGAGTGATATATCTGATTTTTTTTAATCTCCCTCTTCCTTGATGGGATTATTCCCTCAGCCGGACTGTTTATCACAGAAAAACATATTAGGTAGAATAGAACTCAATTGGTTTGCTTTGATCTTGGCCTATAAGAGATATCAAACTGTGTACCATATATTTATTAATTTCATTTATTTCCCCATCTGTGACACTTCAACGGACACTTTCTTCAAAGCGATCTTCACAGAGTAGATTAATGTCCGGTGCTTAGCATCAATAGCTCAGAATAGTGAGATAACTCCACTGCTGCAGGGATAAAAACACCTCCAGCCTGACTCTTCTCTGCCCCTCAAGGGCCACTAGAAAGCCCCGTATCTGGTACAATTGCTGACAGAGGACACGTGAGTTCCAGCGAGCTTGTCTAGATTTGGCTGATGCATCGTAAACTACGGATATGTAAAAGCACCGGTGTTTAGTAAAATGTTTCAGCGAGCGTCACTCTATGTGGGAGATGTTCACTTGTTTTGATTCATCATCTTTATGAAGACAGAAATTCTTCTTGGCTCCATCCATCCATTCATCCATCAGTTTTCTTATCCGCTTATCCTATTCAAGGTCACGGGGGACTGGAGTCTATCCCGGCTATCAAAGAATGAGAGGCAGGGTACAGCCTGGTCAGGTTGGTATCACACGGCTAACACAGAGTGACAGACAACTTTTCACACTGCCGGCACATCTGGAGCCAATTTAGAATCACCGCTTAACCTGACAGGCACGTATGCAAACATGCAAACTCCGCACAGAAAGGCCTGAACCCGAAATCTTTTTTTCTGTGGAGCCACTGTGTCACCTCTCCTTGAGCCGTTCTTCATGGCTCTTCTGTATTTTTGCATTAGGTTTGTATGTGACAGTATGAGGCAAATGGTCTACAGCATAGTCTTCAAGCCCTCCAACCAAAGGAGGGCAGTACTGCTATCTACGCACGCCTTTCAGACAGAAAACCCTCTCTCTCAAGCAATCCCTCTCCAACCGCAAGGATGACGTGATGAGAGATAGCTCCGTAATAGAGCACTGTGTTTAAACAGTGGGCTATCGGTACTTGTCAGACACCTGTTTCAGAACTGTTCCCCTTTCTGCAAGCGCGATGGTGAATCAACAACTTTGACAAGTCGGCCGTAAAACGTCAGACTCAAACAGACAGGCTACCCGTGTACATCAAAGGCGTTTCCGCCCCGGTCCATTTGGCACCGGATCGGAGAATGTAGGGAGCTTGTGTGAAGCGACACAAGGCAGAGAGAAGGGCAGGGTGTGCCCACTCCACCAGAACATTTGCGTTTGCATGTGTGATGCATAGAAAGTCTGTAGAAGTCTCGAATAAAGCTTTGAACTGACCAAAACAAAGGGATACGCACAGATAGCAATTATAGAAATACTGCAGTTAAAAAGGGCCCTTTGGCTAACTGCAGCACACTGTTCCAAACAGGCCTGTGCAGGTCAAGGACTACCCCAGCTTTAGACATGTGATACTCTCTAAATCTAATACACCACCTAGGTGCCATCACAGACCAATGAGTCACTGACAAATAAGAATTTTCTAGGTGATGCGCACGCACACACACACACACACAAACACCCACAAAGGGCTTCTACTTTTGCTGCAATGCCTCTTACTGTAGTTTATTATTACAGCTTTAGCATGTGTACAGGCCAAAGGTCTTCAACATCAATAGCAAAGTATTTATTTCCAAGATTATATCGCCTCATTTCATGCCCGCCTTTAAAATAAAATAAATAAATCAGTGTCAAAAGAAAAAAAAAAAAAAAAACTTTCTCCACTCTGGCATTTTGTTTACAGCCACTTATTCATTTATTTTAGGAACACCAGCTCCAAACTCGGTGACTTCATGTGTTTGCTAACTGGGCAGACTGGTAAATGGGTAACTGGAATGTGTGGGAGCTGACCTCAGAGCGAGGGCATTGGTAATGTGTAACCCCATGCCTCCGAACTCCTGCTGAGGACTGGCCTATGAATATGAATTGGAGTGTGGGAGCTAAAGGTCAGTAAGGAGGATGCTGCCAGAAATATCTAAAATAAACTGACTTTCAGCTACTTTCTTGTTAATATGTAAATTTTTCTGGGTAATGTGCATTATCCTGAGATGCCTTTACAGATTCGGTTTGACGTGTGGGTCCGGCATTATTCGCAAATCATGTTTTATGCAAGACTGTTCCTTCAAAGTCACTTATTAAGAACATAATCAGTGATACACAACAAACGATTGAGACACACTGAAGTAATCAGACTGCTTTTTGCTTCTTTTTCTTGGTTTTGTTTTCCTATTTCTGGCTGGAAACAAATTAACGAGAAGAAAAATAACGTGTCCAGAAACAACTGAGAACAAATGCTACGCCATTAACTACTGTATATTTTTTCAAATCAGGGAACATTCTGTATATATTGACAGACATGTTTAGCACGTGTTCGGCGGGGGTGCACAGGTGGAGTAAGTGATGACAAATGGCAGACAGATCAGCTCTGGCCCATTAATTGCTGTTGGAGGCTGAAGGCTGCGTTGATCATTTCACCTCGCGACAGGTCAGCGGGGAACGTGATCATTAATATTAGAGCATTTCCATCCATCTACCTGAACAAGAGGCCAGTCATTTAAAAGGCTGGCGCTGGGCAGACCTTTCACGCCCTGTTTATAACACTGATCTAAGCACATTACCAGCGCTGTGGGGGACCACTGCCACAAATTAATTAGATCTACACACACACACACACACACACACACACACACAGAGAGAGAGAGAATGTGACCACCTCTATTGGCACCCAGTCACATTTGAAAAATGCCACATGTGTGAGATAAGTTACAACAACACACACTCAGTATTACAATTTAACATGAAAAGTCCTGTTCTACTCTAATCGCGTAAGCCGTGCGTATACTTTTGTTTTTTTACACGCATACTTACCTAAAGCTACTCTTCCAGAGATCCCTGGATACGCGTAATTCCGTCAGGTGGAGAGTATGTGTGCGCGTGTGTCAGAGATCAATCATTCAAAAGTATTTACAAATGCACAAAGCTAGGCTCAGAAAGGTTGGCACACAGCCACTCTGTTTAAGTGCTTTTCAATGTGTCTGTGGTGTCAACATCTATTTCACACTTATCTACACCTCAAAGGGGAAAAAAGATGTTTCTGTGACCTTTAGCAAGTGTCAGATCTGGAGAGGAGAGGGAAGGAAGAGAAAGAGAGGATGGGGATTTAAGAGATCTGTCGATGCATGCCTTACATAACCTTTTTTTATTTATCCGGGAAAGATTGACTGAGCACGCTCTTTATCAGAAACATACTAGCTGCTTCACACTCACATACCCACAGATTTTTTTTTCTTACACAGAGGAGCTGCTCAGTACATCTAAAGTTTTCTGCTAGACAATAAAACAGTTTCTCTGTTCTCCCGCTGGGGTAACTGAGGGTAAAAAAAAAAAAAAAATTCTTCTTCAAGGGCATTTTTTTTTTTTTTAAACGCTCTCGTGGATTCCAACTACCAGCCTTGCTGTCACAAGAGACCATGTCCCATGTCTATAAACTCTTGGCTAGCTCCCCTGATACGCAAGGGCCATTTGCCTTTTTGCCTTAATTGTTAGTTTGTGGCTGGGCCTTAATGTTTCCATTAAGATATGTCGATTGAGAAAGCTTTTTAGTTTTCACCTTCAAATTACAACATGCTTTCATGAGGTCAGCTGTTCTCCAGGCGGAATGGCCCGTTTTAATGCAGACACAGTCCCTTGGTATTCAGGCTGGGTCCAGCTCAGTCAAGGGAAAGTCAGGGGAAAGAGTGAGAAAATGAGGAATGGAGAGGAATGGAGGGAGGAAAGAGAAGACAGGCAGGAGAGCATTGATTGAAAGACTGTGATTAGCAGTTTTCAGCAGGGCACCAGGGCCACTGAGTTGTTCTAACAGGGTTGTCGCATCTAGAGGTGCAGTCAAGGAGAAGTCACTGCTTTAGAAAGCTCCCTCAATTTTCCCATTTCCCCCCCTCCCTCCCTCTTACACTCTCACCATCCAGCCACACTTTTCCTTCCCTTCAAAAAAAGTCAATATGGCTGTGCAAAGTGCAGCATGCCCCACAGGGAGGGCGGGCTAGCTGTAGGGGCTGCTTACAGTGAGGACAAGAGGCGTCCTCCAAGCCTGTCCCATAGGCAGTGTCAAGGACAGACTTGGAGACCAAAGGACCGAGGCCACCAGCTTGCCCTTCCCCTTTGCAGCTCGCCTTGTTTCTTTTTCTGTTTCTCTGCAGCTCAAGCTTGGCTGGCGCAGCGAGGCAGAAGAAATCAATAATCAGGTGGAGCGTTTAAAATCCCCAGCTCCAGAGGCTGGCGCTACGCTCCTCAGAGCCCAGCAGACCAACACGTCGCTCAGGGCGGAGCAGCTGCTTGGATAGATGAGTGGGTGGATGGTGGACGCACCTGGTCATTGAAAGGTTTGTGATTTGTGACAGTAAACAATTCAATAGCACTTAGCAATACACAGTGTCTGAGGGGTGTAAAGCCAGACTCTTCACACACACTGCCATCGTCTCAACATGTCACAGATCAGTTGGATTCGGGCAGGTCAGGCAGCTGTATAGACAAACACACCTGAGGAAACACCTGCATTAATGCAGATAAATGACATTAGTTGTAGAATGAAGCTACCAAAAATGTATTTAAAAAAAAAAAAAAAAAAAAAAAAAAAAAAAAAGAAAAACTGACATGTACTATCATTGTCAAAAGCAGTGCTCCTCATTTCCATACAGTAGACTTGACGAAGAAGCCTGTGCATGATGTGGATGAAGTGTGCAAGGAGGATTTCAGTCCTGCCGCGTGTCTCCGTGTGTGAGTGACTGATCACAGTAGAAGTGGCTTGTGTCTCTAATCCAGTACCACTGTTAGACAGTGCAAAGACCCGGCTCTGTGTACCGCCGCACGGCCTGATCAAACCCATCCTGTGACAAGCAACCTCTTCAAATGACGATGATTTCCCAGCTCTGTGTCCTTTCGGCTCCATATTAGATCATCTCCTGACACTACCGAGTCTGGTACTTCATCTGGGATAAAGATGATGTGCAATACGACCCAAGGGGCCGGGAGTAAAGGGTAAACGAGGGGCTAAGACTGGGATACTGCGCCTGATCGCTTGACAGCTGTGACAATTACGATGTGGTATATTATAACCTTATGCTAAACAAGACATTTAATACAGTATATTTTTTTGACAAAAACAACTCGAGATTATTTTACTATCAACTCAACTGAATGCCATGTTCACAAGCAACACAAAATAAGCCATTTTGGGAAAAAAAATGTGTGATCATACAACACTCCAATAACTGAAAAGCATCTATAAACTATCATATACATATATATCGCAGAACTAGGATAACCTTTACAATTATCTGTTGACCTATATGTTAAAACGGATTTTTTTATTCTGGCATTATTAACAAGCTAGGACCTAAGTTTAAATCCTGGTAACCATCTAAGCCACTAGAAAAACATATGCCTCTAAACAGATGTGGACAGAACATCTAGGACAGGTCTAATTCCATCTCGTGTACTTTTTGACCCAGATAAACTGGCATTATCAGATTAATATTGAATTAAGGGCTGAATATCATTTGTGGCTGTTTACACGACAGTCTGTCGGTCTTCCTGGAATCCTGGGACAGATAAGTTTGCTATAATGGCATTAGCCAAATCCTGAAATGTAGCAGACGGCACTTGTCTTGCTTGAGAAGCCACCTCATTTCTTTATTTATTTTTCTTTCACTCATTCTGAACAAAGGAAAATATTCTACCAGGAATTGAATAGCTTAATCCTCTTTTCACTCTTCCCAGTAGCCTGAATGGTGACAGATTAACATCCTAGAGGTTTACAAACCCAGCCATTTGAAAATGTAATTGCTGATGCCACACTGCATGCATGTGTTTAAGTTAAGGGTTAATATTAAAGCTCCGAAGACACACACAAGTCAAGAGGGATGTTGGCATGCTGGGCCAGACCCAAGTCACTGAAGCCCTTTCACGTGTATATCAAGTAATCACAAGCTGTTTCAAACCCTTACTAGGTGCCATAGTTACTGTTCACTTCTGCTAATTATTACAGGCAATCAGAGGGGTTAACGGGGCGGAGCCTGAACAGACTACGTTCCGGGGCATTTAACAGCTGGCTGGAACGGAGGTGAATGCATTACACACTGCCCTCATCCAATAAAAATAAAACACCCTGACATCTGAGGTGTACTTAGCCCAGAGGGGAGGGAGGAAGTGAGAGAGGAATGAAAAAGGAAGGAAGAAGAGGGTGGTGGAGGGAAGGGGAGAGCGCATCTGATAATACGATGTCCAACTGCCACCTAGTGACAACTTTCCAGGTTCTGTGATCTTTCAGGATCCGGATCATCAGGAGTTGGGGGGGGATGAACTGATTAAGCATCACGGGCCAAAGGGCTTCAACATCAATAGCAAAGAGTTTGTTCTTTTGATAAGATCCCAGTGAGGACCAGTACTTTCCAAAGAACAGCCCAAATTACTAAAGTTTCATGTAAAAATAAATAAATAAATAATCAACATACAATAAAATAATTAAATGCAAAAAGTGCATTTTAAATCACATAACTTAATATTTGACAACCCAATCAAGCAAACACTACCAGCCTTCCGCAGGTGACCTCACTGTCCATATATTTGGGGGAACAGGTCTTAACATTACACTGGTAGGCCGGTGGCTCTGGGCTCCAAGGTTCCCTCCCCTCATTAGCCCAGGTATAAATCACACTCTGCTGGTGCCAAGAGGTGAGAGGGATGAGAGTGGAGGTGAGCTTGAAATAATGCTTATGTCATGGCAGGTCAGCCCTCCATTATGGCCGTTTCAAAAACTATTAATCTTGCTTGTAGTCAGTGGCCTAGAAATAATTACTTCATCTAACCCATGTAATACAGCATGACCAGCAGTCGAGCCTGGTCAATTTGAGGCTGGGGAGGCAGGATAGAGTTGTGGGGGGGGGGGGGGGGGTGAGATAAATAGAGCC
>JAVDPK010000068.1:393295-407195 GCA_034780415.1 Cichlasoma orientale
AAAGAGAGACAGAGAGAAAGAGAGAGAGAGGAGGGGGGCAGAGCCACAAATTATCAGGCTGCTGTCTCCTGCTACTGGGTGACTGATGTCCTGCTCACTTCAGCTGCGGCCTTTTGCACTCTCAACACTGATTTAGATAGATAAACACACATTCACTCAGATCATCGGTGCAGGCACGCATACAGCATGTATGCACATTGCTGCATGAATAAGTAAGTTGTTTTTTTTAAGTGAGGAACACACAAATGAGATCTAAGAAGGAACACAAGAGATAAAACAGAATTCGATTTGTTTCAATTACCAGGTAGCGAAGACCTTTATAAAGTCAGAACATTCACTGGCTTCCAGCAAATACTACATGATACTGCGTGATCACCAAGTTTACCACAAATTTCTTGTGTCATGTGACTGAATTTTGCATCTAAATTTACAGAAATATATCTGAAAATTGTTAACGCTAAAATAATCCTGCCAAAGTGTGCAAGTGCATTTTTTTTTATTATATGCCAGAAGGATTTCACACCTTTGCATGAGTTAGAATTTTATGACTTTGCACATTTCACCTCCACATCTCCACTTTCCACAGCTCCACAGCTGCTAGTACAATCACCTATCCTCCCAGGCGGAGGACAAATCCACCTCCCCAAAAATCAGGGCAGATATAGACACAGTAAAGATGGCTATTTAAGTAAACTAGACTGCGAGTCAACAGAGCAGCTAGTGCAAACTCAGCCTCCTAAACATCACAGGAAGTATGCGAGGAGTGACATAAATAAATGTAGCCCTCCAGTGGCTGTCACAGCTGGCATTGCAGGTGCAAATTTAATTAGTCAAGGTGAAGTCTCCGTTGTTGTCTGAGAAAGAGGGGGGGGGTCCTCGCCATGCACGACTGTAAACATGCGCTATATCCTAATCAGGTGTCACCGCAGCGTTTGATCAGCCCGTGAAAACTTGTCATGAATCCCCAGCAGTGAGTGGGCCGACGTGGAGAACAAAGGAAAAGAGCTGTCATAAAAGAACAGGGTAGTGCCGGTGATGGCACTGGCAGTGGATGAAGAGAGTTTGCCCATTAGCAGTCTCTGTCACCTCTCTCTTCCCCGCTCCCCTTAACGTATCCCCTAGTTTTCTTTCTTTCTCCATGCAGCAACCTACAGCACACCGCCGCTGCATCCCGCTGTAGCGCTCCGGCTGAAAGTCTCAACCACAGCTGTGGCACTCATGCTTCAGAAATGCCATCAAATCTTCCAAAAGATAACCCCAAAGTATTACACTACTTTTGTTTACCTCCCAAAGAACTACACATGTCCAGAGATACAGGTTGTGCTCATTTTGTTTTTATCAAGCACCATTCTAAGCAGTTGGGTCCTGCTAAAAAAAAAAAAAAACAGCCTGGAAACTAGAGGCAGACGTGCCGTTCTCCTCCCGCCCGGCGCCTTCAGGTTGCATTGAGGCAGCGCAGGAACACATGTGCCATTAGATACTGTTTACCTTTCAGTTTGGATGATATTGAATACATTAGCCGATTGAACCTCATAAGAAACACAGGCGAGTGACAAGGCCCAATCGTCTTTGCGACTACCATGGTAACTGAGATTACAGGCTAACAAAGAGCAGACAGGGAGAAAAAATATTTAAAACCCGAATAGTGATACATAAATTAATTAAAGGACAAAAAAACAAGTGGAGAATTAAAGTTGGAACATCTGTCAGCGACTTAGCTTTCCAACGTAATACCAGTGTTAGAACATTTATACCCTTGAAGTTAATGATCCCCTCTTTAATTGACAGTCAAGGAAAACTGGCTGCGGCAGCATCCTGCCGAGACACCGATAAGAGACCCCCCCCCCCACCCAAAAAAAAAAAAAAAAAAAAAAAAACAGTTTAAAGAACCTTGGCACTAATCCCTATTGTCATCCCAGTGCAGCAGAAGGACTTACAAACACAGATAACTCTGCTGAAGCTGTCTATTTCTCAGGAGTTATGGGGACAGCCGAGCTGCCGAGTGCCTCAAATCAGTCACTCAGATTAGCCCAATCCCTCTGTGCTGTCAGTCAGCCGAGACACTAGCTTGTCACCGCATTTACACGAGTCCATCTCATATGTGACAATGCCCCCTATATATGACAATGGCTGCGCGGAAGGGGTCCACTCACTCGCAGATAGCGGGTGTACACCATGGCAGACGGGCTGTTGTTGGATTAAGCTCATAACGTGCGCGGTGCTCATGTCTTCGCTGACACTCCAACAACAAATTTAAAGAGTCTTAACCATTTGCTTTTTTTCCCCCCACAGTGAGAATAATGTGGGAGATGCATGTCAGATGAAACACACACATACACCTACAATACAAACACACACACACGCGCACACACACACACTGAAATTAACTTCAAAAACTTGGAAATACAGAATGACTGTAGGAAAACCAAAAGCTTACCTGGTGTATGTCTTCTCCAAAGTTGGCTTTGAGAATGACTTTAATCCACCTACTTCACTTAACACGATAAAGCTCAAAGAACAAAGGGGGAAGAATGCAACAGTAACTACGTGCTACAGGAAACATCAGGATCAGTCCCCCATCTTCAGTGTACGCAGCAAAAACAGCGGTTCAAAGTCCAACCCCAAAACAAATCTCTAAAAGACAAACTAGATAAGACAAACTTTGGCGTGCCAAATTAATAAGGGATTAGTGCCTGCAGTGTTTGAGTTTGTACTTTTAAATTAAAGTGTGGCATGTCAAGGCACCTGAGAGCCTACACTGCGCTCACTACTTTTTATGCTTCTGCGGCTCACTCGACTTCAGACAGTCCTGAAACAAATGACAGTAGATGCCCTCTACATAACAGGGCCAGGGCAAGCATGACACAGGGGTTGACAAGTGAACCCTCAAACTCCCTAACCCCTACTCCTGCCATGTCACATGCACACACACACACCGACACACACACACACAAACAACCCCGAAAACAACCCTGACATGACCGCTCGGCAGCCCTCCCTAACCCCTTCTTGTGTTTTTTTTTTTTCCTCTCTTCATCTCAGTGGAGACAACCCTCAATTCAGGACCATTTTAGCCAGCCAAGTGGATGTGACCCGCTGCCCCCCAGTCAGGCTCATCTGAATAAACAGAGTTGAAGAAACAGGCAGAGGAGGGAAAATCTGCCTACATTATGATAGGAAGAGATAGGATGGGATTCAGCCAAGGGGCTCCTTTCTTTATGCACGTTTGATCAAGTGCTTGACAGCACCAGTGGATGGAATTACGGACTGTTGAACAAAAAGTTGCGGTGTGGGTGTAAGTGTGTGGAAATGAGTGTGTGCAGTTTGGTCTGGACAGCTGGATTTCGGAGCCTTGACAGTGTTAGGCTTGTGACAAGCCTGCCGCACCACACCACCACCACCACATGCAAAGCGCAAGCCGCCTACTAGCCTTCGCAGTCCATCACTCAGGACGGCCGAGGGAGGCGCCGTGAGAAGAGGTCAGACGTGGTGGAGAGAGGGAGGAAAGAAAAGAAGAGGATGAGGAGCCGGAGGGAGGAGGGAGGGAGCGCTGGTCAGGGGTTAAGTGTAGAGAAGACAGCAATGAAAGGCAACTGTCATGCACCAGTGCTCGCCCAGAAGCACCTGTCTCGAGAAGAACATGCAAAGTGTGCCGGTCACGTCCTGACAATACCCCCGCTTTTTCTACACACATACTCACACATAGAAGCTCTCAGTAAAGGGCTGATGCTCCACCATTGGAAAGGCATCACCTGTCTGACAGCATGCCAGTCAAGCTGTCGTTGGCTCCCTCGCATATGCAAGGAAAAGTTAGACTGATGAAGAAAAAACACATGGGGTTTCAGAGAAAGAATCACTGAGACATGAACAGACCACCTGAAGTGAGCAAACACTTCTCAAAGACTTGATGTAAAGTAAATGCGATACAAAGTGCTCCGTGAAAGCAAATCCAGGATAACTCAAGACACCTACTCCACACTGGAAGTTGCTCTGGTTGCTAACATCCCCTGGTGGAAGCGCTTACCCTAATGCACTAATGATATAATTTATTTTTAAATTATTTTGGTGTTGTCATGAGAATTAGTTTTTTTATGCAAGTTTTGCTTTTATCTGTTTAAACTTTGCCAATGTAACAAGAGAGAAAACGGAACCCCTAAGCCTGTCATACTCTTCCCATAGTAGCACTAAATTACAACAAAACATGTTGGTTACAAGCAGAAAACTACTAAAGGGGATTTTTTTAAGATGGTTAGCAGAGGAGACTCACTGTAGCTCCGGCTGGCTAATCAAATAAAGCTACAATCTGGCTTCTGCCAAGCAACCAGCCAAATGCCAAGTAATTTAACACACTTTCATTGCTCACATTTATGGAAAAGAACTTATGATGTACAAATTAACAGTTAGTATTTACAGCACCTTGTGAACCTGGTCTCCTGCAGCTTTTGTGAATGAAGGCTTTTGGACTTTCCATTGAAACCAGATGTGGTGCAACCACTCCAGCAGTAGGTACTTGTGCTTTATTGGAAAGGTGAGTCATTGCAAAGGAAAATAAATTCACAAATAAACAGCATGAAGACTTCTCTGTCCTATGCAGGTGGCTTTGCACGGGGGGGGGGGGGGGGGAAGGGTTTTATTAGCATTAGTTAAAATTAGCAACACCAGGGAAGGTAGGCTGTTTTCTGAGCAGCATTGATTATTACTGACGTTTTTCACTGAAGACTAAATAAGTACAGACTGAAGGATGCATTATTACCTTTGCAATTGTTAATCTTGCCAGTATCCATAGTGGTTATTGATTACTTCTGCCTTGTGTTCTCTGAGCAGTTACACCAACCGCAGCCTCAGCTCACACAGATGATTATTAAACAATATTTATTCAAAGATACGCCCAACCCCGTACATCCTACCTACACCTACTGCACATTCACACAGCCGTGCACACGCACACACCAGAATGCCAAACAAACAGAAATGAAAAATAACTCGCTTGGATCATAGCCTCGTGTGGCTAATGAACCCCCAGGAGGCTCCAACCTCTGTGGATGAGGTGAGAGGGTCATCCCCATGTTTATTCAGCATCAGCTCGATGAGCCACCAACATCTATTGATTGGACTGATTATTCTATGTCTCTTTTGTGACGGGGCACATGCATGACAGATGAACCCTACTTGGGCAGGTCACAGTCGACGTAATCTCATTGAAACTGACGGCTGATCTAGTCGGCCAGTTTGCATGATCCCCATCTCAGCCTTGTTTTTTTGAATACGGTGACATCTGTGGCTAATGCCTCAACACTAAAATGAGGTGATCGGTAGAGGATGTCAGGCACATAAGTTGTTGAGGGCTGGCTGGACCATCCTAGTCAACTGCTTCCATAGGAGAAAAAAAAAACATCGAGGTTATAAATGCTAAACATGGCATAACAAGCAAAATAGCGGTACGTGTACATATAATGCATCAGCTCATCTCTCAGCTTGCCCAATATTATGTATAACCAAAAGCTGCATGGCTGCTCAAAAATATTAAAGGAACAATTTGAAAACACATCAGATCTCAATAGGGAGAAAAAAAATCATGCTCAATATCGCTACAGATATGGACCAAGTAAATGGTAAATGGACTAGTTCTTATATAGTGCTTTTCTACTCTGAGCACTCAAAGCGCTTATACAACATGTTTGCATTCACCCATTCACACACATTCATACAAGCACTTCCAAAAAAAATAAATAAAAAAATTATGCGGCAGGCTAGTCCATTTTGCCGCAACTCAAAATGGTACTCAATAGTTTGCATGGCCCCACATGCTTGTATGACAACGTCGAGGACGAGACGATGGATGGTGTTCTGGGGGATCTCCTCCCAGATCTGGACCAGGGCATCACGGAGCTCCTGGACAGCCTCATGTGCAACCCGGCGGCATCACACGGACTAAAACATAATGCCCCAGAAGTGGATTTATGTCAAGCAAGCATGGGCCCCATTAAATGGTATTAATTTCTTCATCCTCCAGGAACTGCCTGCATACTCTCGCCACATGAGACCGGGCATTGTCCTGCACCAGGAGGAACCATGCTTCAGTGTTGAGTCTGAAATTGGGTCCAAGGATTTCATAATGGCAGTCAAGGTGCTGCTGCCTAGCCTGTAGAGGTCTGTGCGTCCCTCCATGGATATGCCTCCCCAGACCATCACTTAACCACCACCAAATCAGTCATGTTGAACAATGTTGCAGGCAGCATAACGTTCTCCACGGCCTCTCCAGACCCTTTCACGCCATCCTAAAGGAGCTGGACTACATGTGCTACCAGTAGTGACACTATTCCTGTTTTGGGGGTTGTGTTGTTGTTGCCCCTCTAGTGCACCTATTGTTAATTTCATTAACACCAAACTGTTTAACAAGGCCTTCTGCTTCTTAACTGACCAGATCAATATCCCAGAAGTTCAACTGGCTTGATGCTGTTTTCATTTTTTTTGAGCAGTGTATATATTTCTTAACTGTATATTTCTTAATTCTGGCAGAATCAATACATACTCTCAGGCTCTGTTAACAAAAAAATAAATATTTTGCACAGTGCTGCAGAGAGTCTCTGTCCTTAAGGGTTTGCCTGTTATGCTTTTAAGTTATTTAAATACAGTCAACATATGGCTCACTCACATTAGTGCTCCCATAGCTATGAAGCTATGAAGTCAGCCTTTGAGAAAAAAATAAATAAATTTGGACTTATTTTTCCAAACTTTGGGGTACAAAATATTCTGTCATTGGAAAAAACACCTATTAGCCTTGTATAATGCTCAATTATCACCCCCCTGCTTGGTTCCCAGCTGCTGGAAGGACAAACCGGAGCCCCAACTTTGCCAATGTAAAGATCTTTGCTAATTTAACAAGACAGAAAACAGAACCCCTGAGCCTGACATCATTCCCATCATACTCTTCCCACAAAAGTTGAGAAGACAAACGCAAAGAAGCAGCACTGCCAGAAATGACAGCAAACCGAAAACCTTCTGTTAACAGACCGTTGTGCTACCAGGCTAGCTAGCATTACCCAGCATGCTGTTCAGCAGTGAATATTTATACTTCTGATAATGGAGTAAAAGGAGTACAGAGTTAATAGAGGTCCACTCTCGATACAATCCTCAGCGCTCCCAGCGGAGAATAATATAATACACTGAGACCCCTAGATAGTAACAGTGGCTATTTTGTTCTCCGGTATGTTTAAAAAAAAAAAAATCATGTCATGAATGAAATTACAGCCAGTATGCCACCAAGCAGCAGGTAGTAGCTAACCAGTCTAGATGAGCAGTTTGCAGCTGGTGGTTGAAGGAAACCTCTGCAGATGGCTCTTTCAGGTGTGGCATGACTGTCTGCAGCATTCCATTTGAGAGCAACATCAAAGTGTAATTCCCACCATATACAGGAGTCCCCATCAGGTCATTTTAAACACATACCTTGGCACAGTACAGGTGGGGCCATAAAAGCTGATATCCTTCCAGATGTAAACCAAATGTAGACGTCATGCACCTTTAAGATGCTGCACATTCAACAGGCTGCTATTGTAAAATGGCAGGAAATGAAGGGAAATTAAGCAGCATTTCTCACAGTGATCATGTTAGTTTGTAACAGCATCAGCAGAAAACTCTCATTTGTAATAAACAGCAACTTTGAAATTTGTAAGCATTCACGCATTCATCTGTAAACTTTACCATTCTACCACATACAAATTTTGCTCATAATCTTCAATCAGTAACAATCAGAAACTAGCAAATACCCTCTAAAACTAATGTATAAACTGACTAAAATGAAAGAGTCTAAACTAAATCAGTAAAATAACAGCATTATTTTAAATGCATCTGTTGTCTTAGCTTATGTACACATTATCACAGCTTTGCAACAGTTCTGTGTGGGCTGGATTAATTTCAAGAGCGGCCTGACTAACCAGAATTTTGTGCAAACAGCTCCAAACAAATACACGAGCAAAGATCAAATAAGCAAAACAGGGTAAAGACATGTAGAAGAAAAGCTCAGCAGCAGAATAATCAGCCCCCTCCGACGCTCACGCAGTCGATCAATGAAAGACCCGGGGCCCCCGAGCCTGCGCTATATTACACACAAAACTTCATATTCATTCATTGATTTTACTTTTCATAATAGTATATCACTGAATTCCAATGGGAGCAAAATATGGAGGCCAGGGCTGAGGTCAACTCTCAAATGGACGCCTGGACGAATGTTCGCACAATATTGATGGGGCACGCAGAAAGAAATGACTAAATACCTGGATCAATAGCTAGTTTCCCTAGCTACGACAGGTTATTCCAGATGGAAATATATAAATACCTCTTTACGTCTACTGGAGTAGTGCTAACGAGCAATGCTAAATGCGGCCCCTTAAGGTAAACACTTTGATTAGCCGAGGCCAGAGGTGACAAGCGGGGTCTGCTGATGCTAGGATGCCACGTTTACAATGGCCTGAGGATGTTAATGCACACGGGGTCCTGGTAAACGGACAAAGGATATGACAGGTCACAAGCCCTGGGCAAAGACCCTGACCATCCCATTTATTTCTGTTTATGGACCCACGCTTCACCATTCTCAGTCATGTTCAACCAATGCATGCCATTAATAATTAAAGCACCTTTGTTGCACTAATCAGAGCCAGAAGTGTGAAAGGCATAATGAAACAAATTTGTACAAGGATCCCTTAAAACAAACTTAAATACGTAGGTCTCTTTATAATCAAACGCCAACGCATCCTGCTGCTGCTGCTGCTGCTGCAGGCTGAAGAGCAGCCTCTTCTTATTTACCACACAGCAAAATTACTGAGAACAACACCTAACAGCACAGCTTTCCCAGCTCCACAGTGGCCAGTGGGGCCATAAAGAGGGTGGAGTCAAATCACTGCCTGCTCCTTAATTAAATGAAAGCTGTTAGTTTCATTTGCCTCTTTTTTTTTTTATACACATTGAACTAACCAGTCCACCGCTGAAGACCTCCCAGACGCCATCCCTGCTTGGCCCTAAATCACGATTGGGTGAACGGTCCAGTGGGTCCTTGCTGGACATGCAGCAGCCGCCCAACGGCAAGGCCAGCGCGGGGCATGTGGTGGATCGACACCTAGCCGGCGATAAGTAATTCTGTAGGGGATTAGCAGCATGATAGCCTGATCAATACTGTGTGCTCAGGCCATTAGGAATGCAGCGAGGAAATGACCCCCTCTGGTAATAAAGCAGGCATCTGGGTTCTCCTTCATTTGCCAGCTCCATTAGTGTAATGGTATCATTATCTGCCACAGCCGTATTTTTCTGGGCCTTGGCTTTTCCACTGCTCGACCAGCGGGGGTCTGATGAAGCTGTGAGAGCCCCCATGCCGAGTGTTCCCCTTTCTACCATTCTGCACAGAGCCTAGGTGTAAATCTAGCTCCGCTGGAGCTTATGTGCTACCCTGCCTTAGGTATCCATACCCATGTTTTATGTCAGTACCTAACACTATTTCTCCATTATTGGCTCATTAATAGAGCAAGCAGCATGTAGCTTTGGTTTAGAGGGAGAAAAAGATGGCCGGTAGAGCGCAAAGCTGCTGAATGTGCTGAATCTGACACCCCCCCTCTTGCTAAAACACCAGGCTTGACATGACAGGACGTCGGCATTAGTTGCCATAAATCGTTTCCTTTACACTAATTCACCAGCTAACATTTTGTGGGGGGAAAATTGATTAACCATGTCTGGATGTGTGGCCACATAATCAGCTTTTACTTCAGTAGATGTTAATTTAACAGAATCGCCAAGGGAAACACAAACCATTTTAATGGGTGTTTAGAAATTAAATACCCTAAACAGCTTGCACTAGGTGCCACAACCAGAGAAAACCAATGAGGCTGATCTAAGCAATGGGCTGGTTTGAGCCCAGGACCTCACAACATCTGGTGACCCTGTGTGAACATTACTTAGCCTGCTGCTCACACACACAGACACACTTCCTGTTTCACCAGAGCACTTTATACTTGTCATCACTGTCCAAATGGCGAGCTTGCATCAAAGACAGCATTAGAACATCGGGTTAAGGGACAGGGTCAGCGGTGTTTTCACACTTGCCGGGGCGTGAGTGGAAATTCATCCTGTGATGACAACACTGATAAAACAGACTTAAATGTTTTAAATTCATTAGGATACCGGATGTTAAACATTACTATGAGGAAATTTATGAAAATGTAGCTACTTGAAAACTTAAGACAAAGTACAAATGTATTAAAAAAAAGTTTTCTGATGCAGACAGAATGAAATCTGATGGGTCTGTTCTCCAGACTGAGTGATGAAAAGCTTAAATGCATGACATAAATGTGAATTGGTGTGACTTGGTGGGGTTAATTCCCCCTGGGGACTCAGACAAATGTTCTATTTCATTAAAAAAAAAAAAAAAAAAAAAGCAGATATAGAGAGACTATAGCATCCCACCTGTCTATGCTATAGTGACTTCCTGTAATGGGATTTTCTGAGGAGACTGTGTATTCATTTGGCACTAATCTGTTGGGGCTTGCATTCCACAACTCAGAATAACAGTGCACCCATCATAACGCATCCCTCACTTTGGGCAGCATTGCAGACACACTAATTTACTAGATAAGACAATCATCACAGCCAAAGTATTAGTTAGCATAATAACTGTATCTTTATACAACCAATGATATTGGGAAAACTGTCTCAAATGCACGCAGCTTTCTCTTTGGCTGCTCTACAGTTTTAAAGAAATTTTGCAATTACAATTCCTCTCGCTCATCCTTTTATTTATCTAAGGAGAAAGGCAGCTAAGCCATTAGGTCTGTGCAGTACTGCCTGACTGCCTGAGGGCCAGCTAGAATGAGTTCTCTCTCTGAGCCGCTCATCTGGCTGCCATGGCTGCTTTCATAAACAGGAGGAACCACGTCCTACATAGTTTCACTGCTGTCTAACATGATCCAAACACATGCGCCACAGCAGACGGCGTCCAAGTCTGGAGATAAGAGAAGAAACAGACAGACACGCAGATAGGCAGACACTGAGAGAGATGGCTGTGATGAATAAGCCCAGGATGCCTAGTGCACGGCAGAGCTGTTTCCTCTCTTCCACTAGTATCTCCACAAACTGCAAAGTTCCAGCATGTGAAAGTCGGCACGAAACACACAGCTCAGCACATCCGCACGCACAACACAAACGCACCAATCTCTGTCATTTCAGTCCTTTTTATTTTTTTTAAATCAGGTTCTACAGCTGGCACATTAGCACAGGTTATTCTTTAATAGCAGTGGCAACATTAACCAATAGGTTATCATTTCTACTGTATGTCAGAGCACAAGCTATTATCCACTGCATCTGTAGTAAAGCCTGAAGCAGCTGGAGACTGCTGGCCTGGCAGCTTGCCAAATCCCAGATACACTTCACACTAACTTTACCTTTTGTTTTTACTGTTGCACTGAGCTGCACAGCTGCTGCTGCCATGCAACTGATTCATTGTTTATTCTTCACACCAGAATCACATCCCAAATTAAGCCTTAACTCTTGTTTTTGTCTTTTGTTTGTATTTTTTTAATTAAAAATTGATGTCTATGCATTAAACTGGTTTCAGTGTTCAGTATTTTTTCACAATTATGTAGCCTGCTGTTATTCATATCGTATTTCAACTTGATGCAGGATGCTGCCAAGACGTCATCCTGCAACCTATATTTTCTCATCAGCAGAGTCTCTACGTGACAAAACACCATTTTAACGTAACTGTAATTATTCATTGTGGTAGACTGGAGGGGAAAAATGGAAAACACAATAAAGGAAACAGGCAAGGTGAAGTATGCGCTGACATTCGCGGCTTTCTAGCCTTCAAAATGCAGCCAGCAGCATCACATACGGAGCATTAGATATTCAAGGAGCAACAGGGCTTAGAAATATGCCAGACCTAACGGAGAAAAACGCTATCAATACCTTTCTTCTCTTCTCCCCCTCACTGTCACCCGATCTTTTCATGTTCCTGGAGTTGTGTTTACACTGCCTCGCTTTCATTAGAGGCGACGTCGGTTGTTGTAGTGCACGAATAAACAGCATCGCCGGCTATTCCCGTTTCAGAAAGAGCATGTGCGAGTGAAGCCGTGTGTTTCGTTTCAAGGAGACGCCAGTCTTCTATTTTTTTAGTTTAAAATGATTTTCTGCAGAGAAATTCCTGGAGGGGATTTTAAAAGCGTAGCAACAAGAACTACAATTCCCAGCTCGAGCGTGGGCTCTCGGCGGAAGTAGCTTCGGCACGCTCTAGAATTTGCACTACGCAGGTGTGGCGCAGGTACAGATCTACATATTGCACGTAGGCCGGTCGGAATGGGTTTTAAATCAGTGTTTTAAACCCCTAAAATGGCTGTGGCATTAAGAGGAAAAATGTGAGACATGTGTGATTTAAAGCGAAAGCAACAGCTACACGCGTCTGTTATTATTTGTGCAGTGGTATTGCTTGTAGTAGCGTTGCAGTACATATATTGTTTTATAACTGACCAACATTTTTATTTTTATTTTTTTTTAAAGGCTCCTCAAAATGTTATGGTCTTCATCAAGGCTATTCCATGTGCTTCCCTCTTTTTCTTTTTTTTTTTTGGAGATCAAGCGCAGTGCCACTTTCATCTTAGAGTACGTGTAAAAATAGCAATCATGCTTTGAACGCGCTCCAGTTCAAGTCCAGCCAACTTTCTTTCAAATCTCGCATGCATCTCAAATCCAGGTGCTTGGTTCCCTGCCGGTGTGGGCCTTAACCACGTCAGCCCTTTTCAACTCGCCAGCAGTCATAAAAGTGCGCCGTAAACGCACAGCGTCTGTGTGGCTGCCTTTGTATATCACCCACAGTTGCCTTTCAAGAGTTGAACCAGATTGCTCGTAACATAGTTTGAATAGTGCTGAAATATGTTCTGTCCATTGTTCCTATCAAAGCACATGTGAAATACATGAGAGTTTCACGGATGGAGTGGCTTTGGCGGTGGGAGGGCAGTGCAGGGGCGGATTGCAGAGGTCTGAAACACCTGCTACATATTACCATTACAGACTTTGATCAGTGTCTTCATTAGTTTCCTTTGTAATCTCTTTTCTTTTATGGTAGAGCTGACCCAAGTGAACCGGGTACGGTGATTTAACACACATGTTTCTTTCACCTGTCTTGTAAAATACTCAAAAGCTCTCCCACTTTCAAGGATGTCACACGCTCAGGCATCCCTTACTAATAATCGGTGGGGGAGTTCTTTTGATTCCTATTTATAACCTACATTTCCTCTTCTATGTCCTGGGCCTGTAAGGGGGGAAAATGTCTGAAAAATATCCTTGGAACCATTTTCTGAAAACTAGATCCATGTGCATACATGTATACGATTTTTTGAACATATGTCAGGCTATAGTGCTTTTTTTTTTAATAGCTACTCTCATGGAAAAAAAAAACTTATGGCATTGTAAATAATTTCTTTTTAAATCTTACAATGTCAGAATCTGCCTACATCCAACCTCCATCACCCCATTCCGCCATTAAACTGTGTTCCTTTTATGTGTCAAACTATCATTCACTAATTCCCACTGTCAGTCATCTTTATGGTTTACATTTTTAAAAACTGAAGGTTTCCTGCATGACACACTGACCAGGCTCTACCCATGAATGTGCTGCACTTCTGTTTTTGAGTGCAGAAAAACAAGCATTGTGCTGTACTGCTAGTGATGCATAAATGGCTCCACCTTACTAATGAGCAAAATATCCTGTTTTTTTTTCCTTATTAATCCATACCCAACTCATCCAAACAATTAGATAAGGCTTTTATTATGTAGCGCGTGGTTAAAAAACAGAGAATGGCTAGAAAAGGTGTGTGGCATACACTGCTCAAAAAAAATTTAAATAACCCTTTGAAAAACTCAGATC
>JAVDPK010000068.1:407205-423609 GCA_034780415.1 Cichlasoma orientale
CCCCCCCCCCCCCGCAGGACTTTGTATGACCCCCACATGCTTGTGTGCATGCCTGACAACACTGGGGCATGCTCCTAATGAGTATGGTGTCCTGGGGGATCTCGTCTCAGATCTGGACCAGGGCATCACTGAGCTCCTGGACAGTCTGAGGTGCAACCTGGTGGTGTCGGATGGACCAAAACATAATATCCCAGAGGCGTTCTACTGGATTTATGTCAGGCGAGTGTGAGGGCCAGTCAGTGATATCAGTTCCTTCATCCTCCAGGAATGGCCTGCATACTCCTAGTGCATACATTGTCGTGCACTAGGAGGCTCCCAGGTCACACTGGACCAAAGTAGGGTCTGACAGTGGGTCCAAGGATTTCACCCGATACCTAATGGCAGTCAGGGTGCCATTGCCTAGCCTGTAAAGGTCTGTGTACCCCTCCCTAGACCATCGCTGAGTCACCACCAAATAGGTCATACTGAACAACGATACAGGCAGCATAATATTCTCCATGGATTGTCCAGACCCTTTCACATCTGTCACATGTGCACATGGTGAATCTGCTCTCATGTGAAAAGAACAGGGCTCCAGTGGAAAACCTGCTGATTCTGGTATTCTATGGCAAACGCCAATCGGGCTCCACGGTGCCGGACAGTGAGCACAGGGCCCACCAGAGGACATCGGGCCCTCAGGCCACCCTCATGAAGTCTGTTTCTGATTGTTTGGTCAGAGACATTCACAATAGTGGTTAGCTGGAGGTCATATTGTGGAGCTCTGGCAGTCCTCATCCTGTTCCTCCTTGCACAAAGGAGGTCCTGCTGATGGGTTAAGGACCTTCTACGGCCCTGTCCAGCTCTCCTAGAGTAACTGCCTCTCCTGGAATCTTCCATACTCTTGAGACTGTGCTGGGAGACACAGCAAACCTTCTGTCAATGGCACGTATTGATGTGCCATCCTGGAGGAATTGGACTACATGTCAGCAGTCTCCACCTGTTAAAGCATTCCTGTTTTGGGGGTTGTCTCACCGTTCCCCCTCTAGTGCACCTGTTGTTAATTTCATTAACACCAAAGCAGCTGAAACTGATTAACAACCCTCTCTGCTACTTAACTGACCATATTAATATCCTAGAAGTATACCTGACTTGATTCTACTCTAATTAAAAAGTGTGCCTAATTTTTTGAGCCGTGCATTTTGGTACACTTAAAAAAATGTATCTATTGGCAATGCATATGTTTGTTTTTCCCCATAAAAACATCTGTGATCATCATTTTTTGTTGGATGAGGATCATTTTTAGGTGTCCGCCTTAGGTCATTCTCACTAAATTAGGATGTACCTTAAGTTGTTCTGGACCGCGGGGCGTCTTTACAGTTTGTCTCTGCAGAGAACGTATCGTTCGCGTACTCTCATTATCAGTCATTGTGATGAGGAACGTGTCAAAGGGTGGAAATTTCTCTGGCTTCTTTTAAGTTTAATGGTCAGATTTAAGGGTCTGTGAGCAATCATAATGTACAGGCTCTTAAAGAGACAAGTCAGTTACCGTCCTCGACAATGCTTGTCATTTGTTCTACAGAGAATCACGCTCTAAAGCAGACACCCCTCCACTTATGTCTGACCTGTGGGGTTCAGCATAAGGCAAGATCACCATCATACACACTTTGATGTGGTATCATATGGAACGAGGGGGGGGGGCACTTTGAACTTCTTCTATCATCATGTACCCCTCTCTACTGATCTGGCCAATATGTTCGCACTCACAATGGGGGTATGTTTTCTGTTAATATGCATTGCATCAGCTCCGGATGACCCTTCAACAGGCCTCCCTTTTTGTGATAAAACTAGCATCTAAAAAAGCTGAGGGTGAATAAGCGATGAGGACAATGCAATGCCAGAATGCACAAAAGACAGAGACTATTGTGGTGTGTCTGTATTAAAACCAGAGCCCACAGGCCTGCAATCATCTGTCCCCCCTTACTTCAAACTATTGTATGCCCTGAAAAATCAGAAATACAATGGACATGCCTCTTTCTGAGCAATAATATTTTTCCGTTGCAGGAGATTCGATGGTCCACCTAGATTTTATTATTGCGTTATCAAGTTGTGGTTTCTGTGTGAAAGAGAGGAAGCAAACTACTGGAAAAAATGAAAACAATACAGTCGAGCATTGTCCTGCAGCACACAGAACCTCTGCTGAAGGTACCGTTCAAAATTGTAAACAACATTTTTCACTCGCCGCAGCTCCAGCCAGGGACCGTCCTCGGCATTGTTCTGCCTCCATGAAGACAAGCTCATTTTTGATTTTTATTTGTATCGAATGAACATATGGAGCAAGTATGTGCCTTCTCTGCTTGCTAACCTTAGCCTTAGGAAACTGTTATTTGTCAGTGCTGTAAAGCAGATTGCTGCCCAGTGGTTTCAATTTACATCAAAGAGCTCTTCACAGGCAGTAATAGTTATATCAAAACCTGAAATGTATTATTTAGGTTACGTGCTCGACTCCTACAAACGATTATATCCTCGCTCTGAGTAGGGCATTCTTTTTTTTTTTTGCTGACTTTTTCCATTCCAGATACTCCACCGCTTTTGACTGGTTTCTTTGAACCACCCCCACATCACTCCTGTACAGTCCCTTTGTAGCACCGGGGTACCTGTGTGGCTAACACCCGGTGCCCTATTAGTTGCAGGACATAAAAAGTGTCTCTATAATAGTGATGGCGAAGTCCTGTGTAGATTTTCCAAAGTAGCATTTCCACTGGTGCCACCAGGTATTTATGAACTAATGGTCCCGTTATTTTTATTGTGTTAAACTTTAAACATTAAAACTGTAAAAAGGGTCAAGTTGGCAACTGGCATAAACAAGTGATAAGACAGCTGCCAGATTAGGTATGTAAATAATTACAGCGTGTGTGGGGTCAGCTCCATATGTTTGTTCTTGGATTCTACTCTTGGATTAGCATTGATAATAATAATAATAATAATCGTCCCTTTTCTTTAGACTCGCTTTCCTTTAAGAAAGCTTTTTTTCTTCTGATTGGCTCTCCCTTTGTGAGGAGACGGTTTGAACAACAAAGGTGCAAATGGATAATAACTCACTAAATGCAGTGCGGGGTATAAACAGAGTAAAAAGGGGTGACTGAAAAGAAATACTCAGTGCATCATGGGAACCCCCCCAGCAGTCTAGGTCTATTGCAGCATAACTAAGGGAGGGTTCAGGGTCACGTGATCCAGGCCTGTCTATAAGATTTATCAAAAAGGAAAGTTTTAGGCCTAATCTTAAAAATAGAGAGTGTGTCTGTCGCCCGAATCCAAACTGGGAGCTGGTTCCACAGAAGAGGGGCCTGAAAGCTGAAGGCTCACAGAAATTATCTGCACATACACTCACTGGCCACTTCATTAGGTATATCTGTTCAACTGCTCATCAATGCAAATATCAAATCAGTCAATCACATGGCAGCAGCTCAATGCATTTAAGCATGTAGACATGGTCAAGATGGCCAGCTGAAGTTCAAACCGAGCATCAGAATGGAGCAAAGGGGTGATTTAAGTGACTCTGAATGTGGCGAGGTTGTTAGTGCCAGACAGGCTAGTCTGAGTATTTCAGAAACTGCTGATCTACTGAGATTTTTCCACACAACCATCTCTAGGGTGTTGTGGTCAAAGAAAGAGAAAATATCCAGTGAGTGGCAGTTCTGTGGGAGAAAATGTCTTGTTGATGTCGGAGGTCAGCGGATAATGGCCAGACTGCTTTGAGCTAATAGGAAAGCAATAGAAACTCAAATAACCACTCGTAACAACCAGAGTATGCAGCAGAATGTCTCTGCATGCACAACAACATGGAACCTTGAAGAAGATGGACTACAGCAGTGGAAGGCCGCACCAGGTGCCACTCTTCTCAGCTGAGAACAGGAAACAGCCTGCAGTTTGCACAGAGTAGAAGACCGGAAAAAAACGTTGCCCGGTCTGACGAGTCTCGATTTCTGCCGTGACATTCGGATGGAAAGGTCAGAACTTAATGTAAACAACACGGAACCATGGATCTATCGTGCCTTGTATCAACAGTTCAGCCTGCTGGCGGTGGTGTAATCCCGTGGGGGATTTTGAGTACTCGAGTATTGTTGCTGACCATGTTTATTCCTTTATGACCACAGTGTAGCCGTCTTCTGATGACTGCTTCCAGCAGGAGAATGTACCAAGACACAAAGTTTGAAATCATCTCAAACTGATTTCTGGAACGTGACTTTGAGTTTACTGTACTCAAAGGGCCTCCAACATCACCAGATCTCAATCCGACAAACCGCCTTCGGTATGTGGCGGGATGGCAGGTTCACATGCAGCCCACAAATCTGCAGCAACTGCTGTCATGTCTCTGAATCAGTGCAGAACTGACACACGTATTGCTGTAACTGAAGCAAGCCATCAGTGTAAATTAACTCAGACTTGCATTTGTTAGGCCTAAAACGAAACTTAAGGGTACAAAATTATTTAAGTAGCACCTGTTGCTCAGCTAATATAGCTGACTTCCTTGAGTTTCCCAATAAAATAGAAAACAGCGATTTCCTTAGCCAGTATAAAAAGTAGGGCAAAGACTGGAGCTTTTGTTGACCGACGGGAATCGTTAAAAGCCTTCCAACCCCACGGCCGAGGCTTAAAGTAGGCAGAGGGGATTTTAAAATGGTTCAAAAAGTACATACACCATTCGATACATGTTGATTAAGCCTCAATAAATGATCATACAGCACCACAGGAAAGAGCCCTTTGGTTAGCAAACACAAAGAGCGTGCAGCCGTAGTTTAAGATGTGGTACACCTCCTTGCCTGGGATCACTTCCAGACACCGAAATGAGGAAGCGCTTTCCTATTGCTGTGATTTGAATACCATGATCACTGAGCACTTTTATAAGAACCCCATTAAAAAATGAGGTTTTGACATACAAAAGAACCCCTGTTTAAATCTCACGCACATTGTCAGGCTGAAAGACATTATAAAAACTCTATACGGAAGCATACATCCTCTGTGTGTGTATGTGTGTGTGTGTGTGTGTGTGTGTGTGTGTGTGTATGTCCTTGCCTCGCGCACCATCAGGAGGAAATATCTTTGGTAGGTGGAGGCACAACCTGTCCTCTGGAGAAGCCTCTGACCTATAGCTCAGCACCATTCTGCAGCTTAATCACACATTTGTTCAGCACGATACAATCACCCACACTGGACTTAACTTTTAACAAAGACATCTGCCGGAAGTCGGCCGATTTGTCAAAACGTTCCACCATCTACAAAAATAAGTCACTCTGAATAGGACCAGCTGAGGTGGACACAGCGGCCCAGCGTGACCCCTTTGCTCCACCTGCTCTTGACAGTGTTTATAAAGTGCCAACTCCTCTCATTAACACTCCACTTACCCCAGAGTTATAGCAGCCCCGCAGATCAAACACAGCCAGGGCCAACAATGGCTGAAATGGCATTAATATGATATGTAAGAGTTCAACAAATATTGAGAGAGCTCTCTTTGATGGGGACTGTTTTATATTAGAGGCTTTTTATTAGGGCTTTTCTGCTCTTTAATGTGCATGTTTTCCCTTTGAGTCAGTGTTGCCAGGTTTAGGTCTCGCTGTGTGACTGGTCTCTGGATTGAGCGGAGGACGCACATACGGCGCACATACGACAGCATTCATTAATACACGCTCAGCACATATATGGCAGTTAGGGCTCTTTTCATGTGTAAATCAAAATTCCTTGTGGGTTAATAAAGATCTGTTGTATTGTACTCTGTTTTCATTGAATTATTCCAGCCATTTGTTACTAATAAACGTGACACTGATGAATGTGAGACTGATTCAAGTTTGGCAAGCAATCAAATATACATCTGACAGCCCAAACTGTACCCAACCCCGCCCGTCTGACCACTGATACGAACAGTGAAATATGTTTATTTATCCACGCACGCTTCTCCTCATTTCTAAATTAGTTGAAATTATGGAACGTGCTGACGCTGACAACTGGCTGAAAAGTTTAAATCACACCCAACTTTATTTATACAGAGCTTCTTAAGTTGCCTTCGTGTCTAATTACTGCACATCAAACTGAATGGCAGGGTGGTTTATGGTAGAACATATGCAGTTTACACTCCTCTCCCCCAGCCTGCCCTCAAGGGTTAAACAGAGAATTTGTATTTTGTCTTTTGCAATTTGCTTCTCCTTTAGTTTCAGTGCTTATCTTGTATTGTTATCTTTTTTTATGAAGAGATGGAAGTGCAGATGAAGACAGACTGAGGTGCACACGAGTGCAAAATGCATGTCCTTAAAAAAAAAACAGCTTTCATGTCCATAAAATACATGAACTGTTTTCAGTCAGCAATTAGAATGTTGGTTACACTCAGTCGAGTAATTTATCAAGACTGAAAGTCATATTTTTCCATTAAGTCAACTGTTCTGACTGAAATGTTCATCAGCAGATTTGTAAGTTTGCGAAAGGGGGGGGGGGGGGAGACGCAGATTAGACTAATGTAGCTATAATACTCTGAGCAGTATTGAAAGTCTTTTGGATGCAGTGCCACATGTGTTTGCATGTCTGTTTGGTTTGGCCAGAAACTGACAGCAGCTTCTGGTTATCCAAAACCCATTAGAGGCTTTGATCCCAAATGGACCTCATTTCCATTTGCTGAAAGTAGTGTTCTGTATTTGTGCTGCGGTACACGGATTGTATGTCTGTGATTTGTTTCTAAGTGTTACACATGATATCTTTCAAGATCATTTTAACGGGAAAAGGATTGCCTTCGTCTTCATCATCACTGTTTAGATTCTAATTTTCATTATTGCCGCCATAAATAACTGCTTCCACTGCCGGAATACAAAAAAATGATTCCTTTTTTTTTTCTTTTCTTTTGGAACATCAGTATCTCAGGGAGTTTCTGGTGATTGCAGAATACTTTAGAGCGCCTGTCAAATGATCATTTTTGCGCTACGTATAGTTACTGATGATTCGATGATGTCACAGTATTAGAGGTGATGTCCTGACTTCTGAAAATCTGTTTAGCACGCATTACAGAAGAAACACATGCTCTCTACTCAACAAGTTGAGGTAATACTTTCCATGCACCTCTGACACAAATCAGCCTCAGGCTGAAGTTTAGAGTCACTGCAGAATTCTGCAAATTATGTTGTTTGTGGTATATGGTTAAGGCAGATTAATAAAGAGCGTACACTGCCTCACCATAAGCTGCGGACAAGCAAATGGCATTTTTTTATTTATTTTTTTTTAAAAAAGGAAGGCAACAGCTTTTTTACACATTTAGATCATATGTGTCGCTGAGCCAAAACCCCATTTCAACACTGTGTCAAAGGCGGCTCTGGACCGCATCCCAAGCTCTTTGCTTGTTTGTCTTTTGTAAAAAAGAACAACTATCCCGGCAGTGCCAAAGTACCCCAGGCTCTTTGATATGTGAAAGCCTAACAGTGGGACTGCTCCCTGCTCAGCTGGTACACAGATGTGTGTGTGTATCTGCGTGTGTGTGTGTGTGAGTGTGTAGGGGGAGCCCGCTGTCTGAACCGAACACAGATTAGTGACTTCTCTTTTTTTTATTCCTAATAAATAAACCCCTGTGCATGCTGGGTTATGTGTGAGGGGAAAATAACATGCCACTAGCCAATCAGAAGCAGGTGGTATAAGGCTTGGTGGCTACAGGCCCTGCAGCTCTTATCATAAAACAACTGCACTTTTAACTTTAATTGTAGTTAAGGATAGATTTTGGGGTTTGGGTTAGAAGTGTTTTATTACATCGGACTCGAATCAAAGCAACAGAAATATAATTATGTTAAAAGCAGGCAACAATTTTGTTGCAAGGGACGGTGGCCAAGTTTCAGGCTGAACTTGCCGATAAGGGCAGTGCCACACACAGAAAGGGGGGAAAGAGTGTACTCTTTATTTGATGACTGACTCGGAGCTGAGCAGTATTTACTTTGTCCATTCTGCTACTTATATACTCCGCTTCACTCCATGAGTACATGCATCCTACATTTATCTGCAATCTGTACTCACTAGTCACATTTAAAATACACAAATGAAAACAAAAAATAGGATCGTGTTGTAGAGTCAACAACAGCATTTACAGCATTTAGAATGTGGCTCCAACTTGCAAATTTGAAAAAGAAATTCACACTTTATTGCACTAATAACCCAACAGTATTTAACACTATCCACTGACCGAAGTGCTTCTGCTGCAGTTTAACTCCATTTGCAAATAATATTGTACTTGTATTGTGATGCACAGTATCTCTCCATGTATTCCGGATGTATTTTCACAAAAACAGCGACACTACTTAAAAGACATAATCTTCTTCTGTTGTCGTATTTTGAACGGGAGTTTTTTCAAGTGCAGCAGCAAAGCTGCACGCGATGGGTTTTGTGACTCCTCAACGCGGTGCTATATTTACAGAAACCTCTCGAGTCTTCGCCACATTTCGGATCTGATCTGTTCTGCTTTTCTGTGACCTGAAAAGTGGATCCGAACTTTACTGGAACTTCCATTTTTATTAGGCTTTTGATCCGAATTTTTTGTTTTTATTATGATTCTTGTTTATTGCAAGCAGTTTTAAAACTCAGCTTGTGTCTGCGTTAATGCTTTTGATTAATATATAGTTCCAGAAATGCAAGGTAGTTCTCGTGCCTTTTTGTATGTGTGCTGCTAGTGTTTTAGTGTGCAGAAGATAACAGCTTCTGACACTTTGGTACAAGTGGCCAGAAACTCACGTGTGTGCCTTAACGCAGCCACTTCTACCGTATATTTTAGTCCCTGTACATTCCTCCAACTTTAAGATGGTGGCTAAGCCGTCTTTACAGAGAACTGCTAAAATAGCACATACTGCAGGTAGAGCATTGTGTGATGTTCTCAGCTGCGGTTCAGGGCTGATGGCCTCCAGTGAGCTTTTCTCTGAACATAGTGGGGGTGATTATGATGAAAGGAACAGAGAATGAGATGACACACCCTGTCTCCATAATTCACTGCTTCATGGTGAACAGAGGCATTAAGCGCCCCCTCTCTTTTTTCTTTTTTTTTTCTTCTCTCTCCGGAGAATCATACATGTCACACTGCACAGTGTCTCTATATGAGTCAGTCACCTCAGGTGCTTTGCACGCACGTCAGCATCAGCAGCGGCGTGTCATCAGATTACTTTATCCACACCATCACAGAGGAAACAGAATGATTTACATTGCCAATCAATGATGCTTCACTTCATCGGTTTCGTTTTTATGCTTCTCCATCCTGACAAGAATGCAGCTCTTGGGGAAAAACCGCTTTACTGTATGCATGCATGCACGGCGCATTTTGACTCACTGCTACATTGTGACATTGGCCACTTTACAAAATAAAGTATTACGAGTCAATCTGAAAGCACAAGCTGGCCGCCAGTGCCCAAATTCAGTCAAATCTACATGTGTTTTATATTAATAGCAAACTTTTTGTGAGTTAACTTTCATCGCTGCAAATGTTTTGATATAAAGTTAACTCTAGTGATGGGGGAATGAATAACGCTATGCTTACAGCTACTTGACAGAGTGAGAGCATGTCTTTGAGTCCACAATATTACATAAAACCCAGCTATTAATATGCAGTGTTGAATGAATTTCTTCAGACTGTTATTTTTGCATTTATACATTTAACTGTTTGCTTTTTGTACATTTAAGATTATTTATGATTAATGTTTAAAAAAAACCAAAAAAAACGTTGACCCCATCCTGACCTACCTCACGCCTGACCCCGGTGTCACACACTATAAATTGACAAACAGTAAAAAAGAAGAAGAGCAACACAAAACGCTGAACCACAAAAACATCAGGCTGTCATTTTTGGGGCCTTTCCCATACCCCTCGGCTCTTGGTAATTAGTCAGCAATTGGAGATAAAGCGTGTGATTGGGAGTGAAAACAACGTGGGGATCGCAGACTGTGGTTTGGAATGG
This sequence comes from Cichlasoma orientale, assembly GCA_034780415.1. Taxonomy (NCBI): domain Eukaryota; kingdom Metazoa; phylum Chordata; class Actinopteri; order Cichliformes; family Cichlidae; genus Cichlasoma; species Cichlasoma orientale. The sequence goes on from JAVDPK010000068.1 coordinate 417,143, forward strand.
CAAATTCCTCTGGGAGACACAAGTCTGTCGCAGAAGGAAACTCTTGATTTAAAGGCAATGCATTATGTGAGACAGCAGAGGAGTTTTTAATTGCAAACATTAAATTACAGACTGAGAAACTGTGGTGTGTACTATACAGTGTGTATTTAGACAGGCTCACAGGTTTTGCGGTGGTATGTGTCAGCGTCATCAAGACATCGATTTGTTGTTCTAAGTGCATAATGGATACACCTAAGCAACATTTTAAAATTACTTTCACCATATTGATTTCTTTTATGCTCTTTTGCTAGCAAACTATAGTATCACCGTGTACTATTACGTTAGTTTTACGCCCCTCATCTGCTTTTAAAGCAGTTTTAAGCAGAGTTTTTAAGAAATTATACTGAACATTTCACGTGTGCAGTATTGTTAATTTATCACACTAAACCACTCAGCTTCCTCGGTATCTGTCACATATTAGTTGGCGGTAACTCATTTGTATTATACAGCTAGTAAGTGGCATATAACTGACTCACACTTCCTTTGACCACACTGAACTTCTTCCACACATGTACGAGTTATGATACCCTGTCCACCAAAATGTCTACACAGTGTTTTTTGGTTTTCGGTGTGGTTTCTGCTAATCTCCCAGTGGCACCAAACAGATTTGTGTCTCTATATTGGGCTCGGCGATGGTTACCACTCAGCTATGTTGATAACTTTGTGGACGGATGTGTGTTTCTTTGCGTATGTGTCTGTGTGTTTGTGAAATCTGCCTGTAGCACATGTGTGCGCGCGTTCTAGGGTCCCTAAATACAGCATATGTGGTCCTGCGTGTCAGTGTGTCTGCGTGCACTTGCAGCGGTGTTGCACATGGGTGTAAATGGCTTGGTCACGATCATATGTGACTGAGTGTGTGTGTGCGTGTGACAAGTGTGTTGTGGAGGAGGAGTATGTAATGTCAACAAACAGGAACAACAACAACAGTTACGCTGGCTGCCACTGAGCCTCAGCTATGTTGTAATTAGAAGTGGATGAAAATGTGGAACAACAGTGCCTTTAACCATAACCAAACATTTCTCCCAGGCGGAGGATTACAGGCAGAAATTGAATGCGGTCTGCTCTCCCCTCTGCATGCCACATGTCACTGCTCCTCTGGCCACGATCCTGGTCCTCTCCTCCGCCACTGGCCATTTGGGGCTGCAGCCCTGGTGTGTGATATGGTCACCTTCAAAAGCTCCACTGACAGTGACTCACTCTCTATGTATACGTGCATGCAAGTGCACGTATACAAGTGTGTGTGTGTGTGTGTGTGTGTGTGTGTGTGTGTGTGTGTGTGTGTGTGCGCGCGTGTGTGTGTGTGTGTGTGTTATCCTCCAGTCTGTGCTGCCTCCCACTGGTTGGGCATGATACTGTCAGTGACGCTTCCTCTCTCGGGAGGCAAAAACACGTAGACATTGATGAAAGCGATCTATTTTTGCATTTGCATTAACCTGCTTTTCGAATTGCTCCCCGGTAATAAATCACTTTAGCATACCAGTTGGAACTCCAAGAAGTTAAATAAATTCTAACAAGGAGGTGCAAATCCAATGTTGCCTCACGTCTGTATTTTCCACTGTCAAAAAGTGAATGATTTTTCACTGACGCTCAGTCTAAAACAAGACCACCACATGCGTGAATGAGTTTCAGGCTCTACCACCATGTCCTGGCACAGAGAGCACATCTGAGAAAACTTGTAAACAGTCAACCATAATCATATGTACCCTGAACGGAGAAATGATTAATCTAATCCCTGCCTGTCTGAAAATGCCAGAAAATGTCTCCTTATTGGAAGGCAATCAAGAAGGGCTTGCCCCGTGGATACGCACTGCAATGGCTGTGAAAAGATAGAAGCAAAAGAGTTTGATCCAATTTGCTTAAATGATCAGGTTACTACTGAAGGCATGCTGCGTTCAGCCCAGTGAAAGCTGCAGCCGGGGGGATTATTAGGACCTGTTAACTGCTGCCCCGTCTCTGCTTCCCTTGCACGTCAGGTTGACCTCTGTGCATCCTCGGAGAGATAGATATCGAGTTTAGCAGTTAATTGGTTGCAATAAAACAATACAAAGCCTGCTCTGTTTTCCAAACACTCTATCCAAATAAGAGAGGCTGCTGCCAGCATCCTGAGCCCTGCATGGGACTGCATCTCAGCAGGACAGCAAAGCTTTAAGTTCAGCTTTCGGGCCTGACCTAATGCATTCCTGTTCTCCACATTCAACCTCCTCAGCCTCCTCTGGGGTTCAGTCAGGTGGGAGAGAGTCCCCCCCCCCCCTCCTCCCTACAGCAGCAGCAAGAGAGGGGGTTTGAATGCGGACAGAATGGTTTGCTCAGCAGCCTGTTGCTTTGGTTTGTTTGGAGCTGCGGTCCTTGCTGGAATATGTAACCAAATTCTTTTCCCTGTCCCACAATCGGAGTTTGCTGCCAGCTTCCCTGGCAATGAGGCCCTGAATTAGGGCCAGTCCTCCTGCTCATCCCACAAAGCCTTTCATGTTCCCAAACCGCAGCCTGAGCGAGGCGCCTCGGTTTCAACAGCAGCAGACCAGCATATGTTTGCCTAATTCCTGAGACATGATGACAGTGGTCTCCCAGCCACGAAAAGACAGCTTCAGTTTTTTTCCTCATCCTGCACTTTAATTAGTATTTTCTGTTGTTGATGACTTCCAATAGTTACACACCACATGTTTTCTCATTACACATGTTTTTATTCTTTTTTTTTTCTTTTTTTTTTTTTATGAGCAAGCCCCCACACCCCTAAACTTTTCCTCCTCCTCCTCCACCACCTCAGTCACCCCTCTCTTCCCACAATGCTTTGCTTAGCACATGACCTTGCAACTGGAAAAAACAAAGAGCAATGGGGGGGGGGGGGGAGGTTTTTCATTGCCCAGCAGGAGATGGAATTATAGTTGGTTATTGCCCACAACTGCTAGGTGTAAGGAAGGATCAGAGCGCTGAGAGGTGGACACAGTTATCCCTGCCACAGGTCACAGCAGATTACAGAAAACCAGACTTGATCTCGTAAAGACAGGGCGTCAGAGAGCAACACCCAGCGCTGCACCCAGCGATGCCCCCTTGAACTTCTGCTCACACTGAGTGGCGCCTCAAATGCTGTCAGAGCCTTTGCTTTGCTTTGTTTTTTTTTTTTTTTTCTGTCTGCGCAGTTTTACTAGTTTAATATTTTTATGAAATAACGAACACTTTAATCGCGCAGTATAATTAGGAATATGAATTTGCTATTCTGGAAGGGGCAGCCAGCCGCTGGAGCAGGTAGGTGTTCACTGCAACTGCTGGAATCAAACGCGCTATCTTAGAGATTTAAAATGTCGCGCCCAGCCATAAAAACAAGAACAACACCCTGCAACATGTCACGACCCCTTGCTGACCTTCTCTTCACATTTGCTGGCGCCTGCAGAGGTTGTACACTTCTGTGCTGGACAGTTTGCCTTCGGTGTCTGAGGAGGGTTTATTGATGGCGTGATGAGCCTAAAACCCGCGAGAAGCATTGCCTTTAACGCTCGCGCAATCTACAGTATAATCGCTAACCTCTGTCTTATTTAGCACTGAGCACATTTGCTGGTGAGGTGAAACATAGAGCCGCAAATCTGTTGCAGAGCCAAAGAGGAGCTTCGTGCAGCCAAGAGAAATAAGCACCAGAATCCTCCTGAAAATAATCAGAATTTAGTGGTGTATAATGGTTTGCTTTGAAGGAGATGGTATTCATATTTTCTGCTCTTTATTCCACTTATCAGAAGCCCTGCTCTCTCTCCCCTCAGGACAGTCTTTTGGGAGTTAAGACTCCTTGGCTCGCATTAACTGCCTGTGGCTGTCATTGCATGTGTTTAGTTTCACCGCTAGTTTCCTACGGCTTACTGCGGCCCTGCTATCCTCTCAGATGGCGTGTGACACACACTTATCCCAGGCAAATCTGTGCGTCCCCTCCTGCCAAGTCAAACTCTGTATATTGCTGACGTCTAACCCAATATCTTTGGACTTTTAAAGACGCGTGTGTTTTTTTTTTCCCTGCTTTTTCATGTACAAATCTGACCGTAGTTTCAAATACTCAATCATTAAATTCTCAGCACTGCTTGCTGAAACATTCAGAGTTTATTTTATTCCTGCATGTACAGACAGCCGCAATACATTTTTAGCAGCCGCGGCAGAAGCCGTGTGTATTTTAACACGCTGGCCATATGTGGCACCCTGACCTCTTTTATAAACAGAACAGTCTGCACAGCACCATCGCTCTGTTTTACCAGTTTGGGAAAAGAAGAAAAAGGGGAAGTAAAAGGGCGCTTTAGGAGGGGTTCTATTGGGGTACTTTTGAATGGAAGTCATGCTGGAGCCGTTCCCTTTTGAGGAAACATGGGCAGCACTTGAAACTGCATTTAACTGAGGTCCAGCCTAGTCTTGTATTGGTTAAGACAAAGACTTCATCCGTCTGCTCACCAGAAGGTTGACAGAATTAACTTAAAAAGGATTCCCTGTTCCTAAACTGTCAGGCAACATCCAATCCTTCAGGCAACTCCAAATATATTGGACTTTTTAAAATCCAGTCCTTTGTGCTTTGTAGTACAGTTTTGGATGCACAACAGTGGCTAGGCACAACAATTAGCTTTCCATGAATAAACAGCTCTTTCTCTCCAAAACAGATGATCACTCTCTGTGTTATGGGTCTTTGATTGATGTGGGTGGCCAGACTTGAATGGTAGTCACTCTAAGTGGATCCTCGGGCCTTGGAGGCCTATCATTGCAAAGGCCCCCCTGTGGCACCCTACCTGTGGGTATCAGGTGTTGTGAGAGCTTTTGTGGGGGGTGGGGTGGGGCAGGTTGGGGGTGTAATTACACATGCATGTGAAGGAAAGGCCTCTGAGGGTAATGAGGGTTGGAGGACGCTGCCTTCTCAGCGGGTGGTCCCCCCACTCTGACACCGATCCCCCTGCCTCTCTGTCTGCGGCTGCTCATGCGAGTCGCACAGGTTCCCCAGTCGACTCCTCCCCGCTTGCTCGGACAATCGGATGTGCTTCAGTGAGGGCCTAGAAGTGGCGCCCACCCCAGTCGCTCCAGCCAAGCAGGCTCCCAGAGCTGCTTCCAGGCATTTCATCACATTACATCAGATCAAAAGCAATAAGCTAATTACAAACGACTGTGGGCATGCAAGCAGTAAATACAGAATCAACATAATTGATTTAATCCTCTCAATGCTAAGTGAAAAACTTATCAATGCCAGAGCCAAAATTACAGTCTGTTTTCCAGCGCGACTGTGACAACTGGATGAATTGAAAGATCACATGAAGTTCATTCAACCAAAGTAAACTGTATTGACGCAAGTGCAGTTCATATAGCAATGCGTGGCTAAATGGAAAGGTAGAGACATGTAATTTTTGGCCTAGGCGTGACGCCTGGGACACTTTTAGACTTACTTGTTGTGTTTGTTCATCTGTTTTCTTTTTTGCCATGAAGAGGTTTTTGTGTGCACAAGTTTCTTCCATCATTCATTGTGGCATCAGAAAGGGAGGAAAAGAGGATGTTTTATGCATGCCCCAATATGCATCTTGAAAGCAAAAGCATTAGGAACGACGGCGAGAATGCAAAAGGTTTTCGTCGACGTTTACTTATTCATGACGCTCTGAGAAAAGCAGCGTATTTTAGAGCAAATCCGTGTTATCATTGGAGAAGCTCCCCCACAGAAGTCATTTTCCACCTGAGGACATGCGCTTTAATGACAGTTTGAGGTGGTGCCACTGGAACAGAGATACAGACTCCATGTTCGCAACACATGCAATATCAAAGCAGAGGGGAGGAGGGGAATTTTCCATATATAACTTGGGCTGTATGATGAGGTTATGATTCCTTGCTATCTTATCATCTCTATAATCACCGAACTGGGATAAATATACAAAGTCTCGCAGTTTTTTTATGCTTATTCTTATTTGCCTACTTTTTAATTCCAGATAAAATTGTAAAAGCGGTACTTTAAACTCTTCTGTTATTGATTGTAGGAGATCCTTGCGCATATTAACAATGTTTCTAAGCGTAAGAGCCATTCATCAACTGTGCTTTCTGATTACTGAACATGTGAGTGTTTGAAAGAGCAATAATGTGTGTCAAATTGGCTTGCCACTTCATTGTCTGTTGGCTTCTTGCTCTGCAGTGGCAGCCCTCTTTCTGACCTCTCATATGTCACCCCGCTCTCTAATCCAGCATTGTTTTCCTGGAAGACATTGGCCATGGCCTAATCGTGAACTATGAGCCCCCAACCCCTCAGATATGCCGGGAGTTTGTGGTACAAGTAAGCCATCTAATGGACAACAATGGAAAAAAGGGAGTCAAGCTGATTTTGTATGTATGTATGTATATATCTATGCATGCATGTACATTATCTATCTATCTATCTATCTATCTATCTATCTATCTATCTATCTATCTATCTATCTATCTATCTATCTATCTAT
>JAVDPK010000068.1:423709-436669 GCA_034780415.1 Cichlasoma orientale
CTATCTATCTATCTATCTATCTATCTATCTATCTATCTATCTATCTATCTATCTATCTATCTATCTATCTATTATAAGACTAATCAATATTAGTGGAGTGGAGTAATTGCAGCAAATAAATGTCCAAACAGCAAACGGTGTCCTCTGCACTTCTGACTGGGGCTCATTATTTTCTTATTTATCCTGCATAAATAACCTCAAATTATCCATAAAACCATCATGCCTTAGATTTCTCCCCACTTCATCTGGCTCTGATTATTGTTTTTACAGCATGGAATTAAATGTGCTGGAGAGACGACCCATGCATGTATGGGCCGCAGAGGAGGAGAGCTGTGACTCCTTAAACCAAGAGGAAAAAAAAAAAAATTCTCTTTGTTTTCTGCAAAGGGACACGTCGTTCTAAATTGCTTCCATGTGGCCTCAGTCAGTGCGGATCTGAGGAGCGAGGTGGCAACAGATAATAATGCAAATAAAACGCATGGCAGTTAAAGCGAATATACCAGCTGTGCTGTTTGAAATCGCTCGTCGTCACTCAGCCGGCTGTGTGGGCGATTGCTGGAATGGGACAGAGTGGAGCATGATAAACTTACAGTCTCACTTATGGAAATGTTTGCATGAGCTCTTGATGGATGAGCGGCACTTGTGTTTGCTGCAGTCTGAAAGAGTTCCCTATCTGTATCTACCAAGACCACAGTAGCAGGTGTCTAATGTGACCATTTTGGTTATTCAACACATGAGTCCATTATGACCGCTGAGCCGTGAGAAGAATGGGGGGGGGGGGGCAAGGAGGGCTGCTCCTTTAAATGGAATCTTTAATTTCACAGGCCTCTTGATATCCCGCCACAGTTGCAATTGTGTAACAGAAAAGAGGAATCAAGGCTTTTGAAAGCACATTAAGCAGAAAGCAATTAACCAACACACAGTAGTTAATTTTTGTATTAATACTTCAACAGCTGGTGCAGATTGCTTCCTCATTTTTATCTCTGCTCCAGCTGTTCTTCCACCGACAAGTACATTAAAGAGGATTTGTCCGTAATAAAGTGGCTCCATATATAGATACCTCGCTGAGAAACGGAACCCGTGGGGAATGTGGATTTACATATAGAAAAAGTTGGGGAAACGGACGTCTTTTCAATACCCCGCTGGTCTTCCTTTCAGCGAGCACCTCAAGTGGGAGCTGTTTCAAAGCCCCCTTTTCTTGTCTACCAAGTGTTGGCGTTGGTGTACATTTCAAAGTCCTTTATTGACATCCTCTACAGATGTGCTGCTTGGAGGAACTTTTGTTATACTGTGAAATGGGTACTAAAGGCAAGGCCCAGGAACATTTGATTAATGCTCATACATATGGTGTGCTGTGAGGTGTCTCAGTTCTTTTCTAAAAAAGCCAGAAGGCAGGGATAAAAAAAAAAAAAAAAGTAAAACAAATTAAATGACATTGTTTTTTAATATGTTTCTCTGGGCAACCTCTTTCCATATTAAGGATTCCATACAAGGATAATGTGGGTTCTATTTCTGTCTGTAAAAACATAAAATAAATGTTTTATGTTTTTGGATCAACCCAGGCAGGGAGAGGGCCTGCCCATGGGGTCTTAGCTGACTGTCAAAACAAACACACCAAGAACAAGTTGAGACAGGCTGCCACTAGTGCCACATCCGTCCTGTCTTAAACCAGAGTAAACCGCAAGACATGCACTTACGCACCCAGGCAGTCGCCACACCGTGCCACATGCCTGCTTGATTAAGTGAGCGCGAGGTACGGCTCAATGGCAGGCCTCGGGCGGGGAAAGAACTTTTCTCAGGTTTTTGTTTTGAAGAGGTAAACTCGTACAGATTTCCGAGTGATCTATTTCTGAAGAAAGATGAAGACGCTTGTAGGTCAAGAACGGCCTTACCTGACTCAACTTCTCAGCAGAATCTATACGCGACACGGTGCGCAGAGCTGGTATAACAGAGAGGAGGATTTATGTTGTGTTGTGTGATTGAACATAATTGAGAAAGCGCTTGACACCTGATATGGATTTATAGTGCCACTCGCACAAAGAAATGTTTTTCTTTTGGCTCGTTTTCTAAATTCTGGTCTTAAGCGAGATGACTGATTTTGCGCGCGAAGATTCACGACGCTAATTAAAACAGTGTTGCTGTGACTTTAAAGCCGCCAGATTATTCGAACCCACTGGAGAAATTGATTTACAAAGGGGGCAACGAATGTTGTTTTTTTTTTTTTTTTCTTCCATTCTTACCGCACGCTATATTTGCTGTGTTGCTTGGATACTTTGTGTTAATGAGTGATGCACAAAGAAAATTGCGCTGTTGCCACTTTTTTGTAGCACAGAATTAGTGGCAAACATTATGAGAGTGCAAGCCATTAAAATAAGAAATAGATCCTAATTTATAGCTTTGGTCTGTTTGTCATTTGGCTTGGCTACTGCTTTGTTGCATAAGCATGTGTGGAAAAATTACGGACACAGTGAGATGGGATTCATAATAAGGGTTGAGGATTATGAGGACTGTGCAGGAGGAGGAGACTGCGGCCTTCTGCAGCAGCGCCTCCAGATGTGCGGATGGGGGCCGCAGCTCTGTGTGGTTCCACTTTTAACGCAGTGGGAGAGGAACACATCTTGTGAAGTTGATGCGCCAAGTCCAGCGTGTGCTTCCATGTGTGTGTGTGTGTAATGGTACCACCTTCATGATCAAATATTTCAACTTGCATGTCATATGCGTGTGTTTCAGAAAACGTGTTGGCTGGACTTTTCTTCTTGTGGCTGATAGTTTTACAGCAACTGCCAGAGAAAGATGTGCTATCTGTAAAGCATATGCTAGGGACGCAAAGATTTATTAGTGACAGGTTACCTGATTTCACCCTGCTAGTCCTGACACACAATCAAAACACATTCTTTCAGACACACATAAACTCGTTCCCCCCGTGCTACTCCACCTCTCACCTAGATGTTTAAATGTCACTGCTAAGTGCTTCTTGCCTCAGATCATTTGCTCAGCTGGTTGTTCTGGTAACACACTTCAACGTCCCGCACGCCACGGCCGAGCGCCGCACAGGCCATTCGGGGTGGCACTGCACAGGCTATTCCCATCCAAGTGCCTCAACGGGGCTCCAGGGAACCAGGTGTTACTTCCCCCTGCTCTCTCTATCGTCTTTTCCGGGATGATTGAGGCCGCACTGCACACTAGAGGGGTGGAAGACATTAAGGTCCAGCTACAGACACAGAGTCAGCTCATGTGCCAAACTGCTTGACATGACAGTGTGGCAAGACTCAGGAAACCAGAAGTTATATCAAAGGCATAGCTGCACATTTATTAGCCTGTTTCCTTTGTCAGAGAGGAGCCACATGGTCGAGCTGAACTGAGATAGCTTTGTTGAGAGCATGAAATGTTGTTTGTGTCAAGCTTGCACATTGTTGGTGGGGGCAGCGCAATTAGATGGCTAAAGATAGACGCTGCTGAGCCTTTTTTTTTGTTTTATTTTTATGATGCATTTTGGTGTTTAATGAATTATTTCATTGGGTCCCCGGAACCATGTTAGCTCTGGTGTTGTTAATAATAGAAATTCACATAGCGTGTTGTCTGCCTCTGGGAAATTTCTTCGACACTGGCTCAACAGCCTGCCACCGCACACACGCCCAGGCATGTTTGGCCATTGTCGGTACCATAGCTGTATATCTCGGCGTTCTGGCTCTGACAAGTGCGTTGGATGAATCCAATGTCCGTGTGAGCGCCGTTGCCACTGTTTCAACCACCCACACAGCTGCGGACAGCTGTTGGGACATGGTAGCCCGGTGCCTCAAAGTATAGGCCTCGCACCGACTTTTTCCATAACTCCCCAGTGTTGTATTAAGTCTTTATAGCCCTATATTCACTCATATGCGAGCGTAGATTTTACATGCCAAAACAATCTGCCCTCTTTGTACTCTGTCAGCAGCTCAGACTCTACTTTTTCCTAGCCTGCTTTTAGTCACCGAACATGTCTTCTGACTTTCCTGTGATCACCTATGATATAGTAATGGAGTGCACAGCCTTTGATGGCCTGAACCAATAGCTAAAATGATGATTACAGACCATGCCTGGTCATGAGGAGACGGCAAAAGAGTTCACGTTTTGTTCCAAAAAGCTTTGGTTTGATTTTTCCATTTCAAAGTCTGGTATCATACAAATATGCCGGGCAGAGATTATGCCACCCCCCCCCCTCCCCTTCCCATTTTGTACATGCTGCTCTCATCATTGAGAATAGAATGTATCCATAATAACTTGCACATGTCCCACTTTTGTCTTTGCGGTTTTCATTCAGCTATAAATTGAAGGTAGGCACTTTTTTCTTTGTGTGATGTGTAAGACAGGTTTAAATGGATGTAATTTCACTTTGAAGCAATTGTGACTCATTAAATGGTGCCAGTTTGCGTGTACATTGCTGGTGGTTGTTGGAGCAGCATAAGGGCCTCTGCCGAGCCACTGTGATTCAAACCTTCAGCTCAGGAAAAAAAAAAAAAAAAAAGACATCTGGCGCCCATTCGGGTGAGAAGACGAGTGCCAACATGAACACATTAGGCGACGGACCAAATGCTCTCAACCCCAGTCTAACACGGAGCGCATGACAACCAAAATCGAAACCTTTCGGCGAGCTTCAGCATTTGCACTTCATTCCGCATTGTATTGCTCTAAAGATTTCCCTTCCTTGACGCCAGTGCTCTCTGTAGTGAAACTGATCCTTATTGAATTATGAAGGAAGCAGTGCACAGCCGCGTAGCCCAGCAACTCTCAAATCCGCTGTGGTCGGCATAAAGAGAATGGTTAATTTTTACATTAGAGAGACTAAAGCTGATTTGGTGAGTGGCATGTTGTCACTACTTTACAAATGACCCCTAAACCTTCTGGTTCCTATTGGTACATCTCTTCCCACCCCTTCACAGCTTAGCTGACAACCCACATCTCCCAGGAACACAAGCAATATGTCATTTGACAACACGTACGATTCATGTCTGCTAATATTCTCAGCAGCGCTGGTTTTGCTTACTTATTATTCTCAGTTCCTCGAAAAAGTTACTGTTCGCGCTCAACATCTGCACGGGTTTTTGATGGGAAACAGCACAATATGAGTTCAGAGTTTTGTTGGGCTGACGTGCATCCAGCCTTTTGCAGGCCTGCTTGTGGTTTGAGATATTGTGAACATTGTTTTTTATAAAATACTACAATAAAAGAGCTCTCAAAATACCCCTGCTTATTGGGAACGTAAAGTCCACTGTTAAAATTACTACATTACATGTCTTTAAATTAAAGTAACAAGAGACTGAAATCTTTTTTCTCTCTCTCTCTTCGGGTTTGGGTCAGGAATGCTTAATTAAGACGCCACAAAAAAAAACATGCCATATGTTCATTTTTCATCTCCAGGTTTTACAAGCAGCATTAATTTTCTAAATACTGTCTGTCAGCCAGGTTTGCGGTATTTGAATTGATATGTGCTCTAGAATCTCTGCACCCCAAAGATTTATAGTGCATCGTTTGATTTAGTAGGGTTGGTATGGCTTACCAGTAATGGCCTGGAAAAGTGACCATGCTGCTTTTTAGTTATTTTTCAAAAGCGTTGCAGAAATACTCTTTGAAGTCGTCAAGCGATCAGCTGTACGTCAGGGAGGAACATGTGCTTTTGACTGGGTTTTCTTACAAGTGAGGGCAAGATAAGAAAGTTGTGTTTTGTTTTGTCTTTTAGTTGAGTCAACACTAACTATAGCACTTAGTCTAATCTGAAGTTGCTCATTCCATACTGTCTGTTACTTTCTCTACAATCAGTCCTTTCCTAAACATCCTGCTGTCAGGGCTGCGGACAAGCGCATCATAGTTAGCCATCGTTTCACTCAAGCAGCAGATATCTCGTTTCAAGAATAAACTGCAACATCTTGAACGCGACTCTTCACGGAAAACTTCGGAGTGCTGGTCCACGTCTGACCTCGGGGATATGCTAACACTGTGGCTTCGCCGAGATTTAACAGTTGTCATGAAATCATTAAATTGAGACCGCTGCATCTGGCAGTCAGACAACAATGGCGGTACATCACAGTGCAGCTTTTTAGTGCCAAGGAGCTGTGACTCATTTCTGATAAACATCTGCATCATAAAATAAAAGCGTGGCCTCGCTTGCATCTCGGTAATGGTACAGTGAATATCAGTTATGCGAGTGAGCGCTTTTTTTTTTCTCTTTTTTTTTTCACTGAACTGTAGTTTATTCGAAGCATACAGCCGCATTTGATGCAAAATATTGGGCACAGATCGAGTGAGGGCTGTCATTGTTTCCACGTTTTGCATGTGACAATAAGCACATTATCCATACAATTACAGTATTTCTCTGTTGCACAGTTACATAAACAGCTTTACCACCGCCTGGATTAGTAATTAATGTGTTTGGATTTTATGAAATACTTCATTTCTCCAAAGTATGTGAAGGAACACGAACACACGAAGCTGAGCAGTATCACTCCATAGCGGATGCGCAGATTGTGGATGATATGTTTTTGATATGTTCAGGTACAGATGCTGAATCGTTATCTATTCCTTCCAGTAGTAGCGCTGCGATGTAAAGCACTCCCACATTACTAAAACACAAGAGAAAGCACAATATGCTTAATTCAGAGCTACTTACACACTTGATAATATTCTTTAGTGCTAGTTTCATTTAGGGGATAGAAATGTACAAATAAATCCCCGTTTCATTTGATGTAAAAGGACAAAGAAGGATTTCCCAGTGGAAATTAATGTGGCTTAGAGCATTAAAGGGACATCTGGTGATTTTTTTTTCTTCCCCAAATCAGTCCTGGCAACAAAAAAGTAAACTGAGATTGTTTGCATCTGCAGAAGTCAATAAGATCACATAAAAACTGTTTGCTGGAGGAGGCCCGAGCTACAGAAAATATGAGCTTATTTTCAAGTTGTCCCTCCATACGTGTTAGACACAATTAAAAACAGTCTGCAAGCCAAGTGCTAATCAATATCTTTTCCCTTCCTTTTTAATCAGACGGTGATATTTTTAATTTGTTTATTTGTTTGTTGCTCAGATACAAGGCTGTATCTAGAATATTTATTTGGCCCAGAGGTTCCTCTTGCTTTGGTTTAAGTAAGCATTTTGCATCATTAGCAGTCCCTGTGGAATTCTCTAATGACAGTCCCAATTTAGAGTTTTAATTCAGTGCTAAACAGAAAACACTCTTCTGTGCAGCTGGCTGGTATGAAAAGCTGCCTCCATTGCAGGCCAAAGCCATTGTTTTACAAGTGGAAACCCCAACGACAATTATGCCTTACTGGTTATGGTTTGGCCGAGGGAGATGGCAGAAGCTCTCGCGTCGTGGTGCTCCCAAAATGTGGCTTTCCACGGTTAAGGCGAAGCAAACAAACAAAAACAAACAGACAAAGAGCCTAAAAATTAAACTGACAAGAGGGGATAACACCGGCGAAGACACAATGACATAAGTGAGAGTTTCCAGAGCTGTCACTCCAGCAAATTCTAGAGACTGAATAATGCACATAAATGGAGGATTAGTGGTCAACCTTGAAAACACATGTGCTGAAAGCAAAGCCGGTGGAGCAGAGAAGGAAGTTTGGCACGTGCAGCAGCTGTGTGGTTGTAGGCACTGCAGGGCTCTTTGATCTTCTGTACTCAGGTGTGACAGGGCTTTGGCAGACAGTAAGCCTGTTGCAGGCTGAGGCTGAGGCTGGACGGGCCCATATGGTCTCGGTGAGAGCGTGAGAAAGGGCACCTGCCGTGGAGCAAAGAGCAACTCGACAAAGTGAAACTTTCTGAGGCGGTGCTGGCGCTCAGGCTGCGTCAGCGAGGATTTAAAAATAATGTTTAGCATTTTATGGAAGTGTCTTGGTTTTCCAGATGGATGGATTTGATTAAAACTAGACAGCACAAAGACAGCTTTAAAGCAATTTTAGGGTGCTGTATGAGATTAAGGACGCATCTGACACTATCCATACTATTCTGATATTGTGAGTTCCACCCATGTCTTGTCAGAGTTGAGTGCATTCAGAATAATCCTTTTTTTTTTTTTTCACTGTCTGCTGGCATTGCTGCGCTCATCTTTTATAAACTGGTACCACTATAAAGGATGATTACCTCAGCATTAATGGCCCCCAGGGCTGATTGCATCTCATATTGCAACTGTCATTGTGTTGACCCTTTCATCAGCAGTGATCAGCTAAGCTCCAAAGGAGCCTAATAGGCTGGGGTATATAAAACACAGTGCCATCATCAACTCAGCAAATTCACAGTTCGTCTGGTAACCCGTCTTAAGGTCTTTCAATAAATCACTCCAAGCAAGGATTTATGAAAACGACTGAGTGAACCCAGAGGTCACAGGCGGTTTAATTTGATACTTGGCAGTAAATCCTCTAATTGTTTTCCAATGTGCCTTTACAGTTGTACAATAATACCACAAGAATACTAGCTTGCATATCTGGATACATAAAAGGAAACAAAATATCATTTTTTATGTGCTGTCTGCTGGACACACCTATGTTTAATAAAAGTTTGCATTTGATTTTGCCCTATAAAACCTTGTCTGCAAAATAGGAAATTAGCCTGTTACCCTAATGCTTAATGAGTTGCATGTTTTTTAGGAATCCCAGTGAACCATTATTGCCATTTTGTCATGATTTGGCGGGCTGTGTTTCAGTCCTGGGCTCTATTATTTCTTATGGGCTAATTAAGACATTAGCCATTATAGAAATTCCTGCACACTCGTTGTGGAATCAAACTGTCGTCTTTTGACTTGTTCCAATTCCCCCGGTGCCTGGGCAGAACTCAGGCCTGAGGTTTTCTTCTTCTTTTTTTTTTTTTTTTCCCTCTGCAGCTGTGATTTCTGGAGCAGACTCATGACTTAGCAACCACTGTGACCTTTCTGACCCCATCAGCGTCCATCCAACACGATAACCTGAGGATTCAGACAGATTAAATGTTGAATTCTCTCAGTGTATCCTGAGCAGCAAGGCCCTCTCCTTCTGCTTCTAGTTTTCACCGCTCCCTGACTGGAGTTTGTTAACTCTGTCATTTGCAGGGAGACTTTACAAAGGTCACTGTCTGTGTATTTTTCATTAACAACTCAGCGGTGCTCACTCCTCAGCTGGATAATGAGAACCATCGCCTCTGCAGATCTGGAGAAACATTTCTGGTGTCAGCAAATGTCGCAGCTTGATGGCATATAAATGTAATTTATCAGCATGTTTATGTTGCTGGTTTAGTAGGACATTTTTATGCCCCACTAGAGCAGGGATGCTGTGTCAGTGCATAATGACAATGTCACTTGCAATAACAGACAGATTTGGTATTTGTGGCGTCATCTCATAAAGCAGCTCTGCACAGTTTGCGAACTGGGACAACTTTATGATTGTCTTTTACTCTCGTCGGGATAACTTTTTGATATCGACACACGTTGCGTGAGAAAGAAATGAGAACGGACTTAATTCTGAACAAGATTTGTATACGAGTTTGTTCTTGAACCATTCTTGTCTTGTACATGTGTATTTACATTGTAATACTTTATTGGAAAGCAATGCATTAAAGCCCTAATCTAAAAAGTACATCTAAATGCACTGGACCAAAGGATAGGGGTTCAAATGCCATTGGCTACTTTAATATGATGAATGCGGCTCGCATTTGGTACATACTCATAATCACGCTGTATTCTTCAAACAATAGGAGGGACTGAGCGTCTACAGCTCTCACATCATTCCCTCACATGTCTGCGAGGGAAGGGACACTTTTATGGCAGCACTAAAAGAAACTGGCTGAACGTCTATGTTTGATCCTTCCAGGGAGTAGAATAAAGGGTAACACTTTAATCAGTTCAGTACCTTTTGTTTTTGTGCAAGGGCTTAACAGCGCTGTAGCACAAAGTAATTGTCAGACTAATTTTGGCTTTTAACCCAGCCCCTTGCAGATTCTGAATTTTCCAAAGTGTTGTCTTCATCACATTTTGAAGACGTGTCCCAAGTGGTGTGGGCCAAACTGCATTGTCAATGATAATTAAACAGACTGACAGCTACAAAGAGGGAAAAGGCTCCTCGGTATCGTGTAAACAAGTTGCAAAATGGAAAAGAATGGTACAAACCTCAGTCTGGCCCGTGATGCAGCTACAGTATTGGTTATAACTGATCAAAGGGTTTGTGCTATTGGATAATGGCCACGCTAGCAGCGCAGCCAATGGCAAGTCACCATGGAGAGGCTTGATAACAGAGCTCATTTGAATTTAGGCTTCTTGCAACAGAGGTTTTGCATGCCAGCTTATCCGTGATGCGCGCATTCCCCATCGGTGGTGTCATTTATGGCGAGGTGGATTCGTATGGATGAATGCTGCTATATCAGAACCAGACCAATTTGATTATCATCACTCTATCAAACTGATCTTGCTTTCATTTAAATGTAAGGCAGAAACAGATATAAATAAATAAAACCAAAAAAAAAGTGGAAAATGATCATCAAAAAAAAAAAGAAAAACCATGAACTGCAGTGGCAGGCAGTAAAATCATAAATCCTTTCTTGGGTTTGAGATTCAACAAGCTTTTCTTCATTTATTTGCTGTTGCCGGATTTGATTAATAGGTCAGCCATTTTTTTTAATGGATCATTTCACTTCCAGTAAATATGTGCACAATCACACTCTCTGCCTCTCTGAAATGAGAAAAAGAAACACAATTCCTTTTTGTTTTCAATCTTGTAAACCACAACATTTGTACGTTGTCCAGTAATGACAGTGTCAGATAGAACGAGCCCCAGAGGGCCTTCTGGGCTTGACTTCTGAAGGCCACAAGCTGACAGATACATGTAGGAGAACAAGGCGGAGAGGAAGCCTCATCATGACTTTCTTTTTTTTGCAACCACCACCCCTGCCCCTCATAGCCAAGACTTCTTCAGTGACCGGGACAGCGTAACCTCAAGTGGATGACATATTCTTATGGCAGATGCTCACAGAAAAACAATGTTTTTGTACAAGGGTGTAACTGCTATTTTTTTTATCACCAGCAACTCCACAGTGACTGCAGTCTATTAATCTCCAAATCTTTTGCAGAGAGTTCAAACTGATGAAGTATGGTGAAATGTGTAACCATGTGTCAGCTGTTTGAATAGGATTTAAGAATTAATGTTCTCCCTTTAATGGCCATTTCAGTCATGCTACCAATGCTTCAGAACAGATACTTACGCATACACGTCAACGTTGCTCAAATTTTGCTTCACAAAGACGTATTTGATTTATAAGAGTTCAGATCTTAATCCTTGAATACAGTATCTTTGTCAGTCACTGTTTGCTTTGTTCGGTTTATTAGTCTAAAATATAGCAGTCTACAAAGGTTTTAGGCACTCTAGTTGTTTAGTTTTTTGTTTTTTTTTATCCATTGATTCCAGACATGCAGTCACAGAACTAGATTCATAAAGAAGCAGCTTGAGAACAAGATGAAGAAGAATTATAGCAGATGGTGAGGCCTCCAAAGAGCCCTGACAACATCATGGTCTTAAGCTTGATTTATAGTCCTGTGCTGAATCTCTATGGTGTAGTCTATGCAACTGGCCATTGTCTCTACTCATACTCGTGCGCTGGTATGTCTGCATTGCTCTGTCAACACACCACTAAAAGACTAGCTGGTGGTGGAGTTTGTTTGTCACTGCGTTGAGTTTCAGCGGGTTCGAGCTCAAATTTGAGTTGGACCCATTAGGGTCTTGTCGACCAAACTCACAAACCGCTACTTTTACTGAAAAGCAGGGAAGAGAGAAGACCTCAGAACTTAATTAGTCAAATTAACACAGCTGTGTAAAAGACTACACTGCTTCTGCACTGTAAGCAAACCAGATGTGATCTCAACCAAGAACGCGTCACATTTCCAATAACGGAGGCGATATCCTTCCACTGATCAGTGTACTGTGTTTGCAGTGCTTGTTACTGCATGGACCAATCACAGTTGTTGCAGTTACTATGTTGCAGTGAGTGCTTACATTTCCAGGGTCAGTCTATGCAGGTGTGCAAGAACGGAGATATAACTCAAGCTTAAGTCAGGCATCACACAAGAGTGCCGCAGATATTTGCAACAACCATTCTGTCCATAGACTGTGCATAAATGATGGACATGTGGACAATGGTCAACAGAGGGTGACTCCTCAGTTGCAAAAAGAAGTTCACTTGTATAGAAATCCTGAAGAAACTGAATATACCGGTCACCTGATCTATGACCTTTTCCTCATGAGTTTAGGGTCTTCCAGTAACATCCCGGGAGCCATCGGGCATGGGTGCGAGAAGGAGGAGACAGCCTTAATGGGGATAGCACAAACTTTATGTTATGTATGGTTTTTGCTTCTTATGGTTTGGAAAGCATTTTTAATATGCCTTTTAAATATTTACTATTCCAGGAACATCCAGGGAGCAAAAGTATGGAAATTTAATCAGAGAAAAAATGGCTCAGTGAGTTGTTGGTGTTGCAAAACAGCAGCCACTCAGTTCCAGTAGTTCATATGCTAAATGCACTTAAACTATAGCAAAGAGATATACATTATTTGGAACAAGAAAAAAATAAAAAAATATTGTAATGTGTGCAGTAAAAATGAATACCTGTGCTAGAACTGTTGCTTTCTGATGAAAGGCGCTGGCGTGCTTATGCGTCGATCCTGTGCGGAGCTCGCACGCAGCGTTGCAGGCTGTCGTCTAAATGTTGTAGCTGTTTATTATCACCGAAGGAAGTTTAAAAAAAAAACACGTAGAACAACTGATCTTAAGGCGACTCTTCCTTCAGCCAGCCCAGAGAAGAGTTAAGAGTGAAACTGAGAATTAAAAGCAATGAAAAGTATCAACTACAGTCACTGTTGATGTTGATTTTTCACATTTCTCCCTTTCCTGATCAGTCCCACTTCTCACCCAGTCAGCATACCATAGCGCCACAGGGTGAAGTTTTTTTTTTGGGGGGGGGGGGGTGGTTT
>JAVDPK010000068.1:445046-465019 GCA_034780415.1 Cichlasoma orientale
TTTCCAAAGCTGTCCATTGGGCCAGATTAGAGTCTTTGCTGGGCCGAGTCTGGCCCCCGGGCCTTATGTTTGACACCGCTGTGCTAGCCAACCACTACACCTTCTCATCTGAAAATGGTCACTTTTGGCGCCAAAACCCCAAAATTCTCATAATGAATTAAAAGTCTAGTAGCCTAAAAACATACTGTGATATAAAGACACCAATGAACGTCACTGGGATGTTTTAGAAAAAATCTTATTTGTGTTTTCTTTGACATTGCCTGCTAAATTTGATTTCCTGTGTTTTCATTCTACAAGCCCGTCATTCCCATGTTTCAGTCATCATCCTGGTCTGAGCAGTATCCTCAGTGAGCAATTTCCTTCCC
Source organism: Cichlasoma orientale (assembly GCA_034780415.1). NCBI lineage: Eukaryota > Metazoa > Chordata > Actinopteri > Cichliformes > Cichlidae > Cichlasoma > Cichlasoma orientale. Next base: position 445,412 of record JAVDPK010000068.1, read on the forward strand.
AGTCATGAGCACCAGTGTAACAAAAAAAAAAAAAAATCGACAGCGCTGCTGTGGTCAAAGTGAAGATGGCGACACCCTGTTTAACAACGACAGTGTACTTTGTGCTGTAAGCATAACACATGATTTACAGTACAGTGGATTTTATTTTAAGGGATCCAACTGCCTTCTTGGGTAATGATGAAGTGGCAGCGTGGGGATATAGGATGTCGTCCAGTCTCCGGAGGCTTTGACCAGACATGTTTTCCTCTTTCTTTAGCCCACAATTAGAAGCGATAGTCTCCCACTCATACGATGGCTCCCTCTCCTCAGCAGAGATATATTTATCTGAGGATAATTGGCCATTAAATCCTCACTTGACAACTGTGAAAATGCCACCCCAAGAGTAATCTGCCTGCCAGAAAATGACAACGGTTGGCAGAGCTGTCGACTGCTGAGAGCCACATCAGGAATGAATGGATCTATTCCATGCGCTCACATCCATACACGTGAACACATACACATTGAACAGAGCTGGCTGTCCTAAACAGATTCTGTCCTGTTCCCAGTCTGGTTTTTTTTTTTGGAGATAGGGAACCCCTCATTATGATCCTTATTAAAAAAGCAGGTCTCAGCATTAAGGATGAAACAGCATCCTCTCTAAACCCTTCTGTCAGTAAAGAGAAATGTACTTTTAGCTTTATTTATTTTTATTAACTTTGCAAGCTCTCTGCTTTGATCACTTTATCGGGGTACTCTATTTTCAATTACAGATGTCGCACTGCTTTAAAAGTCCTTATGTAAAATTGGATTCTTCTTAGTCTAACGTCTGTCTCGCTTGAGCTGATCCTTATCACACTGTTCAAAGTATCTGAGCTTACCAGCTTTTTGAGGCTGTCGAAAGCCTGGCCAAGGCAAATGAAAAGACAAGCGTTGTGCAATAAATTTCTGTCCTTTTCGTCCAAGTGCCTTGGCTGTCTCTCAAGCTGCTAACGCGAATCAGACTGAGCAGCAGATACAGTAGGTGTAATTATTCTCAACGGACAGAAAGAAGATTTCTTTGATTGTGTTTCGAACACGGGCTGAAGCTTGCCCCTGGGTGACCATTTTGCTTTATATTTATGTGTTTTCTTTCTCCGTGTGATCAAATCCACATAGACCTCTTCTTACTTGAAACATCTCCATTTTCCATTTAAATGCTATTGGGGTTGCATAACGAGAGTCCTTGATGAGAACACGGAAAAGATGGCAACGAAAGCAGCTCATCGTGAGCGAGGTTAGAAAAAGGTTATTGGAGTTTATGTTGTTATTGACACTTTGGATGCAATATTTGTGCGTTTTTTATTGTTTGGCAAGAAACTGCTGACTGTGACAGAGTGGAAGCCACAGGAATGCGAGCATGTGCTGAAAATGAAAGGAGGATGGATTTAACTGCGTTTGTTGGGAAACTAGGAAGTTACTGCCATGCACTTATGGGATTCTGTATGTGTCCATTGCAGTTAATGATTTCTCGCTGGATGAGTGCGCCGTCTATCCATTCTGGTCCCAATTTAGGCCAGAGTGCAACTCAGACACAGCGCTCGTGTGTGGAGATGTCACAGTCTTTTACACAGAGGTAGCTGAAAGCCGTGCCTTGAGTGAGCGTAATCTGTCTTCTCAGTGTTGTCTGTGTTGCAGATTCAGGGTTGACTCAAATCACAGCATCCTGCCAGGGCATGTTTAAGGAAACACTCATCCCTGATTCCCATACAGGAAGCTGAGAGCTTTCTCTAATAGTACTCAGATGGTACCGGACATCGGGCATGAAATGAAAAAGTAATTTTATTAATAACATAGCAAGAGGCAGGAAAAGAGCAGATTCCTCTCTAAAAGCTCCAGACTATGTTGTTTATTAATTCAGAACAGTGTTTCAGTTTCAGTATCCATGTTATCAAAAATTCCAACATTGTGTTGAGTGCAATCTCATGTTAGAGCGATAATGGGACGGAAAGTACAGGAGAGGTGAAGAGGAGGTAAGGTAGCATAAACTATTCACCGGAGAGCACGAGACAGGTGGAGAGGGAATGAGAGGAAGCAGTGTTCCTGCATTTCCATACCTCTAACCACTAGTGACAACACCCAAAACAGCCGCACTCTACGTTTTAACAGTTTGTCGAAGAAGCTTTTGTTTGTTCCATTGTGTTTTTGTTTTTTGTTTTGTTTTTTATTGGGGGGGGGGTGCACACCCCTCCTTTCACATCAGTTTTTTACTCTGGAGGATGCCTCGCTGCTCACAAAACAACAACTCTCTCCCACTCGGCTCTGTTTGATGACCTACATTACATTCTCTTTGCATGGAGGTACAGCAGGCTTACATGTTCGGTGTGCATAAACTGCGGTGTAAATGACTCGAACAAAAGGGAGGAGCAGCCGTACGGGGATGGAAATGAAAGCACGTACCATTGTAGAGGACACACTGCATCAAGAGAGCTCGGTGTAGTCTAAACACCACCACTGAGGGTTTGTGCCACTGATGATGGCTTGCGTTGGTACGACGCATGTGTCAACTTGTTTCATATGCGTGTGTGTGTGTGTGAATACACAGCCTGGGACGCGTGCGCTCGTCATCCTTCACAAGTTTGTCCCCTCACGTATGAAACCTAGCCAACGCTCCTTTGGGACCAACTGGCAGCCACTTCCTTCCACGGGGTTTGACAAGCTGCATGTCAAAAACAATCCGCAGCTGTAAAGTGCAGCTTCTACCTTTGGGGTCGGGCGTGGGAATCTCCAATCAAAGCGCATCTGTAGATATGATTCACAGAAAATCAGCCCAAATAGGTTTCATATGGCTGGATGGTGCGTATATTGTGCAGCCTTTGATCGTAAAGTAAGACCACATAGTGGCGAAATCATATACTTACTTCTATTGTATGTATAGTTATTGTGCTAAACAATCCAGTGTGCCGCCCTGAGCAAAACCACATATGTTCAGCATGGATGAAAAGTCAACTCCGTGATGTTCATCCAGCAGCAGCTCCTTTGATGGCTGCTTTTTAGGCACGGGCAATTTCCCCATCTAAAACGCACAACAAGAGTGCACCCATGGCACTGTTGCAACTTGTGTAATGTGTCATGTGGACGTCTGTTCGCTTAGAAGTAAAAGCTCACTTCTAAAAGATCCGTCACACAAATTAAGCCCCTTCGGTTCCCCCTTTTCCAAAAACTAAAAGTTTTGGTGTTATCCTTAAGAGCAGCACTAAAGCAAAAAGCCAGTTAAGCCCCATTAGAAGCCTGTGTGCTGTGACGATCTCATTGGAAGTGCTGGATGAAAATTGCCCGGATTAATGTGTTAATCCATCTCTTTAAAATGCTAATGTCCATTTTATGCCCATTAAATCTCAGTGTGCGTTTTCTTTGATGCATGCAATTTCTATCAATTAAACACAGAGGAGTGAAACAGGCAGGAGGGAGATTAGTTCCCTTGCTTCAAGCATGAATTTCTCCTTTTGGTTTCATATTTATCTTGAATGGGAAGTGGGGGAGTGTTTGGAATGGGCTTGTGAAATGCAGAAGGAGCAATGTGGTGATATGACGAATTCTGGAAGCCCTGCGTTTCACAGAGCTTATAACAAAACCCAAACATCCACTAGCAAGAATGTGTAAATATATTACTGGGGAGTGAGTTTTTCATTTAAGTAATGAAACTTGTTTGATTAAATTTTCACACCTACAATTCATCATGTCTACAATTCATAATAAGTTTTTACAGTTTTGAATTAAATGTGTAAAATTCATCTTTAGCTTACAGCACTATGACATCTTTGGTATTTTGCTCGTGTCCTCTTGCAGTACTATTTCTAGTATATTACAGAGAGCCTTACTCTAAGCATATAACTATGCCCCAATGATATACCTGAACACTGGATACTGGAAGCTGTTCTATCCATCCATCCATCCATCCATTTGCTTCCGCGTATCATTATGTGAACGGGGGCGACGTGGTGGTGTAGTGGATAACACTGCTGTCTCACAGCCTCTGGGTTTGAATCCAGAGGCTGGCTGGCACCCGTGTATGGGTTCTCTATCTCTCTCCAGCTTCGTCCTACAGTCCAGAGACATGCATGGGTCGGGTTAATTGGCAAAAGGTGTGAATGGCTGTCTGTGTTAGCCACATGATAGACTGATGACCTGTCCAGGATGTACCCCAGCTGGGATAGCCTCTAGCTTTCCCACTGCCCTGAACTGGATGGATGGATGGATGGATGGATGGATGGATGGATGGATGGATGGATTATATAAACAAAAGTGTTTCTTACAAAGGATCTGTTGAGAAAATCATCCAGCTCATCCATTTCATGCATTCTCATCAACAACAGGAGGGCTTTATTATGAACATATTAGCTGCCTAGCTTTAAGCAATAGCCAGATAAATGTAGCAACAAGCTACCTTTATCTGGTAAGAACCAGATATGGGAAAGCTGATCTTAAATTCATCATATAGCAACACATACGACATATATTTAAGATATAAACTCAGTACAAAAAAATAAGGAAATTGGTGTTTGGTCAGTTATGTCTTTGTTGTAACAGTGCTTCTGGGTAATAAATCTTATACTGTTGGAAAGCCTGTTTATTTCCCCTTAAATGGTGCCGTATTTGTAAGCTAATACATTAGCTGGTTGAGCAGCAGAGTTGCCAGATCTTCTTTGCTGATGCCAAACAGTTTATTCTGCTGTTGACGTGTTTTGAGCTTCTGGTACCCCAGGTGCTGACAGTTAGGCTTGTAATCATTGGAGGCAATCTCGGTGCATAGATCTATCGAGATGAAGTTCTGCAACCATCTCCACAGTCTGGGACCAAACTCTATCCTCCAAGATGACGACGCTCACCCCCACAGAACGGGGGGTTTATCAGGGACTGCCTCGAGAATTTGGGAGTGGAGAGGATGGAATGGGCTGCCTGCAGTCCTGACCTCAACCCCACTGAACACTTGTGGGATCAGCTTCAGCGTGCTGTTCGTGCCAGAGTGAAATAAACAGACTTTCCAACGGTATGAGATTTATTGCCAAGAAGCATTGTTACAACAAAGAAATATTCCACCAAACACAAGTTTCCTGACTTTTTGTGCGAAGTTTCCATCCAAATAAATGCTAACGTTTCGCTATGAAGTAAGTGTGAAGTTGGTGTTGCACTGCAGATTTTAGTGCTGATTTAGATGCATCAAAATTTTGTTTTTCTTGAGGAGACGATCTTGAAACAAGCAAATATTATAAGCACCCCAGATGAGCAGAAGAGAGCGCAAAAGGGAAACCGCTGGCCTGAAACGTGCAGATAAATGGCCGCTAAAGGTAAAAATCCATCTAGCTGAGACTGAGCTAAAACAAGTGAATACTCAACATGTGCCACAAGGAAATATTGTATCCTGTTCAGATCATTTAGACGGCAAAAAAAGATGAAGTTCACAGTTGAGAAGCTGTAGCTCCCCGAGTGCCTGACTCACAATAACACACACACACATTAGAGAGTTAGTGATGTGATTCAGAGCTACAATATCTTCCAGTAACAATGACAAATCCATTTTAAGATTAGTCAGTATGAAGCCTCAGAAATCCAAGGATATTGATTATGTACCGCATTCACAAATTACCGAGCTGAATCGTGTGCCTGTAAGAGCCTGCGGACAGAATAAGCAGTTTGGATAGAAATGAACTGTGTGGTGAATCCGTGGAATTTCTCATCCCACAAATGTCGGGATGACTCGCGGATGCCCTCGCAGTTGTGCAAAGCCTTTTAAGACCAGGAGTGACATATCTTGTCCAATCACAGAGGCCTCTGCGGCTGACCATAAAATGCTTCCAGATTTGTCACACGCAGACGCGCAGGCACACACACACACAGACTCATTGTTCAAAGTTAAAATGCTTCCAGTAAACTCACATTTATCATGTGAGCACTATTTTTGAGGTAGAACGCAAGGAATGATTTATAGAGGCATTTCGGCTTCTCTCGCGCTCACCCTCCATCATGAGCAAAATATGCTGCCATAAAAGTAAAATACACCCTGTGCTACATGGTGAAAATGTACTAAGTCATATTTTATTTACTCAGGCATTGTGTGACAAGTTGCTGTTTGCCAATGGAAGGGCCAGTGGCTTTTTGGGAGGTCCAGGAAGCTATAAATATAGATCATTTAGATCTGGAGGTTGATGCAGTCCAATGAGAAGCCTGAAGATAAAACCAGAAGCCTTAATTGGCCTTGTTTACAAGGACTCAAAAGTCATGAAGCAACTAGGAAGTGCTGACATCCCTTATTTAGGTAGGGGACACCCCAAACTGGCCCACCCATCTCCTCCTCTGGTATCCTTTAATACATGTTAACTGTTAAAGCAACCGGCCCTCCCACCGGAGAGACACACTCCCTTCCCCCCACTCCATTTTCACCGACCCACACCACCCCTGCCATCATAAGCATATGTTACTATTCCGTGGGATGGGTAATTTATTAAAATCGACCTAATTTTCCGTGATATATTAAATCTCTGCCTGGGTAATCGCTAGACCCATTTCATTGAGGGAATTAAGTGCCCACTGCTCGGTGCGAGCAGAGGCCTGGAAAATGAGGCCTAGACTGGTATTAGAGAGTGTTCACAGCCTGCTAATGGTCAGTGGATGAAATAGATTACCACAACATTTATTACAGTTCAGAGACACCGCGAGCAGCCAAACACAAGCACACGGTCAGCACCATCATTACAGATTAACATTTAAACGCTTGAAGATGGTCATTTGGTGGTTCTATTCTTTTCAAACAATCCAAGTAATATTAGTTTGTTCCAAAAAGGACAAAATGACGGATGGCTATTTTTACATTTAAACATAAAAACCTGATATTGCGTCACAAGTAAAGCATTTGTGACTAACATCAGTCATGTTGCCACAGATGTCGCTTGCAAGCGAAAGGCAAAGCAAGAGCCCCTAAATCACAGGCGGGACTACACAGTTTAATAGGTGTGGATGTAAAGATGACTGACAGCGTCGCTCTTCATTCGTTTGGTTTTAACTTCTAATAGAGGATGACAGCAAAAGCGGGGTCCCGATCAGAGGCGTAAACACTGGAATCCGGTCAGAAGGAAAGTCTCTCAGGCTCTAAACTGAACACTCTGCCCTCAGCTCGGGTGAAAATAACCTACATGTAAAAAGATAGAAGAGAATGTGCTTTTTTTATGTTGACTGCACTTATTCAGAAAACTTTTTCGCAGCCCAGCAGAAAGTGGATAAGTACAAGTATAGCTCTCTTAACTTCGAGCCAAACCTCACAGACCATTTTTTTTTTTTTTTTTTTTTTTTTTTTTTGCAGAGAAACAGACAAAGCCTGGTCATTGTCATGTTGTTCTGCTTGTTTTGGGGTTGAGGCAAAATTAGTTGCAACTGAGTTTGAGGTCCCGGGACGACATGCTCCCACGATGTTTGGGCCACCATTTGTCATTATACAATTTGTCGGTACTGTTTTTCGGCAAACAGGAAGTTGCTTAAAACGAGCAGAGAACCTGGCAAGGGCTTGTCCTCTCCGACAGTCGTAGAAAGGAACCGACGGGATTGGACATGTTCAAGGCGGTGTGGTTATATCTGAAGGCTAAAACTATTTCCTCAGTTTTTCTGAGGAAGGAGCCAGTATATTTGGACAGCCCGCTAGCCGCTACAGCGCGTGAGAGCTCTAGCCCACAAAAAACATTGTCATTCTTGTACTCTTTTCGCCTCTGGTTTTTATCCCGAAACACAAGCACCCATGTGTTCCAATAACTGAAGCAGCATTTTGGTTTGCGCTCCCAGATTTCCATTATTTCCCCCTCCCTGTCTTCCAGTGGTTCCAGCTGGTGTTGTTGGACTGCATATTGCAGCATGATCCTCAGGGAAGGCATTGTTATGGAAGTTGGGTCTAGTACACTAGAATCTATTCTAACTCCATTCAACAGCCTCCCTGTCTTAGCACCACAGCTGTCAGCAATGTCACTACATGATGAGCTGTGACACCACCGAATCTAGCAACGCTTTGTCACCCTGATACACTTAAGCATTGGTTACAGAGCTCCAGCTCGGCAAAGACATGCTGTCAAGTAAGGAAAGACCATTATCTGCAATAGACACAAAAGTACAGGGGAACCCTGCAGACACAGAGATGATTAAGGGCTAAGTGTCATTCTTTCTGTCTTGGTGTATTTTTCTAAAGAGCTCTATCTCTTACTGTCCTTTTTACCGTGCGCCTCAGACTTATAGCCCCATCTCTCACGCTTGCTCTGGAAGGACACACACCATGACAGCCATGTTTTGGAATTATCCAGAGGTACCACCCCCTGGTCATATGCCACGTCTCGTCCAAACAACAGAAAAAGGACAATATTTGAGAGTAAGTCAAAGAGCATTTAAACACAAGCGGACTACCAGTGATGAGCACAGCGACAGAGTAGCTAAGTGTGATTTGCAGCGATGGGAAAGTATTTGAGGAATGCGCGCACAAGAATCAGAGTCTCGGTTCTGGAGGCCAAAACTGCGAAGCTGCGCTTGATTGTCATCGGTCTGCCTGTTGGTGTCTGATTTCCCAATAATGACACAGCTAGTATGCCACTAAAATCCCAGATTTAGAAGTGTGACTCTCACCGGGGTCAGTCGCGCTCAGTGCTGATACACTCGGGGTATTTTTGGTTTTCTGCTCCAAACAAAACCTTAAGTTTAAGAACTATGAATTACTGGCCGCAGCAGCTGCTTAACAGAGCCAGCTCGGCTCGTGTTTCCAGTCCTTGTGTTAATCTTAACTAAATTGCTGCTTGCAGTCGTCTTATATTTTCTCACAGGCGTGAGTCGTGTGATGATTTCCATAGTTCACCTGCAGCGGATCTTACTTGAACAAGAACTGTCCAGTAATAAGTGGGCTTCACAAACCTCTGGGCTGCTATGAGCCCGCCTGAAGAGCGTCATTAGTATTCACAAAGACAGGCAGACAATCAGGCTCCAGTTATATCACTCAGCATTTGTAAGAATCAGATCTGAGACACAGCGGTATCAATAAAAGATCTAATTTCCAGCCTTACTCGAACAACTGCGCCTCTTTCAACCTACGCTGTGGGTATCAATTGTGCATTGAATAATGAAAAGCAATTATGCAGCTAAACAAAGCTGTGGCGGTAATAGGCTGTTGTTTTATTTTTATCCGCAAAATTAAAATAGATTCTGCGGCTGCGTGTGGTTTTCTTTTTCAAGAACGGGTCACGCTCAGGACAAGATCCTCCTGACACCGGCCTGCCTACAGCACGATTATGATAGAGGTTTCGATCCAGATGAATTAGACAGCAAGTCAGTATGAATGCGGAGACAGCGGCAGACAATCTGGCTGAAACTAGGAAGAAACAGAAGTCGGCTGCTTAGACTGCGTCTCGATTAATTATTCAAGAGCCAGATTCTCTATCCAATGACCCCGGTAAAGAAGCACAAATTATTTAGCAAGCTGCCACATCAGTGCTTGGTGTGAGGACATGAAGCATGGGCTCTCACTGAGATAGCCTATCATAGGAGATATGTGAACCTTTGTTCAGGCAGCTTGCTGCATGACACATGGCCTCATGGGTATTGATGGCTGTATCAGGGTACAGGGGCACAGTTTCGCTCTCTGTCACCCATCCACCCTGTCCGCGTCCACCAGGTCCGATAAGAGGGGTAAAATGCATGCCCTCGTAATCAACAGTGACAAAACAATATTAGGTATCTGTCCTGTGAAACACAGCTAACGGAGACAGCACAAAGGGGCGATGTGGCGTATTTTTAAAAACTACTTCATGAGCAAACATGTCTAAAATTAGGGGCCACTGTGAATACGCCACTTTTGGGTGACTATTTTTGGTCTGAGCTAACCACGTGAGTCCTAATATACTGCAAATGCTTCATGTACTGGACGTGCTGATGTATTTATGCTACAGTGTCACCAAGACAAAGTCTTGAACTTGGTGACATACAGTAAAATGAGACAGCCACGTCTGACACCGTGATTGTCACCCTGTTATTTCTGTTGCTCTTAAAAAAAGCTATATACTTTCCACAGCCACTCAAAATGTGTTATAATTTCAGAGCATGCCAAAGAGAGAGAGAGGAAGAGAGGAAGCGAATGAGGGAGAGGCTGGGTTAGGAGAAGGCGACAGAGTGTTTGCACACACATACGCAGGTGTATGTGTGTTTGTAGTCTGTGTGATGTGATAGAGAGTTAGCCTTGATCTTGTTAGTGGTGATTGGGGTCTCTGCGAGACCTCACACACTGGGCTGTGGGTGTAATTGGCCCTGGCAGGCCGGCCTATAACCATGTGGAGACTTAGGGAAGAGGAATGGGAAGGAGAGTGAGGGCCTTTGTTTGTGGCAGCCGCCACATGTCTGCCTGTGTGGCAGTGCCGTGCTCCCGGGTGTGGAGGCTTGGCTTTGGGGAGATGATTGTTATAGCACTGGCGTTGGCTTTAGAAATGCCTTTTTAATGGGAATGCATTTCACAGGCAAGAGCAGTGAGGTCTGGGAAGCCAACATCACAACACTCGGGGTACACAAGTTCAGCATGTGCTCGCGTCTGGAGGTAGTCCATCAGTGGAAACAGCCTGCCATCTGCTGCTGAACACAAGTATGACAGGAGGCCTCCTGAAAACCTCTCCAGTCTTCTCTGGTTTTCGATACTTGCCCTCCTCAGGCAAATATTTTGTGATGAATAATGACGTTTTTACATGGAAAAAGGCTTTTTTTTTATCTTAAAAAGTGTGTGGCATTGACTCACACACAAATGCACGCTGTACTGTGTATATACACGCATTAACGTTCCTTTAAAGTTATATCTATTTACCAATTAATTTCACCTTCTCTATTTTTTTAATACTTATTGTCTTTCTCCCGCTAATTCTGCTTGTAAACCAATATGATGCATATGTCATCAGTTGTGTAGCTGTCGTTGTAAAGTACCTTAATTAAAGATCCATTCAATAGCAGACCTTTTCCACTTACCTCAAGCACTTTCAACACTTTTCCTTAATGAACAAATGAATTATGCAGTAACATAGGCTCAGCCAACAAAAGGCATTTGCCGCCTAATGTGTTTGCCTAAATAGCAGTGAAGAGCAGGCCTACCTTTTAAGTGGATAAGGTACCTCTGTTCGGCTTGCGGTAAGTGTCTCGTTTAATTTAATTCAATAATCCTGATAAATGAAATAAATCCCTTTTGGGACACCCATTCCTTGAGTAGTGAGATAATATAAAATGAGGTTCACAGAGAAAAAATTAGGACATTATGGTTGATTGAGCTTTTACAAAAAGCAGAAATATTAATACAGAGATATTCTTTATGTTTATAATTTTGCAATAATGAATGAAGTCATCCATGTGGAAAACAATCAGAGCTCAAAGTGGATGACAGTGATTGTGAGGCTTAGTGAAAGAATGCATTAGCATTTTCGCACACTCCCAATGCAAATTGTTTCACTTAAACTTTTTAAATACCATTTTGTGTTCCGACTTAATTTTAATAAGTTTGCAGATAAGGAAGCATAAGCACGGACTTGAAAGGCAGATCGTGAGTCTCTGCAACACATTTATTCGCCACTTGATTCATGAGAGGAAACGGGAAAATTGAAAAGAATGAAAGAACACGATCTTCGCTCAGAAATAATCAATTTTGTGCTGAACCGAGATTATTTAAATATAATAAGAAATATCCATATCAAACATTAATTTGAATTCAATATAGATGCTCGTATAATTAAATGCAATATTCCACACAAATTAAAACGGGGCCTTTCTGGAGGCTGGCGCTGCTTGTATTGAAAAATGTTTTACTTATATCCGTGCAATTTTGTTTGGGCTTCTTTTTATTTAATAAATATGTTTAGCACTTTACGTATTCCTTCCAATAAATAGCCAAAGCAAGCAAGTTTTATTTTTAGCATGGCGCCGAACACAGGAACATGTTAAGCATTTGTTTGCTTTAATAACAATTATGCCTTTATATTTATTCATGCATCTTCTCTTATACATCTATAAATAACAGCAGGCAGTCGGTGAAGAATTGACTTAAAGTTTGTTTAAGAAATAACCTGTTTAGTGTTGAAGCTTAGTGACAACGCTTAAAGGCTCTGCAGCAAATCTTGTGATAATTTTGTGCGATTTCTGGAGAGGAGTTCACCTCAGTGAGGGTGTGCTGTAATCTCAGGAAACCTGTCAGTGATCTCACTCTAAATAATGGGCGTACTGTAAGTTTAAATCTGCTGTTCTTCTGCACCTGCTCATTACCATAGTGAACTGTTTTTATTTACCCCCCCTCCACATACACACACACACACACACACACACAAACCCATCACTTGTTTCCGGCAACTGCGGCCTCTTGTAAGTCAAATTGATTGAGTTGTCCTTGAACATCTGTTGTTCAGCCAAGCCTCAAAGGTAATCCCGCTAATGGCCCTCTAAGCTATCCACATAAACACACACATAAATAAAAATGTTTTCTAAGAGATTTGGTCATTGACTTGCTGCTAATCAATTCTGCAGCCGCATCTGTTGATGAAGTTTTGGAAGTAGCACACAGAGCAAGATATATGTAGCGATCAATGCCTGGCACTGGGCTGACTGAAGTGACAGTCACAGCTCCGCTGGGAGTCAACATTTACACACAGATGGACCGGGGGGCCTGTCGGATATCTTGGCAACGCGTTGCTGCATATATGCACGTACACACATACGCGGGACTGAAACACTGACCAACAGAATGTTGTCCATAAATGACAGAAGAGGGAAAAATTATGGGCTCATTTGAAGCGGAGTCTTTAAAGTGAAAAAGTGACATTTCATAATTTAAGCTACCGAGCTCTGGCACACACTGATATGACTGCTTTCTTGGAAGAAAGACAGTTTTTCAACGTTTTAGAGGGAAAAAAAGGGGGAAAAAAGGCTTTTCAACTCGCTGGCCGTGTTCTTTCTTATATATTTTGTCGCTTGCTTAAAAGAAATGTTTTAAACAACAAGATGTGCACACATCTTAACAAGAGTAAAAATAATAATAACCAAAAAAATGAGCAGAATGCTAAAAAAATAACAAAAAACAAAGCTCACAAATGCAATACAAAGTTACGCACCATTAATTATTGTAAAGCCATCCCGCATTTGGCATCTTCCAGTATCTGCTGAAAATGCTGCTGTCCAGTTTGGTCGAGGCAGCCGGCCTCAAACACAAATACAACACAACTGAAACATAAAGCGCCCGCTGCTTTCTCAGTATGTCACCCATGGAGGGGTGAAGTCAGAAATTTTCCAATACCTGTGCTCACAGCTAAAGAAATATCTGCATATGACAGAACAACTTGGCTTTTTTTTTTTTTTTTTTTCGGATCACTCCTGCTGCCGAGCAATATTCATAAATTTAATTTCCAATCTGCTCTCCTTTTATTAGTTGTGTGTTATTAAATGAGATTGCTTCATCTTAATATAATATATTTCCAAGGCCTGTGAATGTGGCTAGGAGCTGATATTCAAATTCAATAACATGGCCTGTACTTAGAGCATGGCACTAATAAATGCCAATGTATGATGCATATGAAGACGGGGCTCAGCGTGGAAGTGGCAGCGGGTGATAATAATCTTGCGAATGTCCTTCACGGGAGAGACATGCCTGCCTTCCACCCCTGTGCCCCACTTCTCATATACCTGAAGAAGCCCAGGTGACCTACATATGGAGGACGAGTATGCTGAGGAGAGAAAAGGTGGCTGTTAATATTTCTCTATTTTTTATTAGCTAGACCAGACAAATCCCCGGTGTGTGTATACACTAGCTGTCATACTTCGCTCCAGAGAGGGAACAATGTAAATCACAACTGTGCGACTGACCTTTAACCCCGCCACTGGACACTGAAGAGACAGGCCTGTTGGTTCAATCTGGAGACATCAGCAATGTTGTTCTGGAGAGAGAGAGAGAGATAAACACATGACCGAGTCATACAGTAGTGCAGTGAGCAGCAGATTGGTCACAGGGTCTCGCATCTTGGCCTCTGTAGGGTTAAAACTTGATGCCGCTCCCTTTTTCCTATTTTATCACTGGAACCTAACAACTGCTTTTGCAAAGGTTGCAGCTTAGGAAGCTTAACCACAGCAGCGAGTGACCTTTACTTTTATTATGAATATTTCTATTTCATCATTATTATAGAGTGAAATCTATGCATATGATCAGCACAATGGATTTCTTTTTCATTAGTTGTGTAAAATGCCAGTCAGTGAATGGAGGGGCAGCCAGGGCTGCCAGCCAGACTGGAACCCCCCCCCTGCACTCACTGGAGGGATCTGACAATTGGAATTAATATGCGTGGAGCTTTCCCTCCCTGTGTGTTGGCTGAGGTTTTCCAGGCAACTTTATCAGGGGTAACATTATCGAGAGCTTTGCCGAGAGCTTCTTCATCATGCTCACATCCGAGCCTGCCCAACACTTGTCACTGTCAATCACAAGGTGATAATACACAGATGATTCTCTCATTTGGTTTAATAAAATCTCCAGGCTTATTTCAACTGCAGTCATTACAGCAAATAATTGCTGCATTGAGGTTTTAGCCAGGCCATAGCCTCAGGGATAAGGAAAGACTATTGCTATATGAAGGATTTGGTTGATGTTTTTTTTTTTTTTTTTTTAACCTTTACTCCCCAGTCGTTCATATTTCTAAAATGAATATTACATTTGAATCTAGATTTGGCTTTCTTTATTCAAACTAACATTGTTATTACATATTATCTGGATGTGGAGTCATCTGTTTTCACTTTTTTTTATCTATGTGCTGTCAAGTGAGGCTTCACCAGGGACTGCCAATTGTAATTTTTAACTGTCATTTAAACCAAATTGTAGATCTGAATCAGCGGGCCTAAAATTCTCTGAAGAAATGGACTGACAGAAGGGAACATATTTCATCTTAAATTTAAATTCTGGCTCCAGCTGAAAGTGCGCAGCTGGAAAATTCTGCTGAAACCACTATATACAGTATAAATCTTTCAGACAGGAACAATCAGACGGAGCAATATCCCATTACATCACTGATCTACTTGGCAAATATATATGGGGATCTGATGCCAATATGATGCTTTGTATTCAAATACATACGCCAGATTCGCTGTATATCTCCCGGCAAACTTGAAATATGTTCTAGCACCTGGTCAAATATATCCTTAAGTAAATAACGTGAATGCCAGTGAGGGTATGGTATTAAACCCCACCATGACCAAAGATTTTCAACATTAAAGCATATCCAGCTTCAACAGGTCACATATTTAATTAGGTAATCCAATCTCCTCATTTTAATTACATTCATTAGTATATTTGTTTGACCAAACAAGGTCACAATAATTGATTAGATAAAGAATCAATGACAAAGACAAAAAACTCATTACAAGAGCAGTGGTGTGGATATTTGCACCCTTGTTGGGGTCACGCGGTTTATCTCAATGTCGATGAAAGCAAAGGCATAAACTTATTTGTTTTGAGGTGGTCTTTGATTTGTACATGTCAGAGGAATGATTGTGACCTTGCATCGTTGGCTGCCCCATAAAGAAGCGGGACGCTAATTACCTTTGACAGTGAAGTGTACTTGGGACAATATACAATCAGATAACAATAATGGAGTCAATAATTTGTATTTACTCTGAAACTTGGACAATGTCATTTCTCCCAATTAGTGCGATCACCCATGCATTAAATTAGTTTTTTTTTTCCCCTCTCACCCAGAAAAATAATTAGGGGTAATTGTTAAGAAATCAATCAATCAACAAAGTAAACTGTCAATGAAGCATGGTCAAAACTAAAGAACTGTGTGACACAAGGCTTGGATGCATCTTGCCCCCTGGGGAATTTTTTATGCAGTACACTGAAAGATTAAAATAATGCAACAGCACAGCGTGTATTTTCATGTTTATTGAAAATGCCAGATCGATAGTGATTATTTAACCTAAAAGGTAGCTTATATTAAACAGTTAAATATATGTTAAAACTTTAAACATCGTGCACAAAAACAAACAGGAATAAAATGGTCATTTAAAGGTTAGCTAATAAACGCACACACAAACATGCAGGCAGGAAGCGCACAAACCTACATGCACACACACTGCAGAGGCATGCTATTAATAACCACACTCAATATTTTTAAAATGCTGGTTTATTTGTCCTCTTTAGTGTTTAGTGTTTGAAAATATTTCCTTAAATTCAGCAAAAATAATGACAAAATAATTATACATTATTCATTGCTTGAGACATTCACTCCCTAAAAATGTTTTAATATCCAACTGTAAATAATTTCAGCACCCTGTAACATGGAAACAGTGAATAATCACTGTTTTAGTGTTTCCACCACATCAAATTCAAAAAATACTTCTGAGTTGAACAAGCCCCGACTCTACCAGCGTCTACTTTTTCTCAGTACAGTGCCTCTTACAGCAGAGGCCTCCAGCAGTAGCCATTACTATTCAAGGGCTTGGTGTCTTTTTTTCATCCACGTTTTATTGAAACAAGTGTAGACCGTAACATAACAATAACGGTAATAGTATATTAACAGATTTGCAGTCAAAAAAGAGGTAAACAAACTGCAGGGGAACGCATGAAACCTAAGACTGAGAAGTGAAGAAGAAAAATAAAATGAATTACATAATAAACTTTGGAAATTATGGAAGAGATTTTACCAGAATTCTTTCTGCACTCAAGTTGATTTGAGCAAATAAATAAATTAAAATTTACAGGAAGAAAGAAGATAAATGAAACATGGGGTGATAGAGTTTTACATTATATCTATCACTCTATGTATACTGTTAGGGTCTTTGCTGCTTTCTTACTTTTCAACTGAATGAGAGAATTGTAATAATGGTTGATGTCAGTTAAAAATATAGCAAAGTCTGGCTTTTGATTGGTCTGTTTTGCTTTGTGTATATAGAACTTGCCAAAAATGATTAAACCCACATAGAGAAACTGGTCTGACCCATATCTGGCCCACATAACACTCGGTCCATATACTGCAAAGAATGACAGCCCTTTGGTGGCCCAGATCTGGAGGTAGCCCACACATGGGCCAGCACGAGGCCAGCTGCAGACACATTGGTGGCCCTGTGCTGGCCCGGAACAGTTTCAGTACTGTACAATAGTGTACAATAGTGCCACCATCGCCAGACCTGGCCCACATCCAGTTGACACACCACTTGGCATGCCAGCTGTCGAATATCTCTATGATCATGCGTGACCATTTAACCTTTTTTTTCAAAATAAAAGTTTTTGGGTTTTTTTTAACATCAATTCAGACTATTTTTGGAATACATTAATCTTTACTTAGAGATAAGTGAGAGATATTCAGTTTAAACCTTTCCAGAACGTGCTTTACAGGATATTTTCTGTGCAAAATTGTAAATTAAACTTCTTTTATTTTATTGATAATGCAGCATTTGTCAGATAATCCCCATGCCTTTTTCCAGTTTAAGTAAACAGAATATTTAATGTTATAGAATATTTAATAGATCACCAGAGTATTTGTGCTGGTGTAACTGGTTTCAATAAGGGTGCTTTTACTGGGATCTGTTTATTGTTACATTTAAAAGAAAAAGAAAAAGAAAAAGGAAACAAACAAACAAAAACATGAAATTCGAGGGGTCTGTGTTAAAGCATAGACATAAGTGTTAAAGGGCACACTGTCGATCACGTGACACAGAAATCAGCAAATCACCTGCGATGACATATTTCTCTATAGACCAATAAGAACGCGTTGTACTGCAGCAAAAAACGCCCCTAGTAAAGTTAGATTGATCTCCGGTTTCTGTGTTTGTCAATTTGTTTAGCTAGCCTGCGTTAGCCAGCTAGTGATATCCAAAGGAATGGTGAGCAGCTGAGCACTTTATTTCGAAAATTAGGCCGAGAAACACATTGACATTTTCTTTAACATTTAAAGGGACGTTTAGACATCTCAAGCAAATACGGTGAGTTTAATTATTAAGCTCCCATACAAGATCCAAAAATAAAGAATCGTCTTGTTAGCAACGTCAAATGTAGCCTTAAACCTAAAGCATTAGGTTTAAGTCTACATTAGGGTACGTCAAGTAAAACAGCTGAGACAGTGTAAGTGTGGTAAAATTAAATCGTCGTATGCCTTGAAAGTTTATGTTACTGAAATTCTAGCTGTCAGCTCGAAATACGTTGGGTTTAGCTGCCTCACCCTGGTCAATAACATTTGCTAGCGTATCACTGTAATCTCAGACTGTGGCGAATGACACGATAACCCATTATTCTGCAAGAAATGCCAAGACTTTAATAATGCATTTGATTAAACTCAGAAGCTCGGTTTCAAGCTGTCACCACTCTGACAGACAGCGTTAGCCACACAGGTTTTAAACCGTCTGCAGTGAAACAGCCAGGTTAGCACGAAGCTAAGCTATCTGAAACAACCCTTCATTTCAGATCATTTCTGAAGTATTGTTTTTCTGCTCTTAACATCAGGATGTCTTAACGCTAACTGATTCCAAGTAGCTATGTTGTTATCTAGATCTGTTTTGGATGCTTGATTTTTGAGTTATGTGTTTAGATTGTACGCGTTTGTCTTTGACCTCAGCTACAGCATTTGTTTCCTGTGTGTCTTTCCACCACAGCAGCGGATGGCCCGGAGGGAACTTGTCGTGGGACCTTCATAAAAAGAGGGACATCGGTCTGAACCTCTGAATGAGTGATGAACTTGAACCCCTTCTGGAGCATGTCTACCAATACAAGTCGTAAGGTAAACGCAATTGTTTAGCTATAATCATACTCGAAAAATTGCCATCCCCATCAGGTACTTTGTGTGGAACAATAATTTCATATAAATATAACATTTTGCTGGCCAGAAGCTTGCCTTAGATGCATGTGATTGGATGTGTAAAAGGCTGTGGAAACCTTTCTCTGAAATCGGCTGCACATGATAGTCATGAGCTTTGCAAAGCAGACCTTTTTTGTCTTAACAGTGCAGTAACGTTGGCTTCATCTACATATGACACGGCCTAGATAATCGCCTTAACTTTTAAAATCTTGACAGATGTCATCTTTTGACTGTCTATTAAAAATAGAGTATAATTATGATCGGCTTTAGGGTAGAACTTATGTTCATTAACTCAAGTGCTGGTTTAGTTTGTGTATTTGCTGAGCCTACAACATTGAGACTTCTCTCCTAAACTTTCAAATGTTTTGGCGTGACTATTGTGAATTCATATGATGAAATGAAAGTAACAATTATTTTGTTAAAAAAAATCTGTACCCGATAGCACAACTTCATTTCCAGTCATAATAATTTAATATTTGAGAAAGCTATATAATTTCTCAGTTTGATTCTCTTTTCTCAGCCTTCAATACAGCCTTGATTCCTGCACCTGTTTCCGCTTGGATTAATTTTTACAAGAATCCTGCTAAACTGGAAAACTTTTTTTACTCAAGTTAAGGGCGTGGTCTTTTATTCATACTGTGCAGATTTTAAATGTAACTATGACTTAAACTACATTTTAATGATGTCTCCACTTCTGGCTGTAGTGGCATTTGATGAAGTTAGCTAGTGCTAGATTAAATTTCCACCAACACGGGGGGGGGGGGGGGGGGGGTTTTTTTGGGACGAG
>JAVDPK010000068.1:467139-491279 GCA_034780415.1 Cichlasoma orientale
AAAAAGTTATATTTCTTTTAAAATTCAGCTGGTGCGGCTTATATTCAGGTGCGCTCAATAGTCCGGAATTTACGGTAAATCACTTCGTACCACAGGTTTAATAAAGAAATGATTGTATACGGCATTAACTAAAAGAATCCATGTATGTACAACAATATGTGCTGAGTATACACAATAAACTGTATGCTGCAGGGTTGACCATGGGCGTTAAACAACTATATGCTGAATGTACACTTACTGGCCACTTTATTAGGTACACGTTGCTCCTATTCGGTTGCACCCCTTTTTGCCTTGAATTTTTTTTTGTAGTTTCAAAAAGGTGCTGGAAAAATTGCTCAGAAATTAGTGACATGATGGCATCACACAGTTGCTGCTGATTTGTCGGCTGCACATCCACGATGCACGTCTCCCAAAGGTGCTGTATTAGATTGTGATCTGGTGACACTGGAGGCCATTTGATTACAGCAAACTCATTTTCATTTTCAAGAAACCAGTTTGAGATGATTTGAGTCTTATGACATGTTATCCTGCTGGAAGCAGCCACCACAGAGATGCACTGTAGTCATAAAGGGATGGACATGGCCAGCAGCAATACTCAGGTAGGCCGTGGTATTTGAAGCTCAGTTGGTACTAAGGGGCCCAAAGTGTGCCCTGAAAATATCCCCCACACCATTCCACCACCAAGAGCAGCAGTCTGAATATTGAGGATGGAGCCATGCTTTCATGTTTATGCCAAATTCTGACCCTACCATCTGAGTGTTGCAGCAGAAACATCTTCTGTTGTCCAATTTTGATGAGCCCGTGCAAATTGTAGCCCCAGTTTCCTGTTCGTAGCTGACATGAGTGGCACCCAGTGTGGTCTGCTGCTGTAGCCCATCTGCTTCAAGGTTTGACATGTTATGCCCTCAGACATGTTCTTCTGCACGCCTTGGTTGCAACGCTTGCTTATTTGAGTTACTGCTGCCTTCCTATCATCTGGAAACAATCCGACCATTCTCCTGACTTCTGGCACCTACAGCGCATTTTCTCCCAGAGAACTGATGGATGTTTTCTGTTTTCAGATCATTCCCTGTAAACCTGTCAGATCAGCAGTTTCTTAAATATCAAGACCAGCTTGTCTGGCGCCAACAATCACGCCACGTTCAAAGTCACTTAAATCTCACACACACAGACAGCCACACCCAATTCCGATAATCAGCTTCAGCAGGTTGTCTTGACCATATCTACACAGCTAAATGCATTGATTTACTGTCGTGATTTCCTGAGGTTTTAATAATATGCAGTTGAATAGGTGTAACTAATGAAGTGACTGCTGAATGTATGTACAGTGCACCATGAAATATGATTCTGAAAAGTAGAAGATTTGATAACATGTCCTCCTGTAAGTGGTCAAAAAAGGGAAAAAAACAAACTGTGCTCTAAGAAGAGCTGTGCTTCTGGACGTTATCAGTACAGCCCTTTTGGACTGAATACTGACAAGGCGATGAAAACAAGTTCAGCATGCTGTTCAAACAGGGAGTGACAATGGCACGGAGTGCTAGTATTTAAACAGATCTTGGCCCCATTCCAGGAAGCAAGTTTAGCTAACAGCTGTTAACCTTGAGATAAGGGAAACTGAGTTTTCTGTTCCACAGTTAACTTACAGTTCAGCCTGTTACTGAGGTCAGACCTCAACAAACTTACACATAGTGGAGCAAATGTATCTGCAGGAGTTTACATTTTTACATACAATGAAAAGTTAGGCGTTAGTGTTTTTTTACTTACCATGTCTGCTTTTATAAGGGCAAAGACGGCGATTACATTGCAGTTTTATTAGCTCAGAATTGACTCAGTCCACTTGCACAGCAGGATCCAAAACAGATTAGGATCACGGATTCCAAGTAGATGTGGCTTGGATCTGGTTCCCAGCTCATCCCCTCTGGATACATTCTGGATTTGTTCGTAGTAGCTTATTTTGTTTCAATACGATCTGTATAAATAGTTTCTAGGAACTCTTATTATTTATCTGACAGTAACTGAATAAAACTTCTCTGCTGTGTCTTTAAGCTGTAAGAGAGCCGTCATCTATTAGTGAAAGCAGATATTAGATCATATTAGAAATGGTTAGACTGGGGAACACAGTTTTAAAGCATAGTTTTTCTGTAACGCTCACTAAGCATTTTTTTTTTAATGGCAGAAATAATGAAATTCTCTACTTTAAAAAAATGAGTTATTGCATCCCATCAGTACATTAAAATTTAACTGAATAATTACTGAAGAAATGAAATAGTCATAAACTATAGCAACAAAAGTTTTTTACATTTTATTTTATTTTTATTTTTTTGTTAAAACACTGGCTGGAGGGCGGATCCGCCCTGGAGTCTGTTGCTGTCTGTGTAACAAATATCACGGGTCCATCAGTAAAGTGTCAGATCTGTTTCTTCATATTTTGCCTTCATTTTCTGTCACTGACAATCAGGTTACAGCTAATTAATGTGATTTCTAACTAGATTTAGAAATCACATGTAAAATCAGGATTCCAGCATCATCTAATGAAAATTCAGTTTGGGTCACTGATAACAGACTTTTATGCCGTATATGATGACACGCTCGTGACTCTTCCCTGCTGTTTTTAAGAAAAACACGATCCACGCTGATAGTCATATTCCTTGGTTCAGTGTATTAAAATTGGGGTGGGGTGGGGGTGTCTGCTCTACATTTATCATTGCCATTGAATCCTGGTGTCAGAGCTCCATTGATGAATGTTTGCTTTCTTTACTCACGCATGCTGAATGAACATGCTCAGTTGATTGAACTAACTCTGATCAGCCTTTCTGGAACCAACAACTGTCAATGAGTTATTCTGCTGTTTATGATTAGATTCTTAAACAAGGTTTTGAATATAATCACCCTTCTGTGATCTTTCAGTATTTGCTATTTTAACTCATCTTGGTTTTCTTACTGTAAAAGTAGAACACTTAATTGGCTTCATGCACCCGTATTCTCAGTAATGTCAAAATATTATTGTCAAACCCAGTGTTCTGTTTCTGTAGACGGAATCACAACCACATCTGGCAAGTCCTGATGTACGCACGTACGGTTTTTTACAAGATAAACACCACAGACCCACTGAACCCAGAGGCTGCTGTGCTGTGAGTTTGAGCATCCTTTATTTTTTCATATTGTAAGAGATATTGTGTGTATTTTATTTCCATCTGAAAATGTTCAAATAACGTTTTATTTGTCCAGCATAAATAGAAAAGCAGAATAAAAATAAATCTGGACTCGGTAACTGGATCTTTTTAGCACTGAATAAATCTTAACTTGGAGCATTACAAATGAAATATGGTTATATATATATATATATATATATATATATATTTTTTTTTTTTTTTCCAGATATGAGAAGGATGTGCAGTTGTTCAAAAGCAAAGTGGTGGATAGTGTGAAACTATGCAACAGTCATCTTTTTGACCAACCCAAGATTGATGATCCCTACGCAATAAGGTCAGTCAGCTGTCATTTAACATTCTAGTGCTCAGCACCACATGAAGAAAATGTGTGTGTGTGTGTGTGTGTGTGTTGAAACTCCTAAAGGGGAAATAAGATGTTTCATGCTCAGTTCTCTCCTCTAATCCATTGGTTTCAGTTTTTCCCCATGGAACCCAGCTGTACACGAAGAAGCAAAAGAGAGGATGTTCACGTACAAAGTAAGTTTTGCAAAATTAAAGCTTTGTGCCTTCCAAGCAGTAGTGTGTAATCTGTATGCCTGCTTGGGCCGTTCTTGTTATGCAGTTGTTAATTTGCCTTTGTTGCCCTAGAGACGACCTGAGGATCACCACAAGGGAACTCAGGCTTCAGGGTTGTCTTGGGTAAAGCCTGGCTCGACACAGCCCTTCAGCAAAGAGGACAATCCTCCCCAGAGCTGAGTCTGCACTGTCAACACAGTGGCCACTAGAGGGAGGCAGAAGGATCGGATGCCATGCTGCGGGCTTGCATCAGCCTTCCTTGTGAATGTGGATCCTTGATAGTTGGGACAACTTTATATTAGCTCTTCACATTTATTGCTCGGCTTTAAAAGCTTTTGTAGGCGTCTCCTCAAAGAGCTTTAGAATAAGGAGACCAAGTTTGTATCATATGTAAATCAGTAATGACAAATGGATGTGTCAACATCATTTAGGCTATGATGCAATCAACATGCGTTCTCATTTTGGTTTTCTTATCCATGCTCACGTTTAGTTAGGTTATCACATAGAAGTCCAAAAGGCTGTGCAAGATATGATCAAAATTATTTTCATTCTTATGGTAAGTTCAGCGGATTGTATGATCAGTAACACTTGTTGAAATTGGCTCAGGACTGTATTATTCAGACTCGGAATGTTTGGTCACAGCTGTGTCAGTGAAACAGTCACATCCTCCAATACCACGTCAGGCTGACATTTGCTTTGTGTTTGTGTCTTATTGGACAACGATTTATTCTTTATTTCCACTGCGTAAACTATTGTCTTACATGACTCCTAATATTTATGTAAAGCAGGGAGAGCAAATATGGTTTTAAATAAGATTCTAAGTAAGCAAGCTTATGTATTTTGTCAGATTTTTAAATCATTTTGAATGTTTTATATATATATATATCATCGGTTATTAAAGGTGTGATGTGTAAATACTGGATTCTATGCTAAGGTTTGATTTTTAAGAGACATGCATTTATGCATTGGGAATCTTTTGGTTTTCTTTGTAGATAATTGTAAATTACTCCCAAGTCAAGAAGTTACTCTAGCATTACAGAAGGCTGAAAGAAAAACACATTTATTTTTAATAAGGTTTAGTTATTTAGATTTACATTCTGAGCAGCACAATATGACGGTAATATACTGGGGTACTTCATATATTCTCTAGATTCAGGCCAGTGTCAGTTTAAACTTGAATTCTTCATATGAAGAGGGATCTGGCTGGTCATATTTGCAAATGTTGTTGGGGGAAAAATAGATTTTAAAATCTGTGGAAATTCCACAAAGAAATCAGCACATTAGAACAGCAGATGTGGTGAAACCTGTTGGATCTGCTGTGAAGGGCAAAAGCGTAACAAAATCAGCGTGCTTCACATGACGCCGTTTGGGCTGTTCACTGTTCAACTTCAGGTGTTGTTCTGTATTGAACCATTTCTTCTCGACTGCTTGGATGATATGAAATTGAAATGGTTTTCTTTGAAATCAATAAAAAGATTTTTTTTAAAGCCATGCTTTGTTTATATACTTATTTACATGTACATCCTTTCCAAATTAATAAATGGAAACATTACCTGAAACAGATTTTGCTACATTTGACTAACTATATAATATTAATCATTTGTAAAATACAGTTAATGGGCCACAAAAAACTTCCGTCTGTTAAAAGTGATTTTAAAAAGTAGAAAATTTTATAAATATCAGAGAATTATGTTCAAATTTGAAGTTACTTAATTTAGGGCAGTATTTCACTCTGGCGACAGATGGCGATACATACCCACAGCTGAAAGCACCTCTCCCACTCCTGTCACGTTCGCACCGAGGAGAGACTCGGGTACATGTGCGAATGTAAAACCTCTCCGGATTGGCTCCGGTTTAGACGCGGCCATCTTATGCACTCTGTCAACACAGCAACTTTACCAATGGTGACATGATTTAATCAGCAACTCCCTGGCGCCACCGGTCTCGAAGTACTCTCAGTCGGTGAACAGATTGTTAATTTAACTTGGAAAGGTGGTATTTTGGCAAATTGTCGGTGGTCCAATCACAGAGGGGGTTACTAATATGCAAATGCAGTGTTATCACAGTCACGTCAGCAGCAGCAGAGCCGCTGTGCCGCGGTCGCCAGCAGGAGTACAACTAACAACACAGTAACAACTTCGCTAATACCAATCTGTCTTGATTAGCGTCCGGAGCTACGCTTTGTGGTTCATTTCAGGTAAGAAACCACACTTATTTCGGTGAGTTTTCTGAGTCGCGTTTGGACATGTGGGGTCCTGTTTCATACAGACAAGGAGCTGTCAAATTTCGGACAGTGAGTCAGTGAGGGTCGCCTCAGCTGTCTGATGACACACCGCCTAGCTGACTGTGTATCTTTCCTGTAGAAGCAAGACTGTTGAGTTGCTAAAAACTTGCTTGTTTTCTGTGAGTTCGAATTGAAAGCGGCAAATATCATCGTACTTTTTCGGAGTTGGACGCGCAAACGAAAATGCGCGTGTCTCCAAAGTACTCCTAGGTGGGTTCTTCTTGGTCATGGTGGTCCTGAACTGACAGCGACCAGCCGGGCTCAGGCGGCGCGGCGCTTGAATGTGAACGCTGGCGTAGTTAACAGTGCCAATACTTCGACAGGTTATTCGAAATGAAAACGAAAGTGAGCCGAGGATAAACTAGTTGGCTGTATTATCACGGTCACAATCACACAATCACTGACGACCTCTCCATCCATCTCCGGCCCCCTCCCCCCCTCCTCCTTCTCCTCCTCCCTCTCCCTGTCTTCTTATTTGAGCAGCGTCACGACACCTTTTGAATCCTTAGGTTTGAGGGTTAGGGTCGGGGTGCACGTGGGCACCTCGACAAACAGTTTTAAATCTAATTTCAAAACGTTCCACGTGCGTTCATTTTTCTTTCCGCTCGCCTAGCAGTTGCGCTTAAAGTAGCGCAACACATTGCCGCCTCGTCGGCTTACCCAGCCACCGCGCTCGCAGGAGCTGAAGCCATTTCTGAGGGAAGATGAAGAGGATGATATTAACTCAAGAGGTGAGCTCGGTGTGTTACTTTAATGATACTCTGTAAAAGCTTTGGAAACAGGACAGATGTGTCGCCATATCGCCAGCTGATACAGAGTACAACTTTACCAACTAAAATGTTTAAAGTTTCTTAAATACCGAGTGAAATGCGCTTTTAGACGTGCTTAGCTTTTAGTTCACTTTTAGTTTAATTGCTGTTGACGCTGACATCTGTCCCAGAATTAAGGGGCATTTTATAAACAGAGTTCATGTTGATATTAGGCATGAGTTGCACGTGCCTGGATGGTGCTTACAACGTCACAATTATGAAGGAAACAGCTGGAAAGCAGCAGAGGGGACTGGCCTGTGTATTAGGGCCAGATGGGTGGCGTTTAAAGGTTAGCAGTGGTTTGGTTTAGCGGACTATAGGGAACCTGCAGCAGATAGGCATCTACAGAAACTTAAAAGTGACAAACTTACCATTACTTGACAGTCACGCGATTTTCCAGTAAGCATAATGATAATTAAATAAAGTACTGGAGAGAATTTTAAGCTGGGTGCACAGCCCAATTTGAAAACAGGATTTGCTTCATGCCTGTGTGAATTGACTTTTGCAGGGACCTGGTGGTTAGTGGGAAGAGTGGTAATGTGCACGACAATGAGCTATAACAGGAAATGTAGTGATATTACAGTAAGGCTGATTTTCTTTCTCTGTAAGTTTAATTTATGATTTAAATTTAGTTTTGGAAATAAAATAAAAAAAACGAGGTGAAAATTTTATGAATTGTTAATTATATAAGATATTATGTTAACATCAAAGCTGAAATCAGCTTTGATGTTAACATTTCAAAGTCACTCACCAGGAAAAGGAGAGAGAGTACAGAAACTCATAATGTAACCAGTGGCATTGTATAGCTTGCTCTCTGTCTTTAATAGGATTTCTGGTAGGAACAGCATGCAGCATTATTAATTATAAGAATTTTGAATGTTCTGTGTGTCCTTGTGTGGATTTTCTCCCGGTGCATTGGTTTGCTGTCACAGCATGTTGGTTAGGCCAAGTGGCAGAATGGGGTGTGAAAGTGGTGGTTATTTGTCACTTGTGCGTCAGCCCCATGGTTGACAAGCAACTTTCCCCTTAGGGTGTACCCCACATGTTGCCCAGTATCAGCTGGGATGGCTTTAACCCTTTATGACCTTAGAATGGATAAGCAGTATCACTAATGGAAATGTAAACAGTGGAGCCACTGGTGGTTCTCAGGGCTAATGTACATGTTTTTGTTGGTATGGGCCAAGCAGGCCACCTATGCTGGTTCACCTTTAAAAGGGAAAACCTAACTTGCACATAGAAAAGTTGGCAGTTACAATCACTTAGTCAAAATGATTCTTTTATGTGGGGCTTTCTTACAGCTGTCAAAAAGCAGCGGCAGGGTAACTGCCAGTTAAACAAGAAAGGTAAAACTTTTAGAACAGTTATCTGTCCTTCTTGATGAATAATATGTTAACAGCTTGTGCATGTTGCTTTGGTTTTTGTATGATATTATGACTGATGATAATACTCCCATTTTTGCAGACCGTTCAGCATTAATGGTAGATCTGGTATTGTGTTTTGAGAAAGGTGTCTGTGACAATGAATCACACATTCAGTAACTGAGACAGTCATAGTTTATTTATGCCAGGAGAATGTTATGTTAAACCATTTACTAGCACGGCCATCGTTTTAAATATATGCTTTGTTAATCAAAGCAAAAAAGAAACAAAAAGATGTTAGACAAAGACACAGGACAAATGTCTGTCTTCAGTTGTGTGCCTGTGTGCATGGCAAGTCAGCATAATAAGTGACCTCGGTAGGCTTCTGTCATCTTCCGCTGGTCTGTGGTTGCAGAACACACACATGCGCGTGCTTAAAGGGCTTCCTCTGCCTCTGTCCTTAGCTGTTGAAATTCTATCAGCTGTCTGCACCTCCCACACATTCTGCAGTAGCAGGGCAGGCAGCTTCATTGGTTGTGGAGGTAGGGGGCTGAGGTGCATTTGTGTGTGTGTGTGTGTGTGTGTGTGTATTTGAAAAGGGTGGGGGTACAGGAAGAGGCACCTGCTGGTGGCTGGTGGTTGGTTTGCACCAGCTGCTTTGCTGCACACATGAAAGGCATTGCTGACAGATAACTGACAGTACCAAGTTTCTCCAGAACCATGACCTAGCCTTCACCTGGATTTTAAGAGCTTTTTTTAATGCTAAATGGATGGATTCATGCAGTTCTACTGCGCTAAAAGAATGATTCATTGATGAGGAAATGGATGACAAAATTCAATATGGTGGAGAAAAATATGCTTGATAAGCTGTCATGTCATCTCAGACTGAAAATGATTCTTTTTGTGTGTTTTTAAGGTTTCTGCTTGATCATGTTAGCAACTTGTTGTTTACCAACTGAAATCTGATCTAGGCCATGGATTACTGGCTGAAACTTTATCATCTGATATAAATATTGTGTTTTTTTTCCTCCATTTTACGGCAGGGACACTACATAGTCAGCATGCTGTAGCTCTGCAAACAGGCACTTGGGGACCAGCTTGGATCCATTGGTGTTCCAGAGGTTCCAGTGACCCTTTGACCTCTGCCATGGATTTCTTTAATGACCCCAGCCTCTTTGGTGGAGGTTTGGAAGGGCTGGATGAGGATGGCTTCCCTTCAGCACCATCACTTGTGGATGAGCTAAACCTCACTGCTGACTTTGAACCCCTTCAAGTGGAGCCTCTTGGTCCTGGGAAGCATCAAGACATGATGCCGCCAGTTTCTACCCAACAACCTATGCCCAGTTACAGTCAGTCAATGGGTCATTACATTGGCATTAAGGCCAATGTGGGTCAGTCATTTTCTGGTTCTCAGGGCATAAATGAGGGCATGATTACAGAGCCACATGGCTCATACCATAATGCTCCCATGAGTCAAGTTCCTCAATCCAATGGGCTGTTCTGTAACAGTGGCAGTCCAATGTGGGGTAACCAAGACCAGAATGGGAATATGTACCAGCCCTTACCTCAGCAGCAGCTTTGTCATCAACAACAACAACTACAAAGCCAGCAACTTCATGTCAGACATCAAACACAGCAACAACACCATCCCTGTTATCAGCAAGAGGAGCAGCAGCATAGAATGCGACAGCAGCAGCTGCAACAACAGCAAAGTCATCAGCAACAGCTGTTAAACCAGCACCAACAAATTAACACACAGACTGTGTCCCTGCAGCAACAGCATCACAATTTCTCATTTCACCAGGGAGGTCAATCCAGCAGCCAGCAGCAAATTCACCACACTCGGCAGCAGGTTCAGCACCAACTAACTGTGAGAGAGCAGCAGTTCCATTCGAGAGGTGTTCCAAGTAAGGCTTTTTTGGAAAGTCAAAATGCTTCTATGAGTGTGACTTGCTTGCAAACACAGCCACAGCAAGGTAACTACCAACTGGTCAGGGGATGTCAAGCTTTCCCTGGAGCAGGACTGGAAGACTCTAACCTGGCCTTTCCCATGCATTCATCATCTATAGTTCATTCCCTGCCCACATGCTCTGTCAGTTCTGCCAGTGCTTACCAACCGACTCAGTACCCTGCTTACCCTGGGGAGCCAGAATTACTCAATGAGCAATCTTTGTCCTCAGCCCCGGTGTCTAGACCCACCAACACCACTGCACCGCTCACTTCTACAGTACCTGAGCTAACAGGGACACCGTGCCAGTTTTCATCCACAGTCCGTCTGAGTCAGCAGCACACTAGGACCCCAGTTAGTCAGGCAGAGGAATGTTCTTTCCGTGCCGTACGTTGTCCTGGAGAAACCCAGGGAAACTGCAAGTCATCTGAAATTTTTGGTGAATCTATGCGATGCTACCCCAACATGACCAGCCACCTGCCTCCTGAGCAGCCTCAGAGCTGCAGGGCTATCAACACTAATGGATACCAAGCTTTGGGAGACAGCCTCTTACCATCGGCAGCTCACGATGGAGACTTTGATGGCCTGGAGCCTCCTGACCTCCTGCCTGACCTACTGCCCCAGCTTGAGCATGCTTTTAAGCAAGAGGACAAATCTAACTGTTCTTGGGCTGATACTACGCAGGAGATGGGAATCGAATACAGGAAACCGTCACCGTTTGAGTACAACGAAGACAAGGTAATACTTTTCTTTCTTTTTTTTGCTTCCTAAAGCATGTGCTTAGAGCCACTGCATCAATCATTATATATAAACATGCACTCTGTCCTTAACACCCATTTCTGTTACAGTTACTGATAAAAATGAATAAGGTGAAATGAAGTGAAACGGTGACGTGTTCAATTTGAAAATTTAAATGTTTTTTCTTTAATAATGGAGAGCTCTTTATTGTTAAGATGATATATATTCTCTTCTTCGTATGTGATGGCACAGAATTCAGTATCACTATCTCAGGTAGAACATGTGCTTGTCTAGTAGGAAACCTGCAATCAGCAGTGGAAAGGGGAAGGTGGATAGGCAGGACCTTGGGCAGTCTGAAAGCCTTCTGAAAATGATAATGGTCAGTCCAGGCTGGCCTGTCTGTCTGGTCAGTGCACTGACAGCAGCTCAGGCCTGATTAGGCTAAGAGTGGCAGGAGAGTCTTCAGGACTTAGCTGTAAGCATACTTAGGGCTATATCAAGATGTGGGTCAGGGCAAGCCAGAAGCACTTGCACACTGCCTCGCTGGAGTGTGGGGGAGGTTGCACGCTGTTGTGGTAACTGCCACAGTTTCTGTGTGTGTCTGTGCGTGAGTGCGTGTGAAAGAGTGAGCGGTAGGAAAAGAGCACGGTGAAGGAGAGTGGTTAGCACTTCAGAGCGGGGGAGGGGGTTTGAGAGATGGAGAGGGCAGCAGCTCATGGAAAAAGGAGAGCTTAGGAAAGAAAGGGAGGGAAAGAGACAGAGAGGAAGAGCATGACAGGGAGAAGAGAAGCGGAGGGGGAGGTTGGGTGAATGCATTAGCTGGCTGTAACAGGCTTCAGGCGGTTCCTGGACCTCAGATGGCTTGTAACTTAGCAGCATCCATGCACTACCATTGCCCATGAGTGACACATGACCACCAGCAAAAGCCACAGACCTTTCATCGTGGTCTGCACACTTTATATGCAGACCTGGATATCAACATATCTTTGTGTTCCCTTTTGAGAACATTTGCATTATATTTCACAATTGTTATTACTAAAACAATGAAACTTATTTTGTCGAAGGCACACTTTACATATAGGCACATTTTGTCATGAGTGCACTTGTGTTTCCCATGGCCCTCTACTGACAGAACAGCTCATAGCCACTAACAGCACAGAAGTGTTGTTTGGCAATATTGTACCAACCTCACCTTTGTCTGGATCTGCACTTACCCTAGTGTAGTAAACACTTGTATTTCTGCAATTTTATGGTACATGTTTGAGTGACTCATTTAAATCTCTGTAAACAGGGTCCTCTTACTAGCTGCAGACCCATTATGTCCCCCCACTTCTAAAAGCAAATATATGCCCTGGAGCCAAAACACAACTTGTGTTTTGAGTAGCTCATCTATACCCCAGCATTCAGCAGGTGATAACAAAACTGGTGGTGTGCCTAAACCAGAGCTCATCCACACAGGCCATTTGCTCATCTGCAAAGGTCCTTGATTGAAATGGGGCCATGAACCACAGCCATATGAACAAGCCTCTCCCTGTCTGTGTCAACATCCAGCCCTGTGTTGATGCTTACAGGCTGACTGTGCTATTCATGTGCACTGATGTGTGAAGAGCCTGCTGATAGTGTGTTTGCTGAACAGGCAAGGCATCAGGGGGATAGCGGCCCACTCTTCACTCCCCCACAGTGAATGTGGCTAATTAGGATTTCCAGTGTTTGTAATGGTCAGCTACAGCAGTAATGACTACTGAGGGTCTGAGATTTCAATATTCAGGGATTAACCTGAGTTTCTGGGCTTAGAATTTTTTTTTTTTTTTTTTGTTGAAATCAATCTTAATTCAGAGTCGAGATGTTCTTGCAATGGAATCAAATCAAATGCGACAGCTGTCAACAAATTGACATTCTGAGCCAGGAGCCAGCTAGGTAGTCAGGTTGTCATTTCTGCATTATTACAGAAGCAAGGGTTGAACCACACCCATTTTGGTCTTTACTACTTACCTGTAAAGTTTCGTGACTTTGTCTTGCATGGTTATGGCCCTATGATGTCGGAAAAAAATCAGTCCTCAAACACAAATGGTTGCCAAAGTACACAAGACAACATTTGGATAGTTCTTGCTATGGTAGTACCACATTTTTCCACAGTCACAAACACAGACTCACAAGGTGAAAACTATACCATTATACTATTTCAGCTGTTAATGATTAGATATGTTTAGAACTCTTGCTTGAGTTCCATGAATGATTTCGGTAACATTTATGCACTGCTACCTCCAAATAGGTGGTTCAGGCTTAGAGACCCTTTCTGATCTGATAGTTGTAAGTACTCATTTCAGTCAGTCAGTCTACGTGTGACTAGTAACAAACTCAAGACTGATGCCTTTGTGATCTCCACTGATCTTAAAAAAGGCTGGAAAAATATGTGCGAGATGTTTGTTGTTGCTGATGATGCTGCAAACTGATTGTCCAGTGAGTTCCTAAAGTATGGGTGAGCTTAAAAAAACTTTCCCTCTGGTCATTTCATCTGTACAGTAAGTTGTTAATTGGAGTAGAGAATTGAGCGAGTCATACATTCTTATTTATTTTTAGGGGTTGGAAGATTTGGGGGTTAGTTCATTTCTAAGTCTGTGTCTTTATTCAGTGCAGAAGCAATAAGAGACTTAATAAAATGGAACTAGAGCTACATTGATTTACAGGGATCTAGCCAGCTTACTAGTGCTAATAGCTGCGCCCGCTTACTAATTGTGGTAATATGTTACAGTAACATTATGTTAGCATAAGCATTTAATGTTAGCTGCTGCAAACATATTAGCCTATGGAGCAAAGCTGATTTCAGAACATCAGTCTCAGCTGTCTCAAACAAAAATGGTAACATTCATTTCAGGATAACATAAGAAGGATAATACCTTGGATGTTGTTACTGTGAATGGAAACTTACTCAACTTGAAGTCTTTGAGCAGTATTTCCTCCCTTGGTCTAAAAAAAACACAATAGCATCATTTGCATATTGCCTTTTGCGAATCAATGATCATCCCACCCCACCCAACCTGAAGGCAAAGTACTTCCATAGCTGACTCTGCTTTTCCTATCAGTGAGTTGGCACAGAGCTATTGTGGCAGCTTCACTAGTCATCACCTTCCATGCTTTTTGCTGTGCCATTTGTAGTGTTTTCCTGATCTTCCATCTTCTTCAGCAGGTAAGGCTAGACTAGAACACTTGTAGCAGTATGCTGCCCCCTTCAGTTCTGGAAGAATAGCCACCTTGGTGCATACGCTTCCTACGATACCAAAGACAAACAAGCACTGTCATGTTTTCAGCATTTTGGTATCGAATGGTACTGTAAGTATTGGTTCTGGTGACATCCCTAGTGCTGACAGTATATTGTATTTATATATGTGATGAATGCATTAGAGAAGACTGCCTGAAATGTAATGAATAGAAAGTAATTTTATTTGCACGCACCATGTATTCACACTCACCATTGTCATTTTAATTGATTTGATAAAGTCATGTTTAAAATAATTATTATATGTATTGAGTGGCATAGGCTGTTGACTGTTTGGTGTCTATGTTGGCAGTGTACCTAGTAAAGCAAAAACAAAGTCTGCCTAATATGCACGCACATCACTTTGTTTTTTTTGCAAGTCACACTATTGACATAGGCTTTTTCGCAGGAAAGGGTCCAGGGTTTTATAATCCTTTAGAGCTACGCATTCAAAATTAAAGGTTTATTATACAGAGGATGTAATGGTGCATGTCGCCTCATAGCAAGAAGGTCCTGGGTTCTGATTCATTGGCACCATTCTGTATGGAGTTTGTATGTTCTTCTTGTGCCTGCATGTCCTCCACCTACCTCCCACACTCCAAAGACATGCTTGTTAGATTAATTTGTAATTATTAATTGGCCATAGGTGTGAATGTGAGCATAAATGGTTCTCTGTCTCTGTAAGCCCTGCAACAGGCTGTCCAGGGTGCTCCC
Organism: Cichlasoma orientale; assembly: GCA_034780415.1. Lineage (NCBI taxonomy): Eukaryota > Metazoa > Chordata > Actinopteri > Cichliformes > Cichlidae > Cichlasoma > Cichlasoma orientale. The sequence continues at coordinate 481,975 of JAVDPK010000068.1, forward strand.
TGCCTCTTACCCCATGACAGCAGGAATTATATATGTATGTAAATCACATTAATATGTACTGCTTTGTACAATGGATATCACCAAGAATGCTGCTTTGAGTGTACTTTATATTTAGAACATTTTCTCTGCTTTATCTTTCATGGTATCAGATCAGAGCTAGTGCATTGCAGAAGTCACACAAAATAGAACCCCTGTTTTCTGCAGGCGCTAAAATCACTAGTTTTGTCTATCATTTTTGTTTCCACAGACAAACATTGTCATCTGTTGCCACACAGTCAATTGTAAAATTAGGTTAATTATATCTTGAAGCTTTTAGATGTTATATATAGTTGGACCATGTTGCATGAAAACCTTGAGGGTGAGCTTAAAGTGCACAGGGAGAGCAGGGTCCAGCTTTGCATCACAGTGCAATGAGAGATGTAAAGATGAAATACCACATTGAACTGTGTCGGTAATAATAGCATAGCCTTATTCTATATGTCCTTTGAAATAATATAATCAGTATCTTTTTAAAAAAATTAGTATATCTCCTAACCCTATTTCTGCCCAGCTTTCCACTAACCCAGCTAGCAAGCTCTAGCTGGTGTGTAGCTTAGTGTAGCTAACCATATTTCCTTTGAGGATTATATTTCAAAACATTAAGTTATCCAAAATGTCGCAGTGTGTGTTGGTCAGCCAAGGCTTGTACTACAAAACAAGTTCAACATACCCAGGATATCATTCCATTATCTGGCTTCACTTAGCCTAACCCCTGATGTTAGGGTAAGTGGTCATATGAAGGTGGTTTTCAAAGGTCTCCCAATGCAACTGCAAGCACGTTAATATGAAAGACAAAGAGTTGGCCCCATATGACCGATCACAAACAAGGACAGGTCTACTAAGTAGAGCAGCTAATTTTACAAAGGAAGATATGATAATTCTGTGATATTTGAAAAAATATTAAGAGGTTAAATTCATAATACAGTTTCTGCAGACAAAGCAGTGTTCCTATATGCCATAGGAAATGTATAATATTAAAAGCACTGTATGAATGTGAGAACTTTGCCTTGGTTAGTAAGACTGAAAAATAGCCACTAAATTAAAAAAAATCTAGCCTATTTGAAGCCAGGAATGAAAGCTGGGAAAAAAATGCAGACTTGGACATCCACTCCTGGGAAGATTGGCAGATACCTTAAATACCAGATACTTTGAATGTCATGTTTTGCAATTCATCTGAAGTTGTATTACCTTATGAGTTACCATAGCATTATACCCTGTTAAGAACAACATAGTACTGGAAAAAAAAAAAATCAGCGTTAACACTGAAGTTACTTAAATTTAAAAACTGCTCTGTGGTATAGGCCGTCACAACCCTGTTGTGCTGCCAACATCAGTCTATAAGAGATGGGGTACAAAGTATTAGCAAAACACACCACTTTCATTTCATAGGTCTTATTGTTAAGTCTCAAAATAATGTTGCAATGTTGACGAATGTTGAGGTATTGACATCTGAAAAATTGTCCTTTTGAAAAAAGTCCTTTTTGTTATATATGTAAGCCAAAAGTATTCGCTCACCCATCCAAATCATTGAATTCAGGTGTTCCAGTCACTTCCAGTGAAAGGAACTCTTAATGCTTCAGCATACCAAGACATTCTGGACAATTTCATGCTCCCAACTTTGTGGGAACAGTTTGGGGATGACCCCTTCCTGTTCCAACATGACTGCACACCAGAGTGGAAGAAATTGACTGGCCTGCACAGAGTCCTGACCTCAACCCGATAGCACACCTTTGGGATGAAATAAAGTGGAAACTGTGAGCCAGGCCTTCTCGTCAGTGTCTGACTTCACAAAAGCGCTTCTGGAAAATGGTCAAAAATTCCCATAACTCCTTAGCTTTATGGAAAGCCTTCTCGGAAGAGTTGAAGCTATTATAGCTGCAGAGGGTGGGCCCACATTTTATTAAACCCTATGGATTAAGAATGGGATGTCACTCAGTTTCATACGTGTGAAGGCAGATGAGCAAATACATTTGGCAATATAGTGTACATATAGATATAGTTGATAGTTCTTTTGTACTTAACACATTTATTAGACTACCACCCAAAACAAGGTTATGCCACAGCTGCCCTAAATTAACAGTACTGGTAATTATCAAAATAATTTTTATGTTTCTGCAATGATTAATCCACCAGTATGTGCAAGCTCTTTAATCAAAAATATTTTTTTAGTGCAAAGTATAATTCTTGTTGTTATCATGCATTTTAAAATTAACTGTTTTACAAAAAAGCTGAAATAAATAAAAACACATTATTGACTTAGATGCCAAGTTACTGTTATTTACTAAAGTAATTACTAAACCGAAAAGTTTTAGTGGTTGAATTTTATGCTGGATTAATTTGTGACATCTCAGAAAAGTCCAGTGTGCTGGCTTAAATATGGGTATAAAAATGTGAATTCAGTTTATTTGAAAATCTCCTTCCTAGTATATTCAAACTGAAAAATATTTGCCAGGCAGATTTTAGTGTTGCCTTTTGGTGCAGAGGACTCATTTCCATTCAAAAGCAAAATATTTCTGGGCACTCAGGTTGCTTTAAGAATTCAAGTATGTTAAAATATCGCCACTCCGTAAGGCGGATATGACAGTATATTGCATATTTTAGGAACGGATCTTGCAAAAAGTTTCTTTTTATTTTTATTTTTTTTTTACGTTGCCTTTAAGCCTCTTTCTTGTAGCGTCAGGTGTTTGCCATGTGATGTTATTTCAGCCTCAGTTCATTTTATTCTGTTGTGACAAATATAAGGCCCTATTTGTCATTGTTTTGGCACCTGGATGTGTGGAGTGTGAGCTTTGTTGTGCTAATGAATGGCTTTGTCATTTTTTATTTTTTTTTTGGCCTGCTACTACACTCTACTGTTTGTAATTTTCATAACACCAGAGGCCACGGCTTTCATGCTGAATAGAAAAGAGATGGAAGTGAGACTGATGGATACTGATGGCCCGTGCTGCTGTAGTCATCGGAGGCCCCCCAGTAGCGACACTGAGCAGGTGCCTCCCCACTGGCTCTCTGTATCGCTGGTGTATTGCTGCTTTCCCCTATCTGCCCGGCTTTTCCCTCTCAGTTGTGTTCCTAGTAAGCAACTTTTTATATGCGTGCACACAAGGATTGCTGTTTCTGTGGCATGCTAGCTTGAGTACTTCCTGACCTCTCTGAGGTTTATGTAACTTCTAGCCACCCAGACTGGGCGAGCAATGCCATAATCAGCCCTGAAACATGACACCGTGCATCACCCCATTTGTCACCCCACCACCCACATGTTTACACACACGCACATGAGTGCACGGCACACACACTTGTACTTGGGCAAACCTGTGGCCACATGGTGATAGCCTGTCTTATTTCACACTTTCCACTTTCTCTAATCACCTCCTCCAACATGACACGCAGATCTCTCTCTCTCTCACTCTGTCTGAGTGTGTTTTGTCTTTCGGTTTCTCTCTCTTTCTTTCTTGTTTGCTCACTCTGTGAAGCGTTCTGTCTGTTTCATCCACCCTGATTGTCCTGTCTCTTTGGAAGCCTGCCAGATAAGGGCGGGGGATAACTAAGGGTCAGAGGTAGACAGGAAGTCAGGCAGCCTTTGCTGTGAGCGGAAGGGGAGGGTTCAGTGGGGGAGGAGCTGGAAGCTGAGAGGGAGGAGGGAGCTGTACTTGGATTGAGTGTGTCTGGAGCATGTGGGAACGCTGCCAGTCCCAACTGCACAGTAGGTCTGAATTTAAAGTATCCTCTTTTATGCAGCTTTTCTTTCCTTTTTACTCTCTTTTGCCTCCTTCTCTAGGGATTAAATGGCTTTGAATATTTTTGGGGGTGATGGGTGGGTGAGTGTTTGCCCAGCGGTCAAAATGTGGAGGGGTTATTTTGTGTATGTGTGTGACTGGAATGTCTTTTTGGTTGTGACATGACGCAACCTCCTTGAACTCACGCTAACCTTTGACTGGCAGAGAGGGCGGTTAGACTACTACAGTGTCTCTGGGTATGAAAATAGTCAGTTCAAGGAAGACAGCTTGGAAATCACTTGTAAATTGTAGGGTGCAACAGAGGAAATAAAAACAAGACGCAGAGGTGTAATGACCCCTTTGTCCTTGTGTTTACACCTAATACAGTGAGTGAGAGAATCCAGAGAGGAAAAACAAACTTTTAATGTCGAGTAAAACTTGAGGAAAGTTTTCTGGAGTGAGTGAGTAGGGCTGGAACAACTACATAAGTCTGTCACTCTGCTTTAGTTCACGCTTTTTGCACCACAATTTGACTTTGACGAAACTAAATGTCAGTTGCATTGTCCCCAGAAAAAGCAGTTGGCTTACTGCTTTGTAACTTCAGCAAACAGGTTTGTGTCAGTAGGAAGTCATTAAGTAGTTGCCATGGATGCATATGTTGTAAGTGGAGACTTTTATTGTGTGTTATGCTTGTTTTTTTTTTTTTTTTTTTACAACATTTGACTTACTCAATTCACTGTTTACCTTTGCAGAAGGTTCACTGTTGAAACCAGTATGTCATTAATCAATCATTGCTCCCTGTGCAGTGAGTCATGCGGCAGTTTTGTCACACAGGCTTTGAAAAGGTTAATAAAATGACAACACCATTTCATTCATCTCACTGTTATGCCTTTTAATATGAACACCTGGCTTTTAATTGTGTCTTTGGGATGAATTTTTTTACCGATTGTGCTGTAGCAAATAGGGGTGTAACGGTACAGAATTCCACAGTTCGGTTCATATTGCAGTACAAAAGCTGCGGTTCAATGAACATAAAAGCCACATTTGACTAGAAAACAAATGAAGCTGGTTATACTGTAGATTTATATCATGCCAGCTAATATCAGGCTTGAATGTCCCAAAAATCACCCTTTCCCCCGATAAACAGTTTGATCACATTCTCACATCATATGAGAGTTTATTTGCTAAGTGTCTGAGTCGTCCACAACATTAGATCCACCTCGAAAAAAGTTACAGCGGCCAAATCAGCAGCGCTTACTATAATAGCAGCGGTTACCGACAGAGAAGTCCTGGAAATCCTCAACAACTCGCTTCAGTATCATCGCACAGAAACGAGCTTCTCTGACTCATCGACTGGTTTCGAACTTTTTTCACAGAGTTTTACAGCGTCCTCCAGAGCAAATAGACACGGATGCTTCATGAGGTAAACCGTGATCTTACAGGCGACACTCGCTAGATAAACGCCAGCCAGAGTGTTTGAGCGGACTTGGGAGTAAAAAATAAATATTAGTTAATACAGCTGCGTTTTTTATTCCTGATTTTTGGCAAGTGTTGATATTCTTAAAATATGTCACAATATATTGTGTACAAAAACATTTTTAAACACAAACAGTAGTGGAAACACGGCAGTAGACCCTACAGAGATCAATAGATTAATTTTAAAAATTTTCGGTACAATAAATGTATGAACTGAACCGTGGCTTTTACCGTGGTTATCGGTTAACCGCAGTGAACCCTTAAATCTCTAGAAACCCACATGGGTCCAGGGTTTTTCTTGCATATGAAAAAGGTCACTCACCAGCAAAGAGGTGCTGGGCTTCCACCAAAGGAAAATCAACAGTACTGTGATAAACATATTTGTAACTTGGATGTTATTTTTTCAAGCTTAAATTTTTGTTTTTTTAAATGGTCAGAAACAACAGGAAAATGCACAGACTTCTGTTAAATAAGTTACCTTAGACATATTCGTTAGGGATGTGCTGGTCCGATATTTGGGTTGGATATCGGTGACAATGAGACAATCCCCGGTCTGATCTGATCAGTTCAGTTATTCTGTGTTCACCGCATCATGTGGCAGAGCTGGCAAATGCCAGCAGTTTGTAGGAATTTCAGGCCTGCGCCAACACCTTCTGTTTGCATGTTTGCTGATGGTCCAATGGTGACAGTGATTTTGCTCTCTCTGGTTTGTTTATTTGCTTTCAGTCTGATAAAGTTTGGTCATAACTTCTAGCTTAAGAATCTAGGACACTGGTTCAGTGTAACACTTGCTTTTGTTAAGATAACGTGTTGTTGTCAGCATGAGTAAATATGAATTCACTTCAGCTGTCTACTGTCAGCTGCACATCTGTGACTAAATGACAGCAGTTTGCAGCAGCCTGATGACTCGCACTTTGACTTAAGACTAGTGCAAATACGTTTAGATAATTACAGTTTTAAAAACTGTTTTCATTGTATTTATGTTGGGCCTGTTTTAACTTTTTATTTCACTAATAAATGCCAACAATTGAGTAGATTTATGTTCTTAGATGTATCTGGATGTTACATTTTACAAGGTTAGGAAAGCTGTTTAAGTCGAGATCAAGTCTCTTCCTCACAATGAGCAATACAGATTGTTAATTTAACACTGGTATCGGATCAATACCGTGTTGTGGCAGATACGTATCGCCAGGGTATTGGTACTGGATCTGAACCAGAAGAAGCCTTATTGGGTCATCCCTAAACTGTATGCGGACAATTGTACTTACCTGCGTCATCAACAAAGGCCCATTTTAAGTAAAACAAACAAACAATAAAAACTGTAGCAAAGCAAAAAATAGTTTTCTGTAAATGTTATTTTGAACAAGATTTGGCTCAAGAGCAGTGTGCTGATTCTTGATTAATTCCTATAGAAAATAATGCTAACACAAGGTCCAGTGGGTGTTTGTTGCACTGCAAAAGCCAGCGAAAACGAAGGGTTTGAGAGTGCAGTGCCTGCTGTGTTCTCTGTGAAAGCAGCTATAGTAGTTACACCAGGGGTGTCAAATATAGCCCAGTTTGATCACAAGTGGGCCAGATCAATAAAATCAATGCACATAGTCTATATTTAAAAAATAAATAAATTTCTTTACGTGTAAATTACATTTTGAAAACATTCAACTCAGCAATAGCCAAGATTTTGAAAAAGCTGAAACCACAATCCTAATTGGAAGGCTCCCCCTAACCCACTCCCTGTAAAACTGCCAGACAACAAAATGGATTATTTTTCTGCCCGTCCATGCAAACAGCACGAGACGTCTTCACTTGTAAAGATTTAAAAATGCTATTATGATTCAGCCAACTTGCTGAGATTGCCATTGCATAAGAGCAAAATGCAATTCCAGCAATGGAATTTAACTTGATACATTTAGTCGTTACTTAACTACAGTTTTACCATATTTGTACTTCCTTTCAGTATTTGTGCTGTCCCACCCGCTACTTTGACTCCATTGTTAATTTTTATATATAAAAATAAACACTATAGTGAGGAAAAGACTGGATGTTATTCTTTATGTGTAAGGAAACATCATTCATGACTTAAACAGCTTTCCTAATTTTGTATAATGTAACAACCAAATACATCCAAGAACATCTGCGTAATTGTTGGCATTTATTAGTGATATTTATAAGAGATAGGAGTATATTTTGTACTTTCAGCTGTTTTTAAAAAAAAATTAAAAATACTTAAAATTACAAATTTGATCAGCGATTATTCTTTCTTGTAATTTGCTCATTATTGCAAACAATATATTTTAGAATTTGTGGCTAAACATTTCATTGTGTTCTGTAATTTTCTGATGAAAATTTGACAGTGTATTGAGTAACTGTTATTCCTCCTCGGTCTATGAAATGAAGTGCATGTTAAAACCCGTGCGCCTGTGCTTATTTTGGGGTTCAGCTGTAACATTATCAGCAGGGAAGCTTCTTCTCCTCTGACCAGAACTAATTCCCTGCCACTAGATTTTCAGACATTTGTGGTTGACATCCGTCTGTCTTTGACTTCAGACGGTTTCACACTGGTACAATAGACTAAGTTGACTGACTAATGATGAAATGTTGGTGCTCTTGCTAGATGGTACCAAAAATGCTAGTTGGTTCAATTTTACAATCTCAGGTAACTCTCAGTTCGAAGATGTTGCACAGCTGCCTACCACTAACGGGGGGTAGTGAGGTGGAAAGTAAGACAGATGACTGCAGTACTACATTTGCTCGATCAAGAAAATGAAAAATTGCCATATAAATGCTCAGAAGGAGCAGTGTGTAACCACATTTGTTGGGACACAGTTTCCCCTCCTTTTTGATTGTGCTCAATTTGAGTGTATTTTTCTTTCGTGTTTAATTGACTAGTAAATTAGTCGACAGGGAACCCCTCGTGGTGTGTGTGAAGTCATGCCCGGGTTGGCTTGGGGACAACCACCCCCACTTCTTGTTAGACCTCATTATACTCTCCTACCTGCCATTTTTAGCTTTTTTTAAAATAATTTTTATGCAAAAAGTACATATATTTCTATTCTAGTATAAATTCGCTCCACAGAGATCTACCTTGCACAGAGCAGAAGGTAGAAATCAGAGCTGGGAAAATAGTCCTCACTTTATCAAATCCTGCAGGTTCACTACACACCTGCACCATTTCTTGAGCATGAATGTACGTAGTTGCCTCTCTGTGTGTTCCTCCTTACGCAGGCATTGGCCCTGCTCTGCCTTTGCCCTGCTTCAATAATGAAGGAGCTGTAAAGGTCTGGCAGTAAGCCCTTTGCTGAGTTCTCTTCTACCTCATCCCTCCCATCTTCCCTCTCCTTCTGTCTCTGTCTGGCTCCCTCTCTCTCTCTCTCTCTCTCGCATCCTTAGGGACCTCCTCTCGGCTCCACTCTTCAGTTTGCACCGATGTTCCCATTAATGAATGGCATCATCCGGCTTGCTTGTTTTGCACAGTTCAGTTCCACTTCACTGCCTGGTGTCTGACCTGCTGTGCCATCTCTGATTCAGAGAGCACCACATCATTACTCAGAACAACCACAGCAAAAAAACTAGAAGGGCACTTTCAAAGCTCATCCTCAACCGAGGCCAATGCTCTGTTTCACAGTTTTTAAGAAAGAAATCCAGAACTGCACCCAAATTAAATGGATCTCGCCTTTGTCCGTGCTTCAGCGCTCCACTGAGTTCCATGAAATTTGGCTTTGGAATTTTTTTGTGATGACAAACAGCTGAGAACACAGAGAAATACCATTTATACTGGGTATAAATGGCCTGACAAAATGTGCATACAACCGTTGATTCCTACATCAAAGTACAGCAAAAACTAATTGTTTTGGGGGTTTAAATTTGTCTTACTTCACACTTTGCTTGCTTAAAATTTTCCATACAGAGAGCGACAGGGAGGTGCCCTCACCTGCTTAGGACAGGTGGCTGCTTGACATACTAGGCCCAACACTTAACCGGCGCTGTACATTAATAAAATATATGAATAACCAGTTTAACTGGCTTTTGTGAGTAAAGCCTCTCTTCACCGTGCACTCCTGAGTCGTTTGCTGACAATGA
>JAVDPK010000068.1:499169-533102 GCA_034780415.1 Cichlasoma orientale
GTGTGTGTGTGTGTGTGTGTGTGTGTGTGTGTGTGTGTGTGTGTGTGTGTGTGTGTGTGTGTGTGTGTGTGTGCCCTCTATGAGTTGAACCTGTCAGTCACCAGAGAGCTCACTACATGTGGAAATGAGAGGGTGGGAGCGAGGGAAAGGTGTCCGGCCCAAATGGAGCTTACTCTACCTTTTCATTGGCCATAATAGTCCCTGCCGTTTTCATGGGACTGCGTGCTGCTAGAGAGATTGAAATCACTGCAGTGCTGGCAGGCTGTAATTTCAGTTATTTATAGATGTATTACACAGCTGCAGTGCTCTCACTTTTGGTGCATTTTATCTTTTCTCTCTCTCTCTCCTTGCGATCACCCTCTCTCTGATAGAAACCTGTTTTCATATTTAGTCTTCCTCTTTCCTACCTCTTTCATGTGCGCTCATGTTCTTCCGCTCTTAAACATTACTTTCTACTCCTCCCTCTCTCTCTTTCTCTTTTTTTCTTTTTTTTTCTTTTTACCAATAACTTAAATGAGAACATTCCAGCATGATCCGGTAAATTTCCTCCTAAATAGCCTCAGCGGCGTTGCACACGTGAAAATCATAATGCAGCTTTTGTGTGTATGTGTGTATTTTTTTTTCTCCCCACTTCTCCCAAATGAATTGCTAGTTATTCAGTTCCCTCCCCCACTTTGTCAGTGAGGTTCAAGCTAATTCTCTTTATTTAGCTAGCAGTGTGGAAAAAAAAAAAAAAAGCCACCAGCCGCGCCTGGGCCATGTAGGCATACGCAACACATTTTTAGATTAGGTCATCCATTTATGGGTTCCCTCTCTGCTGGGCTTAAAGCCCACCACAGGGTGCTTGTGTAGTCATAACCGCAGTCACGCCATCTATTATTCACATATTATCATGTATCAGGCAGGCTAGATTATTTATGTCTGCAAGGCTTACTGTGACCTGCTACATTGAACCCCTACGTTTGAAAAGCTTACTTTAAGCCAAAAGAATTTAATTTGTATGAGATTTTTCATGTCACATGGTTTTAGAGTTCAGAGAGAGGGTCTTCTGTCCTTGATCTAAATGAATTCTTGGAGGAAGCACTGACTGGCCCTTTCTCAAGCTCAGTATCTACTAGTAGAGTTCAATAGTAGGCTGAGAGTTGAAGTGAGCATCACGCAGAGCGGGGCAGGTCCACCCCCCACCCCCAGCTTTTGAGACAGGGACACTCCGCTGTCGGAGGGGTTCACACGGCCTTTAGAAGCTTGTGTTTTTCTGAGTAAGTAAGAGGAAAATTTTACACAGATGCATCCCAGTATATTGTGATTTCATAGGTTTTAACGTTTTATTTCTTGTTTCATATTTATGACGTTTCAGTGTGTGAACACCATATTCTGTGAAGGAAATAATGATTTGATTGTATTAGCTGAGCTGTGACTACATCCTGAATGCAGCTATAAATGCAAATAGTGGTATTAATGGCTTTGTAGTTAAATACTTGCTGTGCACTGCAAAATATGAAGATGGGTGTTTTTTGAACAATACCTTTTTTTTTAATGTAACCAGGTGACACCATTGATGTGTGTGTGTGTGTATATAAGGAGAAATGCATAACCTGTAAATGGCTGCAGGCTGCATCAGTACATGCACACAGTACCTGATTGGCATTGTAATCTGTTATGTGCTTAAATTTATGTATTTTGGATTTAGTTTTTTCTGTTTATTATTTATTTATTTTTTCTGAGTGGGTCTTTTGAAGCCCGTACTTGGACGTTAGCTTTGTTGCTCAGCGTTCTTTTAAAGGCCTCTTTGCGTCACTGGGTCTTTCTAGGGTGCAGCTTTTTTGAAGGCTAGATGACTGTTAGATAATAAGTTCTTAGATTAGTTACTTACTGATGCAAGTGCTTGTATGGATGGGTGTGAATGGGTGAATGCAAACGTGTTGTATAAGCGCTTTGAGTGCTCCAAGAGAGTAGAAAAGCGCTATATAAGAACTAGTCCATTTACCATTCACCATGACATCACTGCTGTTCATGAAATGTCTTTTACAGTCTCATAATTGTAAATACTAATCATTGTTCTGTTTATTTTTCTCCTCATGACCATAGCCTCGAAAGAACGCTAATGGTCCCGGAAGCCAGATGCGGGTCCTCAGTCCCCCTGTAAAGAGCAGCTCATCTTCATCATCATCCTCTTCATCTTCCTCTTCATCCTCATCCAGCTCGTCATCAGAGAAGAGGGTTCCGCGGAGGACGCATCATCCGATGGATTCAACTCCGCAGGACAAGCAGGAGAAGGCCAATAGGATAATATCAGAGGCTATTGCTAAGGCTCGGCAAAGAGGGGAGAAGAACATCCCAAGAGTTATGAGCCCAGAGAGCTTCCCCAGCTCTTCTTCTCAGTACAAGGCCCACCGTGACCACGAGCACAAAGGAAATGGGAAGACACGGTCCAAGGAGAAGGCCTGTAGGAAGGCTTGTATTGTACCCTCCTCCAAGCCCAAGCAGAAGGCCAAGATCGGGTACGTAGTCACAACCGTTAATGCTCGTCTATAAACCACTGCAGTGTGCTGTTATTTGGCAAAAAAATAATCCACTAAGTAGTGCTTTGATCTCATTTCTTTTAACTCAAATCATGCTTAAACCACTGCAGCATTTCATGAGCCTGTATGAGAAAGTAACATATGCTGTTGATTAACTCTTTTTCTATCATTATACTCAAGACACAAAAGACAAAACAAATCATATCGTCAGCATTCAGAATATAGAAAATTTGATCCATTTAGGATTTTTTTTTTGTGTTGTATAGCAATAACACACACCAGTTTACCAAAAATAAACAAGACATTGACACAGATATTCATATTAAATGAAGAGTTAAAACAGCAAATGTTACATATTGAAAAGCTTTGGTCATCTAATTTATTTTGTATAGATTATGTAGTGAAAACCATTTCAACACTATTGATCACTGTTTTCTCATTGCTGGAAAATGGTTTAACACGGACCTTGTGTTCAGTAAAAGGCAAGTTTGTGCTGAGCCTCTTCACTTCATCCATAGTTTAATAAATTAAAGAAGGCATGTTCCCACCAAGGCTAAAGGATTTACCAGGATAGTTTTGATTTTGAGATAATATTACACATTTTTGATGAATGTTCTAAATGTGTAACTGAAGACCCAGTTCAAAAAGAGCCGTGCTGCACAGAAAAGTCTGTTTCTCTAAGTTGGAGCCCGGTGATTCTGAACTTGAATTCAAAGTTCTGTTAATATACTTTGTCTTCATTGACTCGTATGCATTGTCTTCTTGGTATTTGCACCCATAGAGCAGCAGCAGTGCATTTGACTGATTGTAGCTTCATGTGTGTCAGTTGATTTTTGTTGGTGCATTTTTACATGGATTTTCTGCCTGTGGTTGGCAAGATGGAAGCTCAAAGTTCAAGAGAATTTACTGCATGCCATAAAAATAAACTGGGCTCAGTCATCAGCATAGACATGGGAGGAGCCAAAAAAGACTGCATTTACATGCAGTACAGTGTTGCTTAGTATGTTTTGGAGAGTAGTGCTGATGTAAAGATACCTTAATTTGCCTCCCACCCCCCCCTCCCCTTTTTAACTGCTATAAACCACACCCAGCACAGGCTGTTAAGATATCAGCCAGTGCAGATGTGAATGCAGGGAAACGAAGGAATGGGTGAATGTTTAAATATGTTAATGTCACATTGTGCAGCTGGGGAAACAAAAAAAACAAAAACATTGCTATTAGCGGCATCCATGTTTTTGAGACCTAGTGTGAGTGACTGGCGGTGACCGTCAAACATAATATCTGGATGGAAGCCGTGTTGATTAATAATTAGATGAGGTATGTTGAGGGAGAAAAGCTGTAGCGCATAATGGATTTCCCTTGTGCTGTATATGATAATGAGAAAGTTGTGGCAGTGCTGATGTTTGGGTGAGCGGTGAGATGATGGAGGCATCAGTCACGGTGATACAGTCCTCTTAGATTTTCAGCTTTAGGTGTCTGTTGGTGTTCACATTGAGTCGTGTCTCAGCAGCACGATTATTTTTTTAACAAGCTCAGTTGTGATCTTTAAATTAAAGTGCTGTTTGAGCTTATTTACTTTTGATACACATCAGGAAACGTAACTCAGTTTGGTTAGAGTACACACCCAGATCTTTTACTCCCCTCACCACCTTGCATCCGTTCAGTCACAGTTAACAGTTTTTAACAGTTTTTCTGTTGTCCATCTTTGAAACGGATCACAGATAACAGCCATTGTCGTTACAAGCTAAAGTGACCACACCTGGGAGACACATAGGGTAAAAAGAAAAAAGCATCAGCTCGAGGTGCAGTCAGTGCTATGGAACATAATTCTGTCTCAACCATTTTATAACACTAATTTCTTCATGCATTCCAGCCATTTTGAAAAATTAAATGCATTCTGGTCAGATGATGGACCGATCATCTGACTAGAATGACCATACTGTTTTCTTTAGTGCAAAGCCTTTTAAATTAGTTTGACAGCTTTGTTTTAATGTTTGCTAAATCGATACAAATTTTAGTCTCTAAGCACAGCCACATGCGTTCAATCTGGAGTTACTATTAAAGAGCGTCGTAAAGATTACCTGATTAATTTAAACTTATTGTGTGATTTAAGCTCAGTTTAAATTGCTCTTATATGTCAAGCTGCAGTTTAAAGTTAAGCTCGCTTTACCAGACTCGTACAGCTCAGATCCAGCCCTTGTTTTTGCCAGTCAGATTTTTCGGTTATATCCAGTTTGCTTGATATTGACACATTAAATGTGGACAGATGTAACTGTGAGCTTGCCCTCTGAATGCTGTGATGTTGTGACACGAGTCTTCAGCAGTTACAGTGATCTGTTACATTTGTAACTGCTGCTCTTTATGTCTCTGTCTTTTGTTTTAATTCAGAAAAATACATTAAAATGCAAAAGACCTTGGTGCAAACATGGTGGTGACGTATAGCTGTCTGTATATGACAAGAGGCTTGTAGGAGTGTGTGATTATTTCTGCTGAGGTGTGAAGATTCATAGCTAAGAAAGTCTTCAGTCTAATGGAGCTTTTATTTTGCTAATTAGAAAATAAAGAACAAGCAAATTGGAGTGGATCTTTTTCAAGAGCTGTGCTTAATGATGCTGCTGGAGGACTCAAAAAATGAAATAAACGTGACTCTTGATGGCCATGTTGATATAAGCAAATATACTTACAGGAATTAAATTTGCATTTTTTTAAGAAAACAAAATACACGAATCCCGAAAGTCCAGTTTCACTGAGGCAGTTAGGTCTAGACCTTGAATCATAAAACGTCAGAACATAATCAGTCACTGTCTCACAGCTCTGTAATGTAAACATGAAAGCTAAAACATAAATACTACCATACTGGCCTGAGCACTGGATGGCCCGATTATGACACGACTCTCCTTTGTCGACACCTGCTCTTTGATGAAACTTTGTGGGTTTTATTTTTTTATTTTTTTGTAATGAACAATAATGTAGTAAATGCACAGAAAACAGGGAGTGACTACTTGTTGATGTAAGACAGACAGGAGGAAGCTTTCCAGCCTAGCAGAACAAACACACCAGTAATAAAACACTGAATTGATTGGCACTGTTGTAACAGTTATGGTTTATTTTAATTTTTAATGTCCTGCACATTTTAATTATGGACTTGTAGAACTTTTCCCCCCTCCAAGCACATGATCCATAACAGTGTTGTTGCATTAAGGCTATGAATGGCTGTGTTTCAGACTCTGCCTCTTATGTTCTCTGCACCTGCGAAGATCCTCTCGTCCTTCGCTTGGGTAGTTATGGCTGAAATGAAGTTAAGTTAGCCATATCATAGCTGGAATGGATTTTGGGTTGACCCTTAGTCTGGCAGTAATAGTCCAATTCCACACATACATTTACACACAGTCAAGAGTAGACAACTACTTATAGATGTGTTGTATACGGCGTAGTATGTTTGCCTTTTTTTTTTTTTGTGAAGAGCATTTGCAGTTTCTATTTTTACTCTGCGTAGATGGAGTTGGAATGTGTTGATACACGTACAATGAGGGATAGTTCTGTTGCTCTCGTGATGAGGACTGTGGTGATTGAGACGATAACACGAAGCTTCTCTTGTACATTCATACTGGAGGAGAGTCCTGTTTATATTCATGCACCACCAAGGATCTCCCCATAAAATATTAATGTATACCGACTGCAGAGGTACTAACCTTCCGCTAAAGTCATTAATTCAGCCTGTGCTCTGTTGAGGGTGTGTGCTGGGCTGTGTACAGAAAGCTGGAGGTTGTGTGTATTTGGTGCTATGCGAGTGTGTGTGTGCTCACTCTTCCATTGCATCATCTGACTGTTCTTTAAGCAGGGAATTGGATCCCGCGATAAGACCATTACCCTAATTGTCAGTGTACTTAAGGCTCTGTTTCTCTGAGACCACTATACTGTCATCACTACCTATGTTTCTATGAGAAGCAGTTCTGTGTAATGCCTAATAAGTGTTTTCTGTATTACTCGAATAGTTTGCTCACCAGATGCTTGGAAAGCAAATTGGGGGTCATACAATCATATGGAAAATCTGCCCGCCTGGTGACAAGAAATAAATGAAAGCAGATGATTAAAATATGGATGCAACAGCCGCTGTGACAGGTGGACATGACAGATATCCAAGAAAAATCCAGAATGTTACATATTTGTTATCTTTGTCTTGGCTAATGTGCTTAAGTATCAAAGCACTCTCCTTTTTTTTTTTTTTTTGTAAAAATATAACCAAACACAAATTTTCCAGCACTAAAGTCCTAACTGATGTCCTACTTTGGTAAAACAAGATGTGGTACATTAAAATCAGCTATTGTGGAATTATAGAGACTAATTTGAAACTTGGTTTATAACAGTCTTAATAATTAAATTGACTTTAATCGCTGTGACTGTGCTGAACATTTATCAAAGCTTAAACATAGACCATTAGATCCCGTAGCATTTAGGCAAATCAAACACAGCGTCGTGGAAGCTCTTATGCTTTGCTGCTACAAGGGGACGTAACCCTGGGGAATCGTTCATCTGTTAATGCTACAGGTTTATCTGGAATCTTCAGATTCATTCATTTAGTGTTTTGCATCAAAAGGGCTTTATTTAATCATGTATTTGTGCATAAAAAATCATATCATACATGAAATTTCTTGTAGTAGTGTGATTTGGAAATGATGATGCTTGTCATTGTAGAATAGTTCATTTTAAAGTATAAAAGTTATATATTTTTTTAATGTGGCATAAGGGACTGAAAATTAAAGGTTTGTGACATGAAACGATGATGTGTCCATTGTGGACACGATACCTTTTTTTTTTTTTTTTTTTTTTTTTTTTTTTTTTTTCTTCTCAGGGTGACCACAGGGCCTGCATTTCCTTTTTTTTTTTTTTTTTTTTTATAAATATGGTGAAATTTAAAGTATATGTCAAGATTTTTTTGGTCATTTTTTTTTTATATTCAAAATCCACCTTAAGGTTTGATTTGCTCTACAGACAGATTTTTCTGAATCAAAATATTAACCAACATTATGTACCCTAAGGAGAAGAGGCGGTTGTTTTACAGGACAGGCTTGACCGATCACAGCTCTCTGCAGGCTGGAATGTGCTTTCCTAGGCGGCCTACCTGCTGAAAAATACCCTCATATAATCACCAGATGAAAGCGGTGTGCTGCTCATTCCCTTTTTTTTGTTCCACCCTCCCCCTCCTCTTTACATTTTTTTTTCCCTAATATAAATTTGGTTCATCCAGCATGCTCAAAGCTGTGCATCCAATGTTTCCTGTGAGCAGGCATGTTATAAATATGCTGATACTACAAAGCACCAGGGTAGTAGGAAAATATCAAACAAAATGGTGCTTGTGAGATCAATTACATGATAGAAAATGGAGGTTTAAGTCTAGTGTATGTGCTGCAGCGTATAGCTGTTCATATTTCAGTGCTTGCCTGCTAGCTGTCTAATCTCTTCTCCCTCACTTTTTTCATTAGGGAAAGCTAAAGCTGTTTTTTAATTGTTTTCCTAGTTAATCCCTTGCAGGGTGCATTTCTCTGCATGTTCACATGTGCAGGCGTGTGATATATAAACATTTTGGGGGTCTGCGCATGTCTTAATGCAAACTCACATGTTCTTGTGTGTCTGCGTGCATGCGTGTGTGTGTGTGCATGCGTGTGTCTGCGTGCGTGTGTGTGTGAGAGAGAGAGAGAGGGTGCTACCCATTTTTTAAAAAATGTTTGCTGAATAAAGCAGAAATCCCATGCGACCATGTGCACTGTGCTGATATAGTATTTGTGTTTTAGAGGGGGCTTGATATGCCTGCTGCTACTGTTTCCAGTTGTTTGCTATGTGGTACTGAGATTATAGCCTTCCATTCATAAGAAGGGGGATTTCCTGAGAACGACCTGCACTGCTGTGTCAATAAGCGCCTCAGGATTAGAAACGCACACAAACACGCAGCACACTTAACGGCAGTTTTGAGGATAATTCAGTCACACAAAATCATAATTTTAGGTAGGTTAACTAAAGGGTGGGTACTATTCCTCTCGCATGCTGAAGTACGGCAGTGCAGTCTTGGCCTGCAAAGCACCATCAGATCTTGATTCTATTAAAATCAAACCCTCACTCATACACTCCCAGTGGCAGCATGCCAAGTAGGACAGGACAACACTGGGGGACAAGGGATGGGGTTATTTGGCACAATGGGAGAAAAGCAGCCAAGAAAGCCGTGAACAGCAACTAGATTATTACACTCAGGAAAAAGCTTGTGATAGCCTATCATCAGTGATTACAATGTAATGTTAGATCAGGGCAGCTGTAGTCAAATTAAAGATGCAAGATTATGTCTTGAAGATAGCCTTGTAAAATTCAGAATATTTATCAGGAGCAAACGGTTATGGCAGCCAGCAGCTCTGGGTGGAAATCTTTAAAGTACAAATATAGGAAAGAAAAAGGAGTAGAAGTGGTAAGGAGTTAATACATGACACAGGTGCCAAGTTATGCACTCACCTTCTGATATCAGTTAGTTTTAATGGACAGGCTGGTTGGTCTGAAGGTCATCTGTTCCAGTTTTGATGAAGACTGGAAAACATTAGTTTAAATGTAATAATATTCAAATTTAATCTTTTAAAACGGTTCCATCCATCCATCCATCCATCCATCCATCCATCCATCCATCCATCCATCCATCCATCCATCCATCCATCCATCCATCCTCTGCTTATCCCATTTGATAAAATCCAATATGGCAATTGCATCGATATAGGTTGACTGTTGGTATCATCAGACACAGTAATTATTTTTTTAACACATGCCACAGCAACGTCCTGCTTCTCCTGTGTATCCTGAGTCCACGTGCCAAATTTGGTTTTTATAGATCAAAGTGTTGCAGTTTTTTCTTTTATTCTCTCTCATAAACTCAGAATTCTACTTCAATATAGAAACTACACTTCTACAGTTGTTTCTCTGCATTCCAGGCTATTAGATACTTTGACCACTTAGGAGAATGGATAGAATTTCTGTAATTCAGTTTTTCAGTGGCTTTCATGCTGCTGTTTTTAAAATTCTTTGCAAGAGGGAGACTTAACTGTGACCCAGAAGAGTAAAACTGCCTGCTTTTGTACCTCTTTGTGTCAGTAAGAGACTTGAAAGTCAGAATTTCTTCCCTGTCATTCGAGTTAACATATTTCAGCTTGTGGGATTCGAGTCAAAGGGAGTGTATACATTAGCCCCATTGTAAACCTTTGGGTGGTCCTGTGTATCAGCCACAGAAGGGGTGGAGTAGGATGTAACTGTGACTAAGAACTGGGTTTTTCTTTGCGTTCTTGTGTATATGTGTAGAGTATGATAGTATCTCTCTAAACCATGTGACTCTTGCAAATGCCACGCACACGTGCAGTAGATGTCAGTACCAAAGTACCACACCACCATCCATCTGTATTCTCTGTCTACATTGTCTGGCTCGAGACAAGTTTCCTGTTTCACAGTTCAAGTTTTCCCATATGGGGGGTCAGAGAGACGCTTTAGCCCTGTTACATGCTGTTAGCTGCCGAGCTGATGACTGGTGATGTGACACTGCTATTTTGCAAGACCCGAATCACAGCCAGCATTTATTTAGTCACTGATAATCATTGTGTTCAGTCTCATTTAGCTGCTTTATTATTATTTTTGTGTTGTGTGTGTTTTTTTCTCTTGCCATCACAGCTGGTAACTTTTTTTTGCTTCCACTGTGTCACTCTGACTTGGCATATATCGTAGCCATTCATAGTGTCAGTGAACATGTACTGGTGTTGTTTTTCACAGGAAGTGATGTCATGAGTAATATTACCGCCCACATAGCCAAACACGCTCCCAAGGGCATGTTGCATGGCAACCATAAAGTGTCATTGTCAAGAGGATTTACGAAATGTAATATCATCCAGAGGGGGGCAGGGATACCAGCAGAGGGGACAGCTCTTCAGCACAGTGCTGCTGGAAGTCTGCTGTTTTCCACTTTACATGGTCAGATGGTCATAATGGAGTGTTTGTATCACCTGAAATGTATTTAGCCCAGGTGACCACTAATTCTGTGTTGCTTTAAGTTAGTTTCCCCTCAGATGATTCACTTTTGACTTGACAAGTGAAACCTGCTGATCATGTATCAAAAATAAATGTTAGAAAAAATATATATTTTTTCTATTTTAAATATTCAAAAATTAGGTTATAATGACATTTATTCACCAACACTTGCCAATTCTGTGTCTCTCTGCTACCTGGAACATATACTCATATTTCATTTAGCGCATATTTTAGTGTCTAACTCTGAAGTAAATATGAAGACAAGACTAATAAAAAGGTCTTCTTTTTCATTTGTTTACAATGTTACATATTATAGAAAATACATTTGGTCTGCTGTGTTGTGGTTATTCCTCTGTTAAATTAACATGTTGCTGGAATGAGGTAAAGACAGGGGAAAGAAGGGGATGTCTCAGTCACTTTTGTCCTTTTGTCACTGGGCATAAAATATCTTGGAGGAATAATGGAGATTAATCAAAATTAAATAAGCAGTGACTTTAAATGGTGAAGTTGCTGTCTTAACAGTTTTGGCTTTTTTGCTGTCCTACTTGCAGAATTTTTTCCTCTCACACTCGTGTTCACAAGCACGTAAGGGGGGAAATGGGGAAATATATGTGTTTATGTTTCCTATCAATATCACATCAAGCCAACGATTTACTACTTGTGGCCAGAAAGAGCTTATGCATGTAGAGAAGTGCAAGACAGGAAGTGTGTGCATATGTGGTGAGAGAATGTATGGGGAATGGGCACAGACATGATATGACTGTATGTGAAAGAGAGGAGAGGGGATTAGAGTATGAAATGCAGGCAAAAAAGTAAATGCCTGCGTCTACTTGTTGTGCAGTTTGCTGAGATTGTGGATATCAGGAGTCCTGGTACTATAAATGTGCATCAGGCCAAGGTAAGAATTTCATCACCCAGGAGCTAGGAATGGTATTTTAAAGAGGAAAAAAATATTTACCAAATTAGGGTCGAGTGACGTTAATGTGAATCTGCAGATTAAGGAGGAGTTTTAGCAAAGCACTGAATTCCTATCTGTATAAACTTAGGCAGCTTCCATTGTGAGCATGTTAATACGTGCAGGCATTCTCTACATTCGGTCCACTGCTGCTGTTCTGTGTACGTTTGGGTTCAAAACTGCATGTAACGGCTTATACAGAGGGACATTCTTATAGAATAAAAGCCTAATGCTGCAAATGCATTTATTCGTTGTGGAATGCAGTACAACAGATGCTATTTTATTTCCCTGTATATATGTGCAGGGGAGCTATGCGTGTGTACTCTAAAGTCCAATAGTTTTGGTTGTCTATCCAGCTTTATAATCCATTATAGATAGCCTTTTTGTTACAAGTAGTTCCTTATCCACCCACTTAAAAGCTGTTAAAATGTCTCAGTGTAGATTCAGTTCAAAACAACCTTGTTTCTTCTGAAATAAATGTCAGTTCATTTGAGGGTTTTTTTTTTCCTGTGATGATCTCTTAGAAAAAGAATTCACTTTGCATTAATATTCTATGTGAAGAATTGTGGAAAAATGAACCAGCTGAATTGCCCGTGTGGTATATTTATACTGACGAAGTGAACAGATTGCTGCACAATCTTTTTTAGGATTTCATACACTTGAGCAAGTTAATAGGATAGATGTTTTTTTTTAATTTATCAATGTCACATTTAAGAACTTTGGACATGGGCACATTTGTGAGATGAACAGATTTTGAAAATAAATGTAGATTAATTTCACTGTGTCGAGGACTGGAAGTAATGAGCAGTAGCCTCTGGATTGTGCCATTAGGGCATTTGTCCTTCCAAAATATGCCAAACGTCCAGTAAAGATTATGTACTTGGAACATGTTTTTCATTGTATTCATGCTGTGTTTGTCTCTCCCTCAGGAAAATTGTCATCAAGATTGGAAAGAAGAAAAGGCGAAAGCAAGAGTCTTCAGAGGAGTCGGATGATGACCCTCCCCCTCGACACACTTTAAAGGATGATGACTCTGTGAGTTCCAGTATAAAGTGTACACACACTCTCAAGCACATGTATGCAGATACATGAGCGCACATTACAAGTCAACAAGCAACAGGGCTGTAATACCTGGGAGAAAGTTTAGTGCATTTCATTGCACTTTATCAAATCAAAATATGAACCTTATACTGTGAGTCAACTCTAGGATTTTAGGTTGGAATTTGGCTCAACTTGACTGTTTTATTTCCCCACTTTATTCAGATGTGGTTCAGGTGTTATTGGCTGTGGTGTCACACCTCTGCTGAGAGGAGAAATAAAAGACACTTTTTCTGTTACCACTCTGATGAAAGTGAGTGACTGAAGTGGTGTCCTCGGCCTGGCTGTTCACACTGCTGCTGAGCATAGTGGAAGACTTAACAGCTTTAGTTTGAGCCTGGAAGGATTCACTCTCTGGTTCACGTGGAGGTCATACAGTGAGTGGGTGGCTATCGCAAGTACACATTCTCATCTGTGTTGATGATGGAGAAAAGTGACAGCAGAGGTTTTTTATCTAGGTCAGAGCATCAATGCGGTGATAGAATGGCAAATCGAAGTAGGTGTTACCTGAGTTCACCCTTTAGCATTTAAAACACAATTCTGGGCTGTGTGCACCTTTCCTCGCTGTTAGGGTCTGACAGATATCCAAAAGGTTATGAGTGACATGAATGAATGACTGGGGACGACACCCCACTAACTGCAGTGCGTTCTGTGATATAATTACGCCCACTAAATGGCGCCCCAGGCCTTAATTAAAACAGTCGGTAGATGACTCATTTATGATGATCCTGTGGAAGAAGTCAAAGTAGCTTGGCCGCCAGCTGGAACAGGAGCATGATCTCCTCAGGGGCTCAGCCCTACTGTTGTTGCATGCGGCAAGTTTGACTCCAGCTTCTGGTCAGTTTGGGTTTGTGGATGTGAGGTTATATCTCCACAGGGATACTGTACTGCACACCTAATTAACTGTGGCTCAGTGGCATTTATTCCTAATTAACTACATATTATCATTAGGAGGGGCTCGTGTATTGATGCAAGATGCAACAGCCCACACATACTGTATGATAATTATAAAGGCTTGTCAGAAAGAAGCTGGTTTTTAAAGCACTTTCATGCTTTTTTTTCTGTCTTGGAGCATTTTTTCTGGACTTTCCACTCGGTTCATAGTAATGTAACAAGGCCAGTAATAGGTTATGTTGGGTGATGACCCGCCCAATGGAAAAATCTATATTATCATTTTGAGTGTGGGAATATGTGAATGTTAAATGCTTTTGTCATTCATTTTTTCAACCAGCAAAAAGAAGCATAACATCTGTAATGCAACAATATTGAAAAGACAGGATTATTAGCCTATAGCGTGATTCTAAAATTCTAATGTTATTCTATTTTCTGATAATGAAATGTTTAATATATGACATCTAGAAACTGTCATGCTCATTAATCACAAGTTAAACAGTTTCTAGATGTTGTTGCTGTTAAATCACGTGAAGTGTAAATGCCTATCTTAACTAAGCAGCGAGACACTCAGAGCCATGATAAGAAGTCAATCATGAACCTGATCATACAGCGGTGTTTTCTGTGCGCGCTTTCTTTAGTTCAGTTTACTGCCTTGCTTTGGCAACCCCTGTGAAGTAGTTACCTTGTTGCTTTTGTTAATGAATAACACAGGTCTAATAACAGGCACAGCAATAAAGAATGAAATATGTTTCAAGTAGTCCAGATTCGTTTAGCGACATCTGCAGTCTCCATCAGAGTTCATTCTTAGAGCCGCAAAGATATCAAAAATAAATAAAATGTTTTAGGCATTATTTTCCCATAACCACCTAAGGAAAGTGCCAAGCCTGCTTGAGATCACTTACTTTGTTTTTTCTCTTCCTCCTTGTTTGGCTTCTTTTTAGAAGAGGCGATCTAATCGGCAGGTGAAGAGAAAGAAGTATGCTGAAGAGCTGGAGACCAGGTTGTCAGATGAAGAAGTCAAGGTTATTGTGAAAGCCAAGAAAACCAGTACTGCACCACCCAAGGAACCTGCTGTTCAGCTATTTGTAGTAAGTAATTCTGCATATAAATCTGTTGTAGGAAATAAGTTTTATTTCAGTTCTTTCATTTAAAAAAAGAAATGGAAAAATACAGCTTCAGCATGTGAAGTGGAACCAGTGAATCTTGCATTTGCAGTCATGTGAGAGAGTTTTTTTTACAGGTCTCTGTGCAGTCCTGTGAAAAACTGAGTAGGCCCCATGATTCACTACCTTTAGCAGCAATAACTCGATAAGTAACAAGTTTTCTGTATGGCTTTATCAGGCTCTCAGATTGTTGTGGAGGAATTTTGGCCCGCTCTTCTTTATAACATTGCTTTAGTTCATTGAGGTTTGTGGGCATTTGTTTATGCACAGCTCTCTTAAGGTCCCGCCACAGCATTTCAGTTGGGTAGAGGTCTGTGATTTAACTGGGCCATAATAACACCTTGATCCTTTTTGCTTTTCTTTTTAGTCACTTTGTTGTAAATTTGCTGGTTTGTTTGGGATCATTGTCCTGTTTGCATGACCTAGTTTGGAAGTTTAGACTAAGTTTTAGTTGTCAGGCAGATGGCCTCACATTTAACTCTAGAATATTTTGGTCTACAGAGGAGTTCATGGTTGGCTCCAAGGTGCCAAGGTCCCATGGCTGCAAAACAAGCCTAAATAGTCACACCTCCACCACTGTGCTTGACAGTTGGTATGAGGTGTTTGTGCTGATGTGTGTTTTTTTTTTGGTTTTTACCAAACATGGCACTGTGCATTGTGACCAAACCGCTCCTCTTTGGTATTGTCTGTGCAAAGGGCATCGCTCCAGAAGTCTTGTATTTTGTTGAGATGCAATTTCACAATCCTGAGCCGAGAGAGGAAAGGCTTTTTCCTGGCATCCGTTCTAAGCAAGCCATACTTGTTCAGTCTTTTTCTAATTGTCCCATCATGAACTTAAAATTAATTTTAACATTTAACATGCTAACTGATGCATGTGGAGTCTGAGTTGTAGCTGCTGGGTTTTTGGCATTTTCATGGTTTCATGGTGAATTTGCTCCATGTCTGCTCCTGGGAAGATTGTGGCACTGTGTTAACACAAATCTGAATCGTGCAGACCAGCAAACTGCCAAACTACTTTTATAGAGGTGGTGACACTTGTTAATGATCAGTTAATTAAGTGCATTTGATTAGGAGCACCTCGTTGCTACTCACCCTCGTATAGAAGCAGTAAGGGTGTAATTAGTTTTTCACAGGACTACAGAGCCCTGTTTAAAAAAACAACAAAAATAACCCCCCTTCTTCACATCTAGAGTTTTGACTTGAAAAGCAGTAGAATTATTTGTGGACGTGGTGCACATAAACGTTGTTGGAAGATCTTCCTATAAAAACACAAACAGTAGGAAAACAATGGGACCGCTTGCTCTGTTGAACAGCCTGTTCTTTTTAACACTGTGCTGTGACGTACAAACCAGGCCCCCTGCAGTAAGGCTGTAAAAAGAAGGAATATAATATTCACTGTCCATTTTTTTTTTTTTAACGATTTCGATGCAACAGTAGAGAAGTTGGGAAGGGATTATTGTGAAGACTGCTGTGCTCAATTTTTTTTAAATGTTTTAAAGTGTCCTGATTTTTACTGATATTTTTTTTATGTAATAGAGAATCACACATTATGGGGATTTATGGTCTGTAAGGCACACAAGAGCACCAGGTGTATGTGTTTGTTATTGCAAAGGCATTCATGCAACATCATGCTTAGGGTTGACTATTATTAATCTATCAGCTGGCATTAACCGTGTCATTTCCACTGCATTTGCAGGAGAATCCCAGTGAAGAGGATGCTGCTGTTGTTGACAAAATCATGTCTTCTCGTATTGTTAAGAAGGAGGTAAATATTGGGACACCATAAACCATTGCAGTTACGATAAAAGCCTTCCTTGCAAATTTTTAGCTTGATAGGTTTCTTTTCTTTTTTTTTTTTTTTTTTTTCACAATTTGCTGCTTGATTTGTATCTTTCTATGATGTTTCCCTTTTATTAAAGCACTATTACCTAAATCAAAGCATTACTTCTGATTATTATGTTTTTACATTTTGTCTCTGTAGGTTTCTCCAGGAGTGGTCATTGAAGTGGAAGAGTTCTTTGTGAAATACAAAAACTAGTAAGTTTGTTATTCAGGTATAGCTTCTGGGGGGCAAGTTTCTAAAATCTTAGTGAAAAGAAACAATGCCATTCAAGGATAATGTAAAAGTGTGTGTGTGTGTGTGTGTGTGTGAGAGAGAGAGAGAGAGAGAGAGAGAGAGAAGAATTAAAATTCTAGCTTATTCTCATAGCAAATTATCAGTTTTAATGATTTGGAAATTAGGATTTATGTGCCATACTCATCCTCCCAGAAAAATCATTTCTTTACACGTGGCAGATAATCTGTCATCAGCCAGATCACATTCATCACTTCACAGCCAAATGATAACACGGATGGAAATATGAATGTAACACTTGAATATTTCTAAACAAATATGACTAAGGAGATCAGCCCAAACATCATGCCAGTAAAGACTGTGACCACATCTGCAATCTGTGATCACACCTGCTGGCCTCAGCAGTTCCCCCAGATGCTGTTTAAGTGATTTTCAGAGTCTCTTGCCTTATACAGATTTTGTGTGTGTGTGTGTGTGTGTGTGTGTGTGTGGCAGCTCCTACCTACACTGTGAGTGGGCCACAGAACAGCAGCTGGAGAAGGACAAGAGGATTCAGCAGAAGATCAAACGCTTCAAGATGAAACAGGCACAGAGGGCGCTGTTCTTCGCAGATGTAAGGATGTGTGACTGTTTTGTGTTAGGGGACATACTGTATACTACCCGTGTGTGGACACAAACATTTTGTTTGGTTTTTGAGGACATTTCTATTAGTGTGGGTGTGTCTTCATGATTTGGTGCGTTTTAGGGAAGCAAGTGCATGTTCAATACTCTGTGTTTGATTAGTGTGGACAGGCACATCTGTGTGCATATATTTGAATCTCTTTACTCACTCATTTGGTACAGTATGATGTTTATCTCAGTTTCCAGATGGTGAGTGGGCACTTTGGTTTATTCCCTTTATTTAATCTTATTCTTTTCTTTTTGTGTTTTCTTTCTGTCGCTCTCAGATGGAAGAGGATCCGTTTAACCCTGACTACGTAGAAGTAGACAGAGTGCTGGAGGTGTCATATTGCGAGGACAAAGACACAGGAGAGGTAAAGTGAATCCTCTTCCATTTCATCACATACGTGAATTGTGCGTTGTCTAAGTTCATAAACATTTTTCACGGTTTTGTTCCTTTCAAAAGATTCTCCACTCGAGCAATGTCTTTGTATCTCAGAAATGCCCAAGGCCATCCTAATGGGCTTCCTCGCAGCCTTTGTTAATATTGTAAAAGCAAAGCTTGGCCTCGCTCTAGTCTTTTTCAGCGCCAATTCTCCTCTGCTTGGTACAGGAAGTGGTGTACTACCTGGTGAAGTGGTGCTCTCTGCCCTATGAAGACAGCACCTGGGAGCTGAAGGACGACGTAGATCAGAGTAAGATTGAGGAGTTTGAGCAGCTGCAGGCAGCCAAGCCAGACTCGCGCAGGGTGGTAAGTCGTGCCTGCCAGCATTCTTCAGTTATCACCATATTTCCATTTTTCTTTATCGCTCTCATACTGTGTATGTGTGTATACACACACATTACAGTGATCTAAATAAGACAACACTCATACAGGGGAGCGAACAAACTTGAAAGACAAACACCCGCTGTCAGTCACTTCAACATAAGTGAATGATGTTTTCGCTGGAAAGGTAAAACATTTTCTATTGAAGACGTGCAAGATGTACCGAACAGACTGAAGTCGAAATTGGGAGGAAAGAAATGTTCAAAGTGAACAGTGTTTTTAATCTTACTCTATAGTTCCTCTTTATTGAGCAACAAACAGTTTTATTTATAGTGTAATACAGTAACCAGAATACAGAGCGTGTGTCATATAGCTTGTACTATGAAGACTGCCATTTCCTTTTTTAATTCCTTGTCCATCACAATAGTTCACGCTTTGCATACCTGTGGTTGTAACAGTAGGTCAGTCTTTATAACACCTCCGTGTACATATCAGGAGTTGTGCAGATAGTCTTTAGACAAATTTTTAGAGTGCAGTCTGCGTGTTTGTAATGTTAGCCTGTAGCTGTGCAGGTGATGTGATGTATCCCTTGTTCTGTTTTTCCAGTCCACGTATCTCACTTCTGAATTTCTTTACGTGTCGTGCCTTTAAAACCATCATCGCTCCCCAGATTGCTTAAATTCCAACACTTTGCCTGTGACCACTGATTCAGGCTCCATCCATCCATTTTCTTAACCTCTTATTCAGTTTCCTGTTGTAGAAATTACAGGTGCCCGTCCCAGGTTTCACAGGGTGAAAGGCATGCTGTACTGTGTCAGCAGTCTATCACAGGGCCATAGCGCTAACTCATTATGTATAAACTGTATAATGCATTTGTAATACTTACATTCCAGGGAAAAGTGTTCATCCAAAATGCAAAGTTAACTTTCAAACTACTGTATAAACCCCCTCTTTAAAATTTGTCACTTAGGAGCGCCCTCCAGCCAATCTGTGGAAGAAGAAGGAACAGTCGAGGCAATACAGGAATGGCAACAGCCTCAGGGACTACCAGCTAGAGGGAGTCAACTGGCTCCTTTTCAACTGGTACAACAGGTTAGTTTTAAGTACTGTGTGCATGCATACCTGCACAGACCTCAAGCTAGTGTGAATTTGTCGTTATGCGATCTGTCAAATACCCGCAACCCAAATACTGGCTTTTTATTGGTATGACAAAACAGCAGTGATAGAAAAGTGATATGAAGTGAACACGTGTTCATTAGCTGGATTAAGTTATTGCATAATAAAGAGAAATCATATAAAATGTGCACTTTATTAGGACACTTTATTAGGTACGTCTTGCGAGTACAGGGTTGCCTTCAGAACTGCCTTATTTCTTCGTGGCATAGATTCAGCTGCATTCCTCAGAGATTTTGGTCCATATTAACTTGATGACATCACGCAGTTGCTGCAGATTTGTCAGCTGCACGTCCACGATGTTAATCTTATCACTCCACCACATCCCAAAGACGCTCTGTTGGGTTGCAATATGGTGACTACTATGGAGAGCATTTGAGTACACTGAATTCACTGTCATGTTCAAGAAACCAGCTTGTGGTGATTTGAGCTTTGTGACGTGGTGTGTTATCCTGTTTGTCAAACAGCAATTCTGCCACATTCAGAGTCAATGAAATCATTTTCCTTCCCCATTCTGATGTTTGAACTTCAGCACGCCATCTTGACCATGCCTGCTTGCCTAAATGCACTGAGTTGCTACCATGTGATTTGCTGATTAGAGATTTGCATTAGCAAGCCGCTGAACACGTGTACCTAATAAAGTGTCCAGCAGTGTAAGTCCACAATATGTAGAAATCGAGGTAACTGTGAGCTGTTGACAGTCTGATGGTGTTGTGTCTTTAGACCACAATGCATATTTCATACAGATACTCTGTAAACACACAGTAGAACAAAGCAGCGTTAAACCTATACCATAAAATCCCTTCTTTTTAATTTAAGTGAGATCAAATGTAAAGCTGGAAACGTGGATATTTTGTTTTTTATGTTTTAAAGATGTGCTTATTCAATTCTATGGTCTCTTTGGAGGATCTAGTTTGAAGTGTTGTTAATCTGTACAAAGAGGTGTTTGTTATTTTCTTTGTCCCATTTCTATGAGTGCAAGATGGCTTAATAATAGACACATCCATCAGTGTAGAATAGAGTATTTCATTTATTTTGTGTTTCAAGAGGAGTCATGGGTGTGTTGCGACTGCAGATAATCGTGATTTATCCTGTTTTGAATCCAGCGTGCGGACCATCTTGCGATTTGTCTGTATTCACGTTATTTGCTTAGGCCTGTGAGGAGAGTCAAATTTCCTGTCAGGGTGCATACTGCTGAAACATTTGCTTTTCTTCACCTACAATCGCAAAAGATGTGCTGCACAGAACACAGTGTCAACGCGCTTGCATTAACCCTGGGAATTGGTTTTGTTATGTGTGAGCATACAGGAGTTTGTGTATGCCTACGCAGAGAGATTCATCAAAAGTAGAGAGCTGCTTAAGAGGCCAGTGGGAATATCTGCACGTTGCAATTAGCATCAAGACATAATACCCCCACCCACTGGACAGCTGAATAAATGGTTTGCTGGAGTACACCACGCAGCAGAGGCAGTTGCATTTACCATTGTGTTGTATCTCGCGTCTTGGGTCTGTTATTACTGCTGATTATCTCGTTTTCTCTGTTGTTAGCTGTTTTTGTTTTAGTGTCACAGGACTTCTGCGTTTTGCTTTCACTTTCTTCTTCTTCTCCTTTTCACCTAGTCTTCTGGCCCACTGCGCATATTTCGTATATCGGTAGAAGAGAAATTCTCATAATAAATACACACCGCTGTCTCGGTGATATGGTGGCATACAATACTCAGATTTTAAACATCCACACCTCACAACACGTACTGTACTTCACGCTGTACTCACCAGGGAGTTTGTTTTCTTCTGCTCTCTCTTTATCCTGAACCAACTGTGTTTTCTTTTCTAAGACGGAACTGCATCCTGGCAGACGAGATGGGCCTGGGAAAAACCATCCAGTCCATCACTTTCCTAGAAGAGATCTATCGCGTTGGAATCAAGGGGCCCTTTCTCATAATAGCCCCGCTCTCCACCATCGCCAACTGGGAGCGCGAGTTCCACACCTGGACCCACCTCAACGTCATCGTTTACCATGGAAGCATGGTCAGCAGGCAGATGCTCCAGCAGTATGAGATGTATTTCAGGGATGCACAGGTAAACAGATACAAAGTGCAGAACATTTTGAGTTTTAAAACAAATACAACAAATTCACCACAAGAACTCACACGTGTGGCTCTGGAGTGTGCGCCATTCTTATTTCACTTGTAGACAAAAATGTAACCAAATGCCAGTAATATTCCATCACGCAATAAAGAGCTTAATATAGAAAGGAGCCCTTTGAGCAGGTGAAACTTTGTGTTACTTAATAAATGCAACATTTTTTTTAATAAATGGATCCCTACATATTAGGTTTGTCCAGTGTATAGTAGGTATAATAGTGCAGCTTGTGGTGTTATGATTTGAGAAAGAACACTGCGTTCCCTCCGGCACTGTTTTTATGTCACTTCAGTAGCTGTTTTGGCCTAGGAGAGGACTTTATGAGCTCTACAGGAATCAGCTGTGGATACACAAGGGGGCCTTCCAGCCTGTCTCACTTATCCACCACAGAGGGAACTGTAAGGATTGAGGGGTCTTTTAGTTCATTTCGATATACCTAATCTTTCCTCTTTTTTTTTTTTTAAAAGACAGGCAAGCAGAACTCCGTACTGCTGCACTTACCTTTAAGAGTGAAAAGCTGTGATTCACTTTGATTAAAGTAATCACAGTGCTTTTTAAAAAACAGCAGCACTGTGTCAGTAACACAAAGTCCTGTGAGTAATGTAATGATATGTTTCAAAACAGAAGAACTTCTTACAACAATAAGAGTCGGATATTGAAAAGCCGGGTAAACCATGATTACCGTGTGCAACACAAAACCTTTTACAGTCCTGTAGCTGGTGCAGCAACCTCATTTAACTCCATGTTTTTCAGGGGAGAAACAAGCACAGTGGATGTCTCTGCTTGGTGGAAGTTGTTTATAAGATTTTTGTCAATGCCGTGTTTTTAAGAATTGATTGAAAAGGTTTAATTTTGTAGCTGTATTTTTAATTTTTTGTCACTCTGTACAAAATAGAAATTTATAAACGGCCCATGTTGGGAGAGAAAACGTTTTAATCAATGAGTGGTTTATAAAACTAAGATTTGCATAGAGCAAAAATCCAGATAGGACCCATTCCTGACAATATGTAGGCTGCTAGGTAGTTAGTGAGCCTTGAACAGAGGCTTTATGTGGTTGGCAGGCCATGTGATGTGTCACAGCAGGCAGTTAGGACCTTTTAGTATTCAGACGAACCGTAGGAGGAATTTAAGGCGAGAGAGAGAGAGCAGAACAGAGTGGAGCCGCCACCAGCCTGTCTCCCAGGCAGCCTGTGATGTCATAGCAGCCCCCACGGGGAGATCTCTGTCATCGCTGCTCAGGCATATCAGAGTGACTGACTCCTCAACAGCAGTCTGCTGGCTGGCTGGCTGGCTGGCTGGCTGGCTGGCTGGCTGTGGGAGGAGGTTACTGGATAACTGAGTATCCCTCGAGGACTGTTGTCAAGGCAATGGATACAATGGGGGAAAAGCAAAGCCTCCCCAGACAGACAAACAAATAAACAAACAGAATAAATACTCACTGGCAGGTGCTCATGTACTGGTTATACTGTAGATAGTCTCCTAACCATAAGGTGTGTGTTTTTTTTTTTTTTTTAGATATTTGTGAAGTCTAAATAAAGGAAACCCTGCGTTTGCTGTCAACAGCAAAAAGGTTGAAAATATGTAGGTTTCTAATGTCAACAGAAAAAAGTGCATCTGTCTCTGGAGAGCCACGTACCTCTAGTATGCATCTATTCATAGCACTTTTATTCCAGTGCACTTCTCAATTCAGTACTTGTGTAATCAGAAAACAGTTATTTAATGTACACTGTGCATACTTTAGTGTAATAACATTTTATATTTAAACTAAGCAAATGCAGTGTTTTTACACACCTAAAATGCCTCCACTTTTAAAACAATGATTTCTTGTGCATAATCGCACAAATTAAATGAAATTTGCGCATCTTTCCCCTTTTTTGTCTCCAGGGTCGTGTCATACGGGGTGCCTACAGGTTCCAGGCTGTTATTACCACATTTGAGATGATTCTTGGAGGCTGTCCCGAACTGAACGCCATAGAGTGGCGCTGCGTTATTATTGATGAGGCCCATCGTCTCAAGAACAAGAACTGCAAGCTGCTAGAGGGATTCAAGCTCATGAACCTGGTACGTAAACCATGAGCCTTGCGGGAAATTATATTGTACAAGTTTAAATCAGAAATACAAATTTTCCAGTTTTAACCTGACATTTAAACTCTTGTCCTCTTTAAGGAGCACAAGGTCCTGTTGACGGGTACTCCCCTCCAGAACACGGTGGAAGAGCTCTTCAGCCTGCTCCACTTCCTGGAGCCGGCACGCTTCCCTTCCGAAAACACCTTCATGCAGGAGTTTGGAGACCTCAAGACTGAAGAGCAGGTGAGCTTCGATATGTGCACATTCTGTCTTAACTGGTTTATTCTCAATATTCTCAATGACACAAATACACCTGAGAGAAAATAATGCATAAATGCATGTTGTAGATTGTGCTTTTAGTGCCGCACACGGCACCTTAATATTTGCAATATCTTAAAGAGATTGTTTCTTTCAGTGCTGGTTCATTTTATAAAAGGCAGACATATTTTATACACATTGCTGCTCAGATATGAAGATACTGCTGGTACAGATGGAACCCTTGAAGTGGGCCTTTTTCTAACTAGGCCACAGTGATAAAATACACACATCCAACACATGGTGGATAATAACAGACAACAGGTATTATGCTTCTCAGCCTTGGACTATGTGACACGTTCACATCTCCTGCTACATACTGCTGTTTGGCATTTAATTTTTGTCAGGATTACTAAAGAGATGCTCAATGAAAGGCCATTAAAAGCATGTCAATGTCAAGTGTGATATTGGAAATTGAAATATTTGGCACAGCCAATATTCATCACATGGAATTAAATCTAGAAATGTGCAATCCTTTTCATAGTGAAAGCTGCTGGTGCTGTTATGAGACTTATTTTCTACACACAGCATAACTGATTATTAGATGAAGTCCTGTACAGCATGTGTAATAAAAAAAAATAAATATATATATACACACACTTTGCAGAGCTGGCCCAGTCCTTGGGGTGCAGTAGTATCTAAGCTTTGATGCTATACTATAGCACAAACTCATGATTTGTGAGACGTGGGTGTCCATCAGATGGGGGCGGGGAAATACTACATATACATATGAAGGAGCCTAGATATTATCTCTTTGGCAAGCTATAATAATAAAATGAAGAATATGATGGTAGCCTCTGTGCATGGGTCCGCCTCGCTCGTCAGCGACTCCTGCCTTAAGAGCGAGATTGCATGCGTTACTGTGGCTGCGCTTAACACCAGAACGATGCAAATAATTTCCCCACTGTGACATTTCTTCACAGTAGCTGGAAATGAAAATAATTTTACGGGCAACTGCTGAGCTAACACCGAGTTACACTTCTAGCCAGTGATTATTTACATAATGTATGTTATCTACTTCCTTTAGTTCTTTGCATCACCCACTACTTGTGAAATATACATTTTCATGTGTAATGATACGTGTCAATCCGTGATAGCTTCATCTTTTGCTACACTTACATTTTTTTAAATACATCTATTAAATACAATGAATCTCAATTTGGAAATGGAAAATTTGATGACTTGTATGATACTATTGGCTGTGATCCAGAACAACTGTGCTTGTATCCTGTTCAAACACACCATTTTTAGCCCCCATACAAGTGCAGCGTAGAAGCAGCTGCCAAAGGTGAACTCCAACTGTCTCTCTGGCCCACAGGTACAGAAGCTCCAGGGTATCCTGAAGCCCATGATGCTGCGTCGTTTGAAGGAAGACGTGGAGAAGAAGTTGGCTCCGAAAGAGGAAACCATCATTGAAGTTGAGCTCACCAACATTCAGAAGAAATACTATCGTGCCATCCTAGAGAAGAATTTCTCTTTCCTGGCTAAAGGAGCTGGCCAGGCCAACATGCCCAACCTGGTCAACACCATGATGGAGCTAAGAAAGTGCTGCAACCACCCCTACCTCATCAAAGGTAGGATGGCACTAAAAGCTAAAATAAAGAAGTTCTGTAATATTTGCAAAATAACAACTCTTGTTTCACCTTCTAGAGGTGTTATTAGCTCAATTTGGCAGTTTTTCTACATGAAGACGTACATATCGCCCAGGGAAAGCCATAAAAATGTAAACAGACTGAAACAAATTTTGCACATTCTTGCTAATTAGTGTTTTGGTTCTTTTATTGAAGCAATAGCAAATCTCCAGCGTCTCTCAATTGGCGTACATTCACACTTGCCATTTTATTAGGTATGAATGTGAAATGCTATGAAATCTCAAAGTACACCACTGCATCACACTGTCAGTACCACTATTTATCCTATAATTACGCCTTTATATATCGGTCTTTTTGAACTGCATTGCCGTAGTATTGCCAATGTAATCACGTCTCTGCTATGACAGGGGCAGAAGAAAAGATCCTCGAGGACTTCAGGGAGGTGCACAGCCCCACTGCCCTTGACTTTCACCTGCAGGCTATGGTGCAGTCTGCTGGAAAGCTCGTCCTGATTGACAAACTGCTGCCTAAAATGAAGGCAGGAGGGCACAAGGTGCTCATCTTCTCTCAAATGGTGCGCTGTCTGGACATCTTGGAAGACTACCTCATTCAGAGAAGGTAACATCATGTAACTAGATAACCTGTAGTGCTGCAGCTCAAATGTGATGTCAGCCTTACTCTTTGTCCTCACTCCATCGAATGTCATAGAAATGAAGCACCATAAGTTCAATAGGAACATTGTTTCAAATCATGACTCGTATGGTTGCAATTTGTGAGAAACAAGTAATGGAAAATTTGTGTTTCAACTTACCAATTTCTAGTGATTCAGCCTGCAATTCATCAATGTATTCTTTATTCTGACAATAAGCATATATGCAGTGTACTGGCAAACATGTTAATATTCACCCTGTTCACCTCGTACCTCTGGATTGTTCAAACGCCAACTTCCAATTTCCTTTATGTTGAAAAAGATCTCAGCCCCCCTCACACCAAAGTGTCAATCATTTTACAGATGACATCTTACTATTTTAATGTTCTCTTCAGCACTTTTAACGTCTCAGCTTCATCACAGAGTTTTAGGCTCAAATTTCAGAGCACAGCTACTGTGTACAAACGGGAGTTCCAGTGAAAGCACAACAGCACTTGGAGAATCTGTGAATTATGAGCTCTAATCTTGCGTGCCTGTGTGTGGGTCTGCTTCTGTTTGTGTCAGCATTGTTTTGGGCAAAGGTCTAAAGTCCCATTAAAAAGCTGAAATGAAGTGAGGGGTCAAAAAGATTGAGGAGACGATCATGGAGGGAGCTCTTTACAGCTAGGAACTTGGTTTGGAATTTACTAATTACAGCTATGAGTTTTCCACTTCACATTATTTACTTTTGGCTCTGTTTCTATAGCCCTTTACTGTTCTCTTGTCTCTCTTGTGTCTCTACCTTTCTCTCCCTCTTTTTTTATTTCTTCTGGCTGCCCACCAGAAGCTAGAACAAACCTGTACTATTGTAAACATGCGAGGTGCTGTGCAGCACAGGCCTCAGACAGACAGGGTTCAGCGGTAGGTTTCAAAAGCCCTCAGGGCTCCATCGCATTAGACAAGTGGGAGATTCTGAGGTTTTTCTTGAGTGGAAGTGGATAACCCCAGGAAGGGTAAGGGGTTGGATTGTAGGAGGGGAAGATATTGGACAGGAGGATGAAAGAGCAGTTTTATCTTTGAAGATGTCATTACTTGGGTTAAGAAAAAGTATATAAATATATAAAAACAAGAATTGTGGATAGTGTAAGGACCATAAGTGCTATGGTTGTGTTTTGAATTTGGAAAAATTAATATGGCTATTAAAGAATATTGGCAACATTTTAAACATAATAAATAATCATTAAGTAAGTACTGTACCTGGATCCCATGTACAGGCACTCAGAATAAGCTATTTAATAAAAAGGTGTTGAACAAACATGCATCATGGTTACTGCATTTATGTTGCAGGTATCTGTACGAGCGGATTGACGGACGCGTTCGTGGAAATCTGCGACAGGCTGCCATCGACCGCTTCAGTAAGCCCGACTCGGACCGCTTTGTTTTCCTTCTGTGTACAAGAGCTGGTGGGCTGGGAATCAACCTCACAGCAGCAGACACCTGCATCATCTTCGACTCTGACTGGAACCCACAGAACGACCTGCAGGTAGGACTCAGCGATGGATTCAGTGAAATGCTGCAGATTTTGTGCTGTGACTGTTTCGAGAAAGTGGCGTACTAAGAGTTCTCGTGTAAAGACTAGCCAATAAGAGTCGTCACCATGGAAAGTGCTTTAAACCGTGTCCAGCTATAAATGCATGCACTTACATGTTCTTTGTAGAATCTCATTTTGATCAGTCTTTTAAGAACAGATTTAAAATTGCAGATATTAAAACAGTTTATTTGCTTGGTGCAGCTTCCTCAGTTATTGTGTACTTCACAGGCCCAGGCTCGCTGCCATCGGATCGGTCAGAACAAGGCAGTGAAGGTATACCGTCTGATCACCAGGAACTCGTACGAGCGAGAAATGTTTGATCGCGCCAGCCTCAAGTTGGGTCTGGATAAAGCAGTGTTGCAGAGCATGAGTGGCCGAGATAACAGCCTGGGAGGAGGCACCGGGGGAGGGGTGAGTTTGAGAGTTGTCCAAACAGCCTGGAATAGAAACGGGTGGTTAAATCTTTAAGTCTTGTAAACTAGAAACCATCTTGCAATGGGATCACACCAGCCCCAGTGCCAGCGAGTAATGCCTCATATGGGGAGATACAAATAAATTATAATGACATGCTGTCATCTCCTGAATTACATTTATAAAAGACGAGATTGATGCTGCATTTCTTTCACTTGCCATTCCAGTAATATAAAAGTTGACACTCGTACCCCTGGATACTGAATTACATACGGAGGACACTGTAGCAGATGGAAAACGACAATAAGACAATTTTTTTTTCTTGTCGCACCAACAGAAAATAAACCCTAAAATGTGAAGGTCACTCTTAAAAATTTTCACTTGAAGTGTAACCGATCCTATTAGAGTCTAATCTGTTAGTGAGGGAGTGTGTCAACACTGTGAAGTGTGTAGGTGGATGCTGAGCTGCAGTTTGTGTCCTCTGAGAGTTATATGAACTATAAGGAGGATGAGCAGTATTAGCAGTTTTCTACATCTGGTCTGACTGAACATATCTGCAAACTAAACAACACTGCTGGTGTTAGATACACGGCTGCTAATGTTGTGATTTTAATAATCCGGTACACATTTTTGTTGCTTTCTGTGTGTGTATTTAGCAGGCTATTTCTGTCAATTGTAAAGTTTTGTGGGGGTTTGTTCCTGTCATGCATTATGTAGTGCCATCTCTCCTACAGTTCCATTTCACACCTGAAGTCTATTTTGTAATTTGTGAACCATTATCATATAATTATAATCGTGCGATTGTGTTATGACTTTAATGTGAACGTTTCTTTACCGTACAGGCTGCGCAGCAGCAGCTGTCCAAGAAGGAGATTGAAGATCTATTGCGA
This sequence comes from Cichlasoma orientale, assembly GCA_034780415.1. Lineage (NCBI taxonomy): Eukaryota > Metazoa > Chordata > Actinopteri > Cichliformes > Cichlidae > Cichlasoma > Cichlasoma orientale. Next base: position 528,157 of record JAVDPK010000068.1, read on the forward strand.
CGTGGGGCCTACGGGGCCATCATGGATGAGGAGGATGAAGGGGCCAAATTTTGTGAGGAGGACATTGACCAGATCCTGCAGCGCAGGACAAAGACCATAACCATCGAGTCTGAGGGACGGGGATCCACTTTTGCCAAGGTAAAGAAAGGAAAAAAAGAAGCTGATAAATACAACTTGTTAAGTACAGGTGATTTAAATGTTAACTGTATCACCTGTTAAGAGTGTACATGAAAGTGTGCACATGAGTTTTCTTTTTGTTTGTTTTTTATTATCAGCCTGGGCCAATTCTTGAGTAGGGAAAACAAATAAACAAATAGGATTGATGTGATTCTGATGTCTGCTTTCAGGCCAGTTTTGTAGCGTCTGGAAACCGTACAGACATCTCCCTGGATGACCCTAATTTCTGGGACAAGTGGGCCAAAAAGGCTGACATTGATATAGATATGGTCAACGGCAGAGTGAGTACCACACTACAATGGATGCAGTACCCATAAAAAAGATAACTGGGATGTAATTTGCACAGGACATCCAGCACAGATTCAGCCCCCTTTTAACTACATAATAGACCCAGAAAGTCCATGAACTTTATTTTTTCTGCTTTTTCCCGTCTACAGAACAGCTTGGTCATTGACACTCCTCGTGTCAGAAAGCAGACAAGGCCCTTCAGCGCCACCAAGGATGAGTTAGCAGAGCTTTCAGAGGGCGAGAGTGACAATGATGAGTCCAAGCCTAAGCTCAGGCGAAACCATGATCGCCTCAACAGCTACGGCCGCACAGAGTGCTTCAGAGTAGAGAAGAACTTGCTCGTATATGGGTAAGAAATTTAATAGATTCTACCTGATACTAGCCATCGAATAACATAGCTGTAATTTGGAAGGACTCACCTGAATTTTTGCAAACAAATAACCTACTGAAAAGTGAGTAATACATTGAATTAAACAATCCCCTAAACTGTATATAGAGTCTACTTCCAAACTCAGATGATTATTCCTAAATGTGGCATTCCCGTTCTGTTTCCTAGATGGGGTCGTTGGAAGGATATTCTGAACCACGGGCGTTTTAAGAAGCAGTTGACTGAGTGGGATGTGGAGTCCATCTGCAGGGCCCTGCTGGCCTACTGCCTGGTCCATTACCGTGGAGATGACAAAATCAAAAGCTTCATGTGGGACCTCATAGCCCCGACTGAGGACGGACGCACAAAGGAGCTGCAGAATCACCTGGGTGAGTCCCAGGAATCCAAGCCGTTACAATCAGTAGTGGCACATACAAAAAGTGGGATTTAGAATTTTTTTCCGAATTTCCTGAATCACAACACTTACCTTGCTTGTTTGTTTTTTTTCTTCTCACTAGGCTTGTCTGCCCCAGTTCCTCGGGGCCGAAAGGGTAAAAAGATGAAGACCCAGTCTAGCGCTTTTGACATCCACAAGGCCGAGTGGCTTAGGAAGCACAACCCTGAGCATATGCTTCAGGACGACGGCTATAAGAAGCACCTGAAACACCACTGCAACAAGTAGGTGTTCGCTTACCATACTTTTCATCCACTTTTGATCAAGTAAAACAGATTATGTTCCAAATAAGCGCAATATAAAGGTTCAATATTCCTACCTCAATCTGCATTATTAGGTGAAAGAGAGCATACATTTAACTGGCTTATAGTGCAGGTGGCACTAATTGTCTGTTGCTGTGTTGTGTAGTCTCTTGTGGGTGAGAAAGAGGTGCGTGAGTGTTGTTGTAAACCTTTAAGCTATTATAGAAACTGGCAGGTGGTGATTATTCTCTTTTAACAAAGATCATCTCCATTTATTTTTTGTGTAATGAAGCCTAAGTGTATGAAAATACAGTTTGCACGTGGCTTAAATTTTAACTGTGGCACTTCCAAGACACAGTAATTAGGAGGCACTAAAACATGTATTGGAGCTGACAGTCCACTGATTGATTAACAGACTTCACGTTGAGACTAGCTGATAAGAATCTTCATGAGACTTCAGCCCAGCTAATGGCTGTCATAGATCTCTCTTATTTACAGAGGCACGGTGGGGTGGGTAGGGGGTGGCTGCTATCAAAACACGGAGCTTGTGTCCATTGGGCTTTGGATGCAGAGCAGTGCAGCTTCCATAGAAAGTTCTCCATTGTTTCCTTTTCCAGTAATGCTGAATCCAGGGATTGTCTGATATGTGACACGCCGGGGCAATTGGGGACATGCAGCCAGCAGGGTTTGCTGACTTGTGCATTTTCTCTCTGAGGACCTGGAATGTGACCGGTGGGGTGGGGGTGTGCACCGGCTTCCTTAACAGACCCGCAAATGTAGGACACAGCAGTGGGTACTATAGGAAGTAGTGGTAAATTATTCTTGAATGTTTCCAAAAAGACTTAAAAGCCTAAAGCATCAACAGGTCAGGAAATCAGCTCATATTTATTCATCTCAATAAAACTGAAGTGAAGAACTGAAATTGTAATTATTAAATTTACTTTGAGAGGTTTGAGAGAGGACAAGTGCATTTTATGATGAGTGCATGTTTTGAATGAGAATAACATCTGTAAGAAAGAGTCTCCGTTACGCCGATGGTGTTTTCTATGAAAAACCCATGAGGGATTTTTTGCATGCCGCTCATGTCAGACATACTTGGCTTATTTGCTTTTGAAAGACTGTGTATGACTATGCTGAGATCCTCTGCAGCCTCTCTGAGTGAACCACATCTCTCTCACACAAACACACATGTGCTAACAAAGGCTTGCAAAGGGGTGATGAAGGGTTGTGCTGACAGGCAGAGGAAGCAGCAGCTGCTCCTGGGCGGGTCCAGTCACACAGGAATAGGGAGGGTGGAGGAGGGGAAGGGGAGGACGTTCAGCTCTGATTTACCAGAGCCACAAGTCCAGGCCGGTCAACACAGACATCCATCACTCCTGCAGACGGACAGACTCCGGAGCCCTCCAGTTGTTTCTGGTCCTGTCAGTGAATGAAGGAAGGATTTTGGGCTCATTTATAACAATATTTAGCCGAGTTATAGCAGAAGAAAGATGGGATGCCTGACATGATATATTTGAGAGCAGCAGTCCACAGTTCTTTCAGTGCTCTTGATAGAAGAGCTGTGCTGAAAGCAAGCCTTGGCAGGAGAAGCAGTGGGTCCATATGATGATATATGAATATAGTGGTACTGGTGATGAGAAAAAGTGGCTGCAAATACAAAAAAAAAAAAAAAAAAGTAGGCACGTCTGCCAACAGCCACTCTATGCTACGAAGAGAGATGTGGCCTAAAAAAAATAATTAAACATTAAACATTTTTATGTGAAAATCCTTGAAACCTGCGAGCCAGATTTGTCCAGCACACACCGTGCTGCGTCCTTGCAGAGTGACTAGTAGGCTTTCGTCGTTAGGAAAATTCTCAAGGCACGCTAGACGCTACAGCCCGGCACACCAGCACATCAGTTCCCACCACTTCACTGTGTCTGCGCTCAAAGGCTGCTGCCTGTAATGTGCGATCATGCATCACAGAGCTAATGTCTCCCCTGTGAGTCAGCCTCCTCTCTACCTTGTCAGCCTCGACTTCCCAGCCTTCATCTACTGCCAGAGTACAACCATATGACAACTGGAGAGAGACGCTTGTCTGTTCATTCAGTCCTCAGAGCCGAGCTGTGGATGTGCTCATGGCTCCCTTGTGACGTCTATGCAATAATGTCACTTTAAGTGATACAATAATTCACAGTTAATTGATCAGGCTTGACGCATATGCTGGTCTCTCCAGAAGAGTTGTGTAGTGTGTCCTGCTCTGTCAAAGGCCTGCACAGCTAATTATTTATAGCTGTACTTTGCTCTCAGTACACACAAACATCAGAGAATACAGGCATGAATCGAGGAATGTGACTAAGTTTATGAAAATGAGAATGAAATGACTGAGCACACAATACGGTCTTAGGATCACAGTTCAGTTATCGCACATTTAACTCATTTGCATTGCGCTCTACAAGTTAGTGAGTCTGTGTGTGTGTGCGTGTGTGTGTGTCTGTGTGTGTGTGTCTGTGTTGTGTATTGGTTCTGCTTGCTCAGCGTGTATGAGTGGTCAGGGCTTTGTTGTGACCAGCGGGTTTTCTCTGTGCAGAGTGCTGCTCAGGGTCAGAATGCTCTACTACCTGAAACAGGAGGTGATAGGAAGCCAGGCCCAGACGGTGCTAGACGGCGTGGACTCCAGGTGAGCTCGACTTTGACCTACTCAAATGTTAGCTTAGGTTACTTTCACTGTGATTTTAAATCATTTCTCCCTAAGGCTGGTTTTGACAACTTTTACTGCTTCAGTCTATTTAACTGTAAACCTCCTAGAACATAACTCTTCCGTTTATACTTAGGAATAGAGAGCTTTTAAACCTCTCTGCAATGTCTGTTGAATTGTACACTAGTTGCAGTCTGACTGTACACAAATGTCCAACGGATTAGGCAGCCGTAATACAGCAGTAAAGGCCTAGATAAAGACATTAAATGACAACCCCCCTTTGAAGGGTTAAGAGCGTCCCTACAGACTTCAGTCCTGAAGTGGTGTCATTAGCCTGTGGTATCAACCTGTTGAGGGAACAAACAGAGCAGCAGCCAAAACAGCCAAATTTATTAGAAGGTCGCAGAGCTCCACCTGCTGGTGAAAGATGGGACATGTGTTTTTCGCTTAAGAACAAAATGGTGAAACTACAGTCCTCCAGTATGTTTGATGTGGTTTGATTCAACATTAGATCTAGTTTGATAACCTTGTTTGTATTTAAACTATAATGCCACACCATTATCCTTCCATAAACCTGAACTGTCATCTCATACAGGATTGAACATTTAGATCAGCATCTACTGATAAGAGTAGTAAGGCATATATTGTTTTATATTGTTTCATAATTAAAGCATTGTAGCAAAAAATAATAATAAAAAAGAATATATATGTGTGTGTATGTGTGTGTGTGTGTATGTGTGT
>JAVDPK010000068.1:536576-547617 GCA_034780415.1 Cichlasoma orientale
GTGTGTGTGTGTGTGTGTGTGTGTGTGTGTGTGTGTGTGTGTGTGTGTGTGTGTGTGTGTGTGTGTGTGTGTCTTCCAGAAAAAGGAATTAATATTTTGTTTGGAGCGCGCACATTCAGCTTATCGAGGTTCACATAATTGTGCTTTGCTGTTGTATTCGTTTGTGGATCTGAAAGTTTCAGGTGTTCCTCAAATGTGTGTCTTGTGATGTTCTCAGTGCCCACAGCAACAACCGTGAAGGGGTTTGATGAGGACAGTGTGGCGTCTCTGAGCACTACACAGGATGAAACACAAGACACCCATGTGGCTGAGAACGGCATCTCCAACAGCTCTTCACATCCTTTCCAGGGTGGAGGGTACATGCTGGCTGCATCCTATTGGCCAAAGGTGAATAACTACACGTATGCATGGTTTGCATAACATCTAAACCTCTTTAAACACGAATACACCAAATCACTCTCGTCAATGTTTGTTCCATTATTGTTCATTAGTTATAAATATTGAATCCTTGAATATAGAAAGTAATTAGCTGATGATGTAATTAATGAAATCACATATGTATGTCCACTTACAGTAGGGTCACAGGTTGTAGGGAAATAAGACTAAGATTCTGTGGCCCTTGTTTTTTAAGGATCGTGTGATTATTAACCGCCTGGATAGCATCTGCCAGGCAGTGCTTAAAGGCAAGTGGCCGGGAACACGTCGGGTCTATGAGCCTGGAGGTGCAGTGGCCTCCTTCTACACCACCAAACTGCTGGACAACGCCAACAGCATGTCCGAGGACCCCTCTGCCTCGCCACAGGGGTCAAAGGTGACCAAGCATGTTGCAGAAAACAAGGAGTTCTCAGTAAAACTCAACGATGTATGTTCATTTCTCCCTTCCTCCCCTCCTCCCTCCGCTTCGCCCTAATCCTAGGACCCTACCACTTCCTGCTGCCATGACTGGTGTTAGTTGCCGTGTTCAGCATGTTTCTCTGGGGTTTTTTTCCTGCTTTCCTTTGGGTATGATTAGTGGTTTTGACTGCCTGGCAGGAGGAGAGATTAATTTAATAGCAGCCTTCCTCTCTTTTCCCACACACTCAATTTGAGTTGGGCTCTCGGGCTGTGATTACATGAGCACAAATCAGTCAGTCATGAGAATATAATAAGGTTCAGTCTGAAGCCTCTCTAGACTGAAGGGGGTCTTACTAATAATCAGATTGAAATGGAGACCTTTGCTGTGGGTGTTCACTAATATGCTTCTAAGCAATGAGGCTATTAACATGGCAGGCTTCAGATTTGCTTGTATTCATCTTTGCTTTTATGCTGCTTTTTGATGGGATCTGTTTTTTCTTTTTTTCTCCAAATTTATGGTTTTTACCATCACTGATCATTAACCATCAGAAGCTTGTTACCTTCCAAATAAAGATATTATATGCTGACAGCAGCTATTGCTTTGGCATGGCTTTCAACTCCAGTCTTAATAGGCTTTACCCACTGCCCTGCTAAACACTGCCCATTTTGTGTCCATGTGTCCCAATATTACTAACAAGAAAGTATCTGAAGAATATTTGCTGTCATTTTGTGTGAGTTTTTACAATATGAATTAACGTAGATCTCAAGTCAGCACTTAAAGAGAAAGCAATGAAAACAACACATTCACTTTGTCACCCTTAAATGACGAGACAAAGAGAACGTGATCGTTCAGTCTCAGAGTGAACAAAGTCTAAAGCTCTTTTTTTTTTTGTGTGTGTGTTTATAATTCTGTGTGTTTGCCCAGCAGTCATTTTCCTAGACTTGTCTTACACTATTGTGTCTGTATAACAGGAGGGAGGTCTAAAACTGACCTTCCAGAAACAGGGTCTACCTCTGAAGAGGCCCCTGGAGTCTGAGGAAGGTCCCCAGGCCCAGCAGCAGTACCTGGCTCGGCTTCACGAGCTACAGAGTGCCTCAGACACAGGACTTGCTGACATCACCAAGCCTCAGTGCAGCTTCCAGACTGGTGCGTTTATTTAAATTTAATATTTCTAAACAGATACCTGCATATGAATACGGAAATCTGTGCAGGCAAGGGGAAAGGGTTCAGGCAGCAGATGTTTTCTGTCTGTAGTCCGAGTAGTGTTGACCAATCATATTTGAGTAGGCTTTGGTTGCGTGCAGATAAACAGTCTGAAGTGCAAAAAAAGGGAACGCATTGGTTAAAGTGCAATGTGGAAATCACCAGCTATTGTCCGATAACGAGAGCTTTCTAAAATGTATCTGCATTTATAAACAATGACCAGACATGCAAGAGAAAGCCCCGAAATATTCAGCAGATGATGGACGGTGGATTTCCAGAGTGATGTAAATACAGCAAAGATCTGAGCACCTGTTCATGTGCTGAAATGAGCGGCGCTGTTTCCTTTATGACCACTAGATGGTAGCAAAGGATTGTTTAGGAGAACAGTCCAGTGACACTAACTAATTCAATGATTAGAAAATGCCTGTTTTAATTCTGATCTGTTTATAAAATTCTTAAAAGTAAGAAGAAGTCGAAGTCCTGAAGCCAAAAAGCGAATATGCCTTCAATTTAAGAAAAACTCCAGATTTACCTCAAAGGGACATTTTTTTAGCCTTTATTCTGACACAGCAGGTCACAGTTAACAGGCTGGTTCTCCCTCAGTTCCTCCAGGTCTTACTGGTCAGATGAGGCCGAACGGAGTGATAGACGGCCAGCCAGTGGTTAAAAAGAGGAGAGGGAGAAGGAAGAATGTTGAGGGGATGGACCTGCTCTTCATGAACAGGAGCAGAGTCCCTACAGTTCCCGAGCAGGTAAGCAGTGGTTTTGTTTGTTGATCATACTTCTTAGTAGGTGTGTTATGCTAGAAATCAGGACTTGTTTTTAAAGGAGTGATTTGTATATGATGACTTGTAATATACATAAATGGCATGTTCCTCCAGGTACCTCCGGGGTGGGGGGGTATTGGCCAGGTGGGCATGGCTACAGCACCTGTGTCAAGCTACAGCCAGAACTCCAGTCAGGTCCCTGCAGACACCGAGAGCAGAGTCCCAGTTATCAATCTCAAAGATGGCACCCGGCTTGCTGGGGACGACGCTCCCAGGAGGAAAGATCTGGATCAGTGGCTAAAAGAAAACCCTGGCTTTGTGGCAGACACAGGCGCTTTTATCTGTGTAAGTCCTTTTTTTTTAACCACGGGCTTCAGATTGTTATTGTCTGTGGAAGAGAGGCAGTTCCTGTCTAATAAAAATATATATATATTTAGAAACATACATTGTATTTAGTGTAAATATTTGATTCAGAACCAGTTTGTGCAGAAAACCTCCTGCAGTTACATTTTCTTTAAATAGCTGTCTTCATTTCATGTTCAGGGGGTAAATAAGATGCAAATGCAGTTCCACTTCCAGGACGGTCGGCCAAAGCAGAAAAGGCACCGCTGTAGGAACCCCAACAAGATCGATGTCAATAGCTTGACGGGAGAAGAAAGGGTCCAGATCATCAACAGGAGAAATGCACGCAAGGTGCGTCAATGGGCTTCATGATGTTTGTTCAGAACATAGATTTTTTTAAAAAGTCATAACCAGCCATACAATCATGTAATTATAGCTAACATTTTAACAAACTGGCTTTAAATTTGTTAATCGTTTTGACAGTGTGGGGATTTTAAGTGTATAAAATCCAGATACTTCTGCTTCAGACCACTGTGTGCTCTTCCAAATGTTTGATATGTGCACTCGGATTCATGTTGTCTGTATTCTTTCTTGAAGATTGGTGGAGCCTTTGCTCCTCCACTGAAGGACCTATGCCGATTCCTTCAGGAAAACCCCGAGTACGGAGTCCCGCCCGAATGGGCCGATGTGGTTAAACAATCGGTGAGTGACAAAGTAACACTTCCCTCAGACCGAAACTTTTACTATCATGTCAAGAAAGTCGGTTTTATTTTGACATGCAGCCAGTTCATCAGGCAGTGCTCTGCTTTAGAGGCTGCAGTTTTGTGCCATTGAGATGTATAATTTTATACTGACATGCACATTTGTTCGGGCAGATAAAATAGATGAACAAAAACGGGCCCAACTAACACTGCTAACATCATTCCATGTTTTCCAGGGTTACCTCCCAGAGAGCATGTTTGACAGGATCCTGACGGGACCCATTGTTCCTGAGGAGGTAAGCAGGCGTGGGCGACGACCTAAGAATCCTCTGGCCAAGGCGGCAGCAGTGGCAGCTGCAGCGGCAGCGGCACCCTCCAATGCGGCAGCCTCAGCGCTGGGTTTGAACCCGCTGCTGGCCAATGGCCTCCTCTCTGGAATGGACCTCACGAGTCTGCAGGCCTTCCAGCAAAACCTCCAGAGTTTACAGTCCCTGCAGCTCACCGCAGGCCTGATGGGGCTGCCGTCCGACGCTAGCAACCTGGCCGCAAGTAACTTGGCTGCCATGTTTCCCATGATGCTGTCTGGTGTGGCTGGACTGCCAAACCTGCTTAGCATGGGCAGCTTGCTTGGGAAGCCTGCTCAGGAAGGTGCAGGAGGCTCTGAAGAGAAAACAAAGGGAATAACCAGCAGTGGAACAGGAGAGCCATCTGCCTCTAAAGCTCCCTCTCACACCTCAGACACCAAAGGAGAAAGGACAGAGGGCTCAAACACGACTCTTTCCTCCACTTCCAGCTCTGCTTCCTCTGCCACCGCCACACAAAGTGCTTCAGCTGCCTCTGCAGCCTCCAGTCAGCCACTGTCTCTTAACCCCTTGTTACTCTCCAGTATGCTTTACCCAGGGATGCTTCTCACTCCAGGCCTTAACCTTCCTGTGTCCGCCACACAGCCGCAGAGCTCAAACAGTGACCCCACCCTTCCAACTGCTCCTCCTCTGCCTTCAGCCTCCCAGTCATTGCGTCAGGAGACACAGCAGCCACGGGGAATCAAGGATGAAGAGGAGGAGGATGAGGTATTAGGAGAGGCTTTGGATGAAGGAGAGGAGGAGGAGGAGGAGGAGGAGGAAGAGGAGGAGGAAGAATCCACAGAACAAAAGGATAACAGTGGTCCTGAAGGTTCAGGGAAAGCAGAGTCGTCTTCATCAGAGTCTGGGAGCTCTTCCTCATCCTCAGACGATTCAGACTCTAGTGATGAGGACTGATCCTACGAGTATATAAATATAAATTTATTTATGTATTGCCTAGAAATGTATACATCTATTCACATATATATATGGATTTTCCAGCACTTCTGTTGTGATTTCTTTACATGTAAATACAAAAACTAACTACGATGTTGTGTAATAAAGACAAAAACCTTAAAAAAAAAAAAAAAAAAATGGAAAAACTGACTTAAAGAAACTGAAATAAAATGTCAATGTTTGTTCACAAGGTACAGTCTTGTTTTGAGACATTTTGCATGTCAGACTTTAGTAGATTTCTGAACTCCGAATTGTACCACGCGATTATGTACAATTGCAACAAAAAAAGGCATTATTGTAATTATGTCAGGATTAATTTTATTAAAAAAGTGAAACTACATCAACATGCTCTTTGAGCTGTACTATTAATATATTTTGATTGTTGGGGGTTCGGGGAATGACACTTGACAAACACTTTGGGTTCTCTTGTAAATAGTACTTTTACAGGTTCGTTGACACTTATGCTTTGCAGATCATATGTTGGATATGTCAGCAATAACTTGGGCAGCTAATGAATGTCACTGAAGCTGTAGATTCTCTGTCTGCCATGTTCCACCCCAGTGCACAACTCCCACAGCCTCACCAACCTGTCACTTACCTTCATATCATATTGAAGAGGTTATTTATCACTTGTTCTTGCCCAGTTCCCTCCTCGGTAAGGACTTGGAAAATTGGTAAAAAAGTATTATTTTTCCAGATGTGCACAAGTGTAAATCTCTAAAAAACAAAACAAAAAAAAAAAAACCCAACCATGATTCATTTCTTTTTTCTTTTTTCTTTTTTTTAAGGTTTCAGGATCTAACTTGACATTTTAATTTTCACCATCACCTTACAAACATGCCACAGCATGTTCAAGGCGCACTTTAGCCACCAACAGTAGGCATTCACATTCACCTGCACATTTCTTAATTATAACTAAAAGCTCCTTGAGCTGCAGTAACAGAGAAAAACCTTCTACTGTGTGCCAAAAAAACTGCCCTTTGACCCTTCGCGGTCTTGACGGAGTTGTTTGGTCTTTGTAGTGTTGATGGATATTATTTCTACAACCCCGGTGTATTTGACTGAATCTTACCTCAACTTTGCTAAATGGATTGGCTTCACTGTGCAAATGTACATGTGCATGGATGCGTGATCTTACTGTCCATGTGCACGGTGTTCTCATCTCTGCTGGAATGTTTGCGTCTGTGGCTTTTTCAATTTTATTTTAAATGAACACTTCCTCCTATGTTCTGCTTCCTGGATTGCTCCTCACACTGCTTCCGTAACTCACCGGGGTGTATGTTGTGTGTTAGGTGGTGGGGGCGGGGGTTACAGGCTGTGAGAAATAAACACCACATTGCTATTTTTTGTTGGTTTTTTTTTTTTTTACTGTCAAGCATTTCTCGTTGAAAATTAGGAGGAAATTCAAGTCCTTGATCCTACACGTTGCATGACGACCTGTGTTCCTACAGAGCCCACGGGGCACAAGCACAAAATAGTTCAGTTCCTGGCTAAGATTGTAGTAACTGTCATTGTCTAAGTATTAAATTTTACGCAGTGCCACACGGGTTCGCTTCAGGAAGGGCTCAATAATAGCTTTCGTTGCTTTGAGTTTTTAGCACTGTCTTTGATTTATTTAACTTTGCCCTCGACTCTGTTTTCTGACGGAACGGAGCTTCAGATAGATGTAGAAGTGCCCTTATCCTGTACCTCACGCTCTCTCTCATTGAACCGCTCACATGTGCGCTCAGTTTCCATGCTTGTGCGTTTTGTTCGGCATCCGTGCACATGTCCATTCTAAACTGTAACCAGGATACACACACACAAACACTGGAGTTCACTCGAACCGAAGTACCTTTTTCTAAGTCTCTTCTAGCACAACAGTGCTTGCTCTAGGACTGCTGTTACACAGTGGACTGTTAGATACGCAAATTATTTCCGAGGTGAGGTTTCCGTTCGGGCCGAGGGTGACGGCCCGCTGAAATAACGGTTTAGTTCTTAAGTGTAGCTGTAGCATTTTTCTCCAGTGGGTTCAGACATGAACAAAGACTGAAGACACGCCTGATTTCTAATGTTGCTTTAACGTGGTTCTCTTGTATGCCTGTTCTCTATAGACCTCGTCATGGGTTTGCTTGCAATGCAATTGCATTTTTTTAATTATTACTAACAGTACGGTATTTTTCTATGTCTGAGCGATGAACTTAAACATGCCACTGTCATTTTGTATATCTGCACCTCTACGCTCTTTAAACTTGTAGTGCCCTTATGCAAACACCCAGCCACTGCTACATCTGCTGTAGGTGACTGATTGATGACTTTTGCTACTTTTTGTTGCCCTGCAGCGATGGATTGATGACTGTGTTGATCCTCTTTAAGAGACAAATGTAGACGCAAGATGGGACTTTTTCGCTTTCATTGCTTTCCTTCATTACTTTATTTAATTTTTTTTTTAAAAGGTTGTCTTGTATACAGACTTTGAAAGCACTGCTCATTGTGCTGAATCTGCATTAAACACAGACACAAGAAAACAATGACCAATATGCAAGAGGAATGACAAAACACACTACTGCTGTACAGGGAGGTTTTCATACATGTAATCACTGAGATGACAAAACTATCATCATGGGGTTTGTATTTTTATTTCAAGCTTGATAGTATCCTAAATGTCACCCTGGTCAGTTTGTGTCTTTTTTTTTTTTCTTTCTCTCATTGGACAGTTGATATATTTGCAAGTTGTGGTCTGTGTAGTCAAAATAATTCTTAATGTAGTGCAGGAAAACACGTCTTAAGTCATTTGTAATTTATTGGATTACTTTCTATGAAGTTCTATAGAGGAAATTGAGGTTTAATTATTTTTATTAAACATATTCTTCTGACTATCAATTAAGTGTGCCTTTGCCTTTTACTTTGTCCCTTTTACTTTCAGTGATATTAAGAAGTTATTGGCAACTTTGTCTTGAAAACTTAGTAGTAGGGGGTTCTCACAGGTTAACGTGTGGAAAAAATATTTATACAAGAGCTACTTTTATTCAGTATCATATAAGACATGCAAAAACATACACAAGTACTGCAGAATACTATAATAATGTGTGTGTGTGTGTGTGTGTGTGTGTGTGTAGCTTAAACTTTAATTTAGTCTCCACACACACATGCAGCAAAGCCACAGTCACACAAACTGTTCTTAAGCTATGCTGATAATGTTCTACCTGAGGCTTTGATCGTTTATTTCACTTCCTATTTTCTTAAAAAATATATATTTGCTCGTATTCCAAATAAGATCCGTCAGCACTAATTCTACTGTGATGCATCAATTTGCACATAAATGCTGCACAAATGTTAATTCAGTCTCGCTGTGTATATGTGGATACTAATTCTACTTGTGTGCATATTATATTGGCAGCTGCTATGATTAAAAACGATGCTGGAAATGAACATCGGTGACGCACCAAAGTGTTGGAGCAGAGGGTTTGTCTTCACTGCAGGTCCTTCGTGTCTCCTCCAGGTGGTGCTCAGTGGCCTTTTTAAGCCTGCTGCTGTTTAGCACTTATCTTAGCAACCAGGCCAGATGACAAGTTGAGGCTTGTCTATGGTGAGAGGCCAATGGGCTGAACTTCCTGAGCCTGCAGAGCAGCAGGTTGGCTGCTCTGAATCATGCTGCATTGCTCTGCTGCAACCACACAAACACACAGGAGAGATTTTTAAGAGCAAGACGTCAGTCAGTTTGACCCAAAACCACCCCAGAGGAGCTACTGACACTGGTGAGTGATTCTGATCCTGTTTTATGACTTTTGTTTTCTTGAGCCAAGTTAAAAGTTCCACAGAGATGACAAACTGCACGAGAAGTCAGCTGACTGTAGTCAAATGCAGCAGTGGCACGATCTGCTCCAGTGTGCCTGAAAGCTGCAGGATAAACCAACCCTCTGCACTGACTAACCATTTAAATAGCTATTTTGCAGCAGGCGTTAATGCACTGAATAACAATGTCTGATTAATAATCAAGATAAAGATAATCTGCAGTTAAATGATCTTTAAATGTGTAGCACATGTGAGAAAGTGAAAGCAGGCCTATTTTCATGTAACATGAGTTGCATGTCCAGAGGAAACAGGAAATGGGTGTGATTCAGATATTGTGCCAGGTTCTAGCAAAATAAAAAAAAGCCCAAACAAACATGCAGAAACAAAATTGTGGTGTTTTTAAATCAACACCGTACTGCCAGGATCTTCCTGCTGAAGATGACAAGATAGGGCGCGATTCATATTTATGAGAAGCTGCATACACATTGATGCTTCCAACTTCCTGTTTGTCTCTGAGATGCAGCAGCTGGAAAGCACGCAGACCGAGACACAACTTGATGTTTTCAGATGCCATCGGACTGATGTCAGCATTTGGAGTCAAATCTGAGTGCACAGTGAGAGTTTTTCTCGCCATTTAACCTGCAGTTGAGGAGTCTCGCCCTCTTTGCGAAGTCTGCTTCCTCCACGTGGAATAGACAGCAGACACCAGCTGCTGCTGCTGCTTCAGTCAACACTGCCAGGACAGTAAGTTATGAGCAACTCACACAGAGAATCAAACTCCATTTATTCTGCTGCAATAATCATAAAAATTATTATTTTGGAGATAGATTAAGTAAAATGTCAGAATTAAACGAATTCTCTTTATGATTTTGTCTTGTTAGTGGGGGAAAATTGTGGCCACGTGAAAAAGAAACATTAGTAATGTTGAGTGTGACGTGCCCAACTCTAATAACCTTGTGGCACACTGTTGTGTAAAGTTACTTCTCATCCACCTACTGCGCCTTGTCATCTGCAGTCACGGTAGACTGACTCGGCACAGACGGTAATAAACAGCACATGTGAGAGTGGTTAGAGGAACAGAGTCTCATTCAGGACGGTGGCAAAGACATGAAGAGAATCTGAAAAGGTTGAAAAAGAAGCAGTAGTATTAGTAGAGGGGGCATTTACCAGCAGAGTACAGAATATTCAGTTCTCTAGAAAAAAAAGTCTCCAAAAATATCAAACGAGGCTTTAAAGAGTCAATATTACCTGCCATTATTTTTCACATGCCCAGGCCAGCGCAGTGTTAAATTTAGTATTTCTTGCTTGCTTACAGACACGAGCCTTCTCTGGCATCTAAATTATTCCTCTTGTTGCACGACTGTCACAAGTCAACATGTCTAAGCAACTGTATAACAGACTTGCCAAAACTGACACCACTTCTCAAACTGTGTTTGAGAAGTTTTTCTGTGTGAGGTGTACAAATGTGACTTATCACGGTGGCCTGTTCAGAGCAGGAAGTACAGATGAGATAATGAAGGCAAATGAAAGGAGGGAAAAGTGGTGCTGTCGACAAGATCGCCAGTCCAATTGATGCAGCCATAACAAGAAGAGCAGCATAGATTGTCATTTTGGTAAATAAGTTTACTCATATTCTTTTCAAGTGTTGAATGTGAGTACGGATCTTACTCTCATTTTAACATGCTCAGGTATTGAGCTAGGATTAGCTTAGCTTAGGTGTGTCCAGCATAAGTATACCTGTCAGAAACTAAAAATAAACAAAACAATTAAGCACACGTCAAATTATCTCTAAGAGCCATAAGATCAGGCTTCAGTCTGCTCTAAGTGCTCGGTTTCAGGCATTTTTTCCCCCTCGGGGACATGTCCCTATATGGTCATGCATGCCAGACAAGGCGCTCTCGGTTCAGAAGCCCCGCCCACCCAGTGGTCAAACCTTCTGTTTGTGTGGGGCCAGCTAATCAGAAGAGGCCCAAGGTTTTACTTCCAGCTAAACCCATCACCCATCAATATTAACTGTATATTCTCCATGCGACCATATGTGTATTATATAGGCCTGTCACGATAACAAATTTTGCTAATCGATTAATTGTCTCAGAAATTATTGCGATTAACGATAATATT
>JAVDPK010000068.1:552251-562996 GCA_034780415.1 Cichlasoma orientale
GTTGGACTCCGTCAGGGCTGCCCTTTGTCACCGATTCTGTTCATAATTTTTATGGACAGAATTTCTAGGCGTAGCCAAGTGGTGGAAGGCTTCTGCCTTGGTGGCCTCAAAATCTCGTCTCTGCTCTTTGCGGATGATGTGGACCTGTTGGCTTCATCAGGTGGTGGCCTCTAGCTCGCAGTGGAACAGTTTGCAGCCGAGTGTGAAGCGGCTGGCATGAGAATCAGCACCTCTAAGTCTGAGGCCATGGTCTCAGGGTGGATTGCCCTCTCCGGCTCCGGGCATGTCCCACTGGGGGGGAGGCCCCGGGGTAGACCCAGGACACGCTGGAGAGATTATATCTCTCGGCTGTCCTGGGAACGCCTTGGGGTCCCTCCTGATGAGCTGGTGGAGGTGGCTGGAGAGAGGGAAGTCTGGGCTTCCTTGCTTAGGCTCCTGACCCCGCAACCCAGCCCTGGATAAGCGGAAGATAATGGATGGATGGATGGATGGATGGTATTGAATCAATTTGGATTATCCCATTCATTCTACATTTCCACTGCCATTCCCTGTAAAGTTTTATTGGTTTTCACTGACACTGACAACCAAAGAACAACTGACTTTGTATTACTAAATAATATGGCGGTAAAGCCTGGACTCCATTACAAAACACATAATCAGTGGTTAACTGTTGACATTTGACTTTACAGATTACCAAGATGGACATACCCTTCAAGCAGATAATGAAATGCTACAAGTCACAGCCACGTGCCAACAAAAGTGTAAGTTTCTTTGTTTTTGGCTGTCTTTAGTGTGCAACTATTGAATGAACAAAATATAGGAAAGAGCGCTAACGGCTATGTCTCAGGCTACTTTAAATGTCTACATGTTTGCATGTATACATATGCTTTCTCAGCTGTGGCTTTAGCCTTTAAATCAATCTCAGACTCACTGGAGACAGGAAGCTATTTTGCTTCAAAACTAAAATGATTTCAATATAATAATTTAGCTTTTTAACGAAAAACATCTGTGTTGTCTGATACTTGGTCAAGTTGATTAGTTTTTAGGCATGCTGGAAACATAGTTCCGGATATGGCATTGTAATTGTCAGCCTTTTTGGTCCAGGTTGAAATGATATTTTTTGCAAACATTTATGGCACTCAGGGTGGATTGCTCCAAGTTTAGTGAACATCTATCAGTTGTGCCCAAATATTCTAAGATTCCATCGGTTTCAGCTACACTCTGTTTTGTGTTGATTAGCAAATGTTAACATGTTTAATCTATTAACTGATCACAACATTATCTTTATGCCAGCTTTACACAAGCATTTCAGTCTTTAGGAAGTTGACAGTAGCATTAGAAGTTAGGAAGTTGACAGTAGCATTAAATTCAAAGCACGGCTTTCAACATTTGCCGCTTCTATCTGCAGGTCTGCAGAAATGTGCTGATTTCAGAAAGGATCGAGGAAAATTCTGCCATTAAAAAGAACAGTAAGAAGCCTTTTAAATAAAAAATAAGGGATATCAGCACACCATTAAAAAAAAATATTGTTATAATAACATTAACAAAAAGCCTTCTAATTACAATAATGCACATGCTCCGCCCCCATAAGTGTTAAAAATGTGATGGACTACACATTAACTGCTATCATAGCTTTATACATGTAACCAATTCATGCTCACTGCGCTGCTCTGGTAGAACAGACGTGGTAAACAACACTGTATTTGCTCTGTGTTCAGTGTTCCTTGACAGCAGATGCAGGTTAGCTGTTACGGGGTTTGGAGACAGTTGGAGGTTGGAGTTAAAGACGGCGAATACAGCATATCTAGGCTTAGCTATAAATAAAGTACTATACTGCTGTAGAGATACATCACAGCAGGAAAAATTACACTCATCAACTTGCCACAATAATTCACTTTATTTTACCTGTATTATATCGTAATGCAAGAGCAGTCCCACAATGATAAGTGACTGTTTATCATATCACTGATTACAGATAATGGAAACCACAGCAGTCCTATCCTGACCCCCAACACACCATCAACACATTATCCAAGACCTGGTCAGGAGGAGCGGGGCAATCTCATCCATTTTTACAACCAGGTCTACACGACAAAGATGCAGCACTTTGCCAAACAGTTTGCCCTAACCTCATTAGTAAATGAACCTTTTTTTTGTACGAGCTGAGATCACAAAACTGAAAACTCACTTAAAAAATGAAAAATGTTTATCTTGCATTGTAACACTAGCACTTCATTTCTTGTCCAGAGAGACACTCCCCCTCTGTCTCCATACCCTCGACAGTGGAAAGCAACTCCTCGCCGTTATCAGCTGTCCAACAGCCCGTCCATCTCCATTTCACCGTACAACACAGAGACCACTTCCTCTCACAGATCTGGACTCTTCTACTACTTCAACTCAAGTCCCCCAGAGGTCTGTGGATATAGTGTTTTAGTTTTAGTCACGTGATCATCTTGAGTTTTGTGTATTTGTGCATAATCTAGGCTGAAGATACTTTGTATTTTTATATATATAAAATCCCAGCTCGCCCTGTGGGCGATCATTGTCCTCCTAGCTCAGGTCCTCTGCCAGAGGCCTGGGAGCTTGAGGGTCCTGTGCAGTATCTTAGCTGTTCCCAGGACTGCGCTCTTCTAGACAGAGATCTCTGATGTCGTTTCTGGAATTTGCTGGAGCCATTCTCCCAGTTTGGGGGTCACTGCCCTGAGTGTTCTGATTACCATGGGGACCACTGTTACCTTCACCTTCCACATCCTCTCTAGTTCTATTTATCGAGCTTCTCGTGTTCTTTCTAATTGATGTTGCCATCACTTGGTATTGCAACCATATCACTACGGCTTTCTTCCTTTCTTTGTCCACCACTACTGTCCGGTTGGTTAGACATCAGAAGTTTGCCCGTCTGTATCTGGAAGTCCCACAGTATCTTAGCTCTGTCATTCTTGACCACCCGTGGGGACATATCCCATTTTGACCTTGGGACTTCCAGGTCATACTCGACACAGATGTTCCTGTATACTCTGCCAGCCGCTTGGTTATGGCATTCCATGTATGCCCTACCTGCTGCCATCTTGCACCCTGCTGTTATGTGTTGGATTGTCTCAGCCTGCACCTGGGGTCTTGCCTGGTGTGGTAGACCCCAGCCTCTATTGATCTTGTGCTCAGAGCTTGTTCCTGTGCCGCCATGATTAGTGCCTCTGTGCTGGCTGTCAGTCCAGCTTTGTCCAGCCATTGGCAGGATTTTTCTATATCAGCCACTGCTGGTGGTACATGCCATGCAGAGGCCTGTCCTTCAAGGATGGTTCCTGTTCTTCCTCCTCTTCTTTCTCAGGTTTCTGCTGCCTGAGGTACTCACTAAGCACATGATCTTCCTGATATATTATGGATCTTTGTTGTTTCATCCAGGATAGTGGTTCTGACACTCACTAGTCTTCGATCTCCTTCATTTCACTTAGCATACAGTCTCAGGATGCTGGATTTGGGGTGAAACCCTCCTTGCATGGTAAGGAGCTTTCTTGTCTTGACATCAGTGGCTTCTATTTCCTCCTTTGGCCAGCTTATCCCAGCAGGGTATCTGACAACTGGCAGGGCGCAGGTGTTGATTGCCCAGATCTTGTTCTTCTTCTTGTTCTGGCTGAGGGGATTCAGGCCTCTGCACAACAGCAGTGGGGACAGCATCTCCTTGGTAAATCTCGCACTTGATGGTGACTTGTGCAACTGGCTTGAAGTTGGCCTCTAGTGTTGTTCTCCACATTCCCACTGAGCTCTTGATGAAGGCTCTTAGGGTCCTGTTGATCTTTATAGTTGTAGGCATTCCACGATCCATGTGTGCAGCATCGAGTCATAGGCTTTCTTGTAATCAATCCAGGCGGTGCACAGGTTGGTCAGTCTAGTCTTACAGTCTCGAGTGACTGCTCTATCTACCAGTAGCTGGTGTGTTGATCCCCTGGTATTTCTGCCAATTCCTTTCTGGGCCCCGCACAGGGATTAAGCCATGTGCCTGCTCATCTTAGCTGCTATGATGCCTGACAGGAGTTTCCATGTTGGACTGAGGCAGGTTATTGGCCGGTAGTTGGATGGGGCCGGTCCCTTCTGCCGATTCTTGGAGATCAGGACTGTCCGGCCTTTAGTCAGCCATTCTGAGTGTGTCTTTGCCTTTAGCAGCTGGTTCACTTGTGCTGCCAGGTGCTCATGGAGTGCAGTTAGCTTCTTTAGCCAGTAGGTGTGAATCATATCAGGGCCTGGTGCTGTCCAGCTCTTCATATGCAAGACTCTTTCTTGGATGTCTACCACTGTGATGGTTAATATTTTGTTTACCCCATTTTTTACAGCTTCTACGTGAGATCAACAACATGATCAAAACGGGCAGGTCACCAAACACACCAAGCTGTGTAGTGTCACTGGATACAGATGTGGATGAGGAGGGAGAAAATTGCTCCTCAGCAAAGAGGCTTCGTTTGGATGGTCAGTCAGCCTGGCAGAGACGACTGCGGAATGTGTTCAATAATCGCATCACAAAAACAAACCAGGACCCGGTCTAGCTTTTTTCCAGTTAACAAGCCTAACCTGCGCGAGAGTTGGGAGAATGGCACACATTCGCTTTTTCTCAAATTCTCTGTCAGCTCAAAGTGCTGTTGTTGTGAACTATTTGTTGACACCAAGAGTCATATGTGGAAGTCTGTGAATAAGCCACTTTACTCCCAGCACAATGGTTAGTGCTAGACTAGACTATGGTCATCCTCGGTTGCTCCCTGGTGGAAGTGTCCTTCATGGTATTGTGCATATTTAAAGAAAGACATGGCTGCAGAGTGCCCACTGAGCTTTTCGTAGATAGAGGGTTATGGGCTCGACACACTAGGAGCGACATCGCTCGCTCTCCATTCATTTCCTATGGAGCTTGTGTGATGAGGCAACAGTCGCTTGCCCTCCTCCAGCTAAGCGACCGGCGACATCCGTGCATGTGAAATTTCGCGCTCGTACACGTAGACGTGCACACGCGACGCGACACAACAAAGTTGAAAAATGTTCTGCTTTTGTTGCTGTCGCATGGCACATAAACCAATCAGCGAGGGTTTTATTGACTGACCAGTGAGCGGAGAGTATGCTACAAGCTGCAGTCTGCAACCACTTTCACCATGAAGGAAAGCATGTGTTTTAGCTGTGTTTGACTTTCCTATATCATATGTCACTTCACGCAGTGATTATCACGATACAGATATAAAGGCAGCCATATGGAAACTTGTTGGCGCCAGGGTGACCTTAAACAGAAGGATAGATAGGACTTTTGTGATAATATAGGATGAATCCAAGGTTGTCTTTTTCTTTTGAAGTGGAGACTTAACAGCAAGATTTCTGTCAGTTCCAGTAAAATCTTCTGACTCTTCATCAAATTGAAAATGTCAAAATCCCTCCAATTTCATAACCAATCAAATTTCTTGGAGACAAGTGGCGTGAGAGCGCGATTCGCAACGCTGCCATCGCTATCGCGTCCAGTGTGTTTGGTTTCACCCCAGTGGCGATGCGGGCCATTTGTCGCTGTCGCTCCCAGTGTATCGAGCCCCTTAGACCGAGGCGGGACATTAGCAGCTGAACTTTAGATTAGTTCTTATTAGTTAGTTAGCAAAGGTTGCCTGCCTCATTCAGTGTCCACAGGGACATGCATGCACAGTAATATGAAAGATTAAACACATCCAATAGAAATTGGTAGGAAAATTGGCTTTTTCAATCATTTATTTACCAAAAATCAATCAAGTTAACATTACTTTGCAATCATTCTGTGAAACAGTAAATATATTCTTGGCCTCTGAAGCTAATTATAGGAGGAAAAAATGGTGGTGTACTCATTTTGCATATTTAGCCTACATTTATATAACTATAGGTCTTGCTGATCACTCAAACCACTTTACATGTAACATAATTATAATGCGGTACTTTGCATGTTACATATTTGTCAATTTTTGGTCTGAAATTTGCTTTCTGAAAAATTTGACCGCCCCGCAATCAACTTTTTCAGCTCCACTTTTGGTGGATTTCCTTGTGGGCTTAGGATCATTATCCTGCTGAAAGATCCAGGGTTCAACTTCAATTTAAGGACATTATCTTCGAACCCTCTTTGATCTTATGCTCAGTTCATAGTTGTATTAATGACTGCAAATTGCCCAGTCCCTGAGGCACCAAAGCAATCCCATAACCACAACCTATCCACCCCAGTGCTTCACAATTGATATGAAGGTCCTCTCCTTAAAAAGTGTCTTTGATCTGTGCCACACATCTACTGTTACTGTGGCTGAACAACTCAATCTTAGATGCACCTTCAGAAGCCTTGGTCTTTGCCTCCTTGTTAACTGACAAACAAGCTAGTTTGTCAGTTAACAAGGAGGCTCAAATCTTTCACAGATGAAAAAGGCTTTTTCAGGCAGTTATGCAAATCAATTTTTTTGCACTCTTCAACAGCTGTAAGAGTTAACCTCAGATCCTCTGATAAAGTTTGAGGTCTTTGGAGACTTCTTTCAGCTTTTGCGTACATTTGTGTAAGCACCCAGTCCAGGATAATTTGGCAGCTATTTGAAAGTTTTTTAGATTATTTATCCTGGAACGATGTATTTTAAATTAATACCTGGAAGAGTCTAATAATTGACACTTAATTTGAAGTGTCTGATTCTTATTCTATGTCTTTAAGTGTGTGATAAATGTGAAGGTGTGCTCATTTTTTCCATCAGACTGACCTGTTTGACTTACCTTTGGACTTCTGACTGTACACACTTAACAACTGTCTATGACCTGCATGAATACTAAAGTTTTGATTGATTAGATTCTGATTGAATATGGGTGATACTAGGGGTTTGGTCCAAGCCACTCTAAAGTAATTTTAAATAGTTTTTACATTTAACATAGTTGAAAACAATTGAGGATAAGCTAAAGTAAGACTTTTGCAAACATGAACAAATGAAAAGTGCTGTTACAGCAGCAGAAACGTACACCGGTCAACATAAATGTAGAAGTTAAAACAAATTCTGTCTCAATAAATCTTTAAAAATCCTGTCAGCAGTTTCTGCCACTGTTTATTGGAGACCGAGTATCACAGCTGATTCAACAGAACATCAATCAAAAACTGCAATAAAATGATTTTATTAAAGCCCCTTTGCAAACAGAGAAGTGTTTTGCTTTGAGAGTTATTGTGCAGAATGATACATGTGTCATTTGACCAAAGTTGGCTTCATTATCACCTGCTGATGTTGCAAAGTTTCTCTAAATCTAAGTTTAACAATTAGCAGGTACTATTGAGGTTTTGCAGGCACATGACCACTAACCATGCAACATTAACTCGTATGAGAATCATGTTGAAATTTTAGAATCAAGTGAATGAGGCCCCAGTCACACAGGCCACAACCATCTGTGAGGGAAAAATTTGTTGTTCCGCAGCCGATTGCAACTGGTCGGTGGCAGTCGCTGAGATTTGAATGTAAGTAACCGACTTGTCTACAAAAACTGTCCAGCTACTCTCCAAGCTGTTGAGAAATTGTGAATAGTACAACACAAACCGGAAATAGAGAAGGTTCTCCTTCAAAGTAAAAGTTGTGCCTTACGAAACATGTTGGCTGCCGCACTGAGGCATAACTTTTACTTTGAAGGAAAACCTTCTCCATTTCCAGTTTGCGTCATACTTTTTCAAGTTTTACAATCACTGGGCTAGCAGAGAGTATTTGCAGACAAACATGAAAAACTATAAGCAACTGTAGCAATCTACTCGTAACCAAAGCAATCACAGATCTTTGGTGCCGCACCTTTTTTGCGACCAGTGAGAGTCAGAAACTTACAGCAAACATTGCCAACCTAGCAACCGATGGTTAAATCAATTCCAGTTCACTGGCAGTTGTTTTTGGGCAGACTATTTATTTACTTTCCCATGAATTATGTTTTGCTAATTTAATCTGCCTAATAATTTCTACTGTGCGCTCCAGTAGATTTTGCTTTGTGTACTCACCTGCAATCACCTCACCTGTGCTACTGCTGCTCTGAGGTTTACTGCTTTTTGCGAATTTAGCCAATTTAATTCAATAAGATATAAGCAGATGTTATGCAAGCTGATTTCCAACACAATAATAATGCATTAGTCTTATATAGAACTTTTTAAGATACTCAAAGACGCTTTACAGCTTCATACACTATTCATTCACACCTCAATCATACTTGGTGGTGGTAAGCTACTTATGTAATCACAGTTGCCCTGGGGCAGTCTGACGGAAGCATGGCTGCCAATTCCCCTCCGACCGCCACAATAAAGCTATAAAAAGGTAAAATTCTGTGAGTAAATATAAACAGCATCATTCCATTAAATTTGATGTCTGTTACCCTTGATGCACCCCAACATTGACCATGTACACCACAGCTTGCTCTTCATCAGCCGAACATAGTACACTATGCAGTATTGTGGTAAACCGTACCACAATACTGCAAACTAACATTGCTGGACATTAGATTTTTCTGTCTCTGCTCTCTAAAGTTTTATGTAAATTGGACTCTGCTGTCACACGAGTTAAATGATAAAACTCACTCCTCCAACTGAATAAACACAAAAATCTTTCCACTGTGGCAAAGCTGCTCTGTGATTGACACGCGGCCGCCTTCGGTGTTTATCAGTAACCATGTGTTGGCATGCTTCAGAGTTAATTCTCAACCACTGTCGCTTAGGGAAGTCATTGCAAAAAAATATGATACAACAGACAAAGGGCCGTAAAATAAAACTGATACCCTCTCAGTGGTACCAAACGTAACACAACAGGAAGTCATACTGTTGCCATAGAGAACAAATGCACTTAAGGTGACAACCAGTGTTTTAACACTCCATATGCCTCTGGACACCCATCAGCTGAACAGCACACTGTACACTCTTACATTTAGAAAAATCATGGGCTGCAACACAAGTAGTGGGACCAAAGTGGACGAACCTTCTGAAAAGTCGGTGGAAAGACCGAAAACCGCCACTTCCACCAAGGAGAAGTCTGCAGAGGAAACAAATGGAACAACAGAAAAAGAAGCGGATGAAGAAACGCGGAGTTCCAGCTGAGTGCCACCTTTACACCATACTTAACTCTCCTCCTTGTAAGACAGTTTTTTTTTCTTAAATGTTTTTCACTATCTGCATTTAAAATTTTACTTATTGCCTATGTCCTTTCATTCCCCTTTCACTTCTATCAACGAACAAGGATACAGAACCTCCCTGTAACGCAAGCAATTTATGAGCATTGCATAGGGGTCACTTTGATACAATCACCTCTGTAACTTGACCGCCGTGTCTCTCTGAGGCTGTTTGACGTGACAAATGGGCTGTGTGGTGACTGGGAAGGGCTCTGTGGTGTCTGTGTTGCTGTGTGTACAGATTGGCCTGTCCGTGGGTGAAGGAGGGCCTGTCAGCAGGACGAGGCGACACTGCACTACTGTCCATCAACCTCTGTCATCTGGGCCAGCCACACATAATCAAATGCACACACTTCTGAAGAAATCCAAATATTATTTTCACAGTCTAGAAACTATTTTGTGATAAATATACTGTTTGGAGTATCGCATTGTGTTGTCTTGTACCTGTGTTGCCTTTATGTTCTTTTTTTAGCCTTTGTTTAAATCTTTGCACACATTCCTGCGGCATACTTTGCATCGCCCGTCTTTGTGTTTCACAGTCATTTATGTTCATTCTCCTCTCCACCTCCTCTTCACTTGCACTCACGCACCTCTGGTCTGAGCTGGTAGTTACAACACTCTCTTTTAAATGCTTCCAATTCTGCTGCAGGCTAAAGCAGCAACCCTTTAAGATAGTCAACTTATGTTTCAGCTCTTCGCACCTCGCAGCTCTCGACTAGATGGGATGCTCTGCATATGAGAGTTCTGCTACCGGTGTTCATTTGGACAATCTTTATACAACAAATAACAACCTGCTGCCAAGAGCTGGGTTGAAAAGGATCTTCCATAACTTTTTATTCCTTGCCACCAGGGGGCATAGAGAAAGGGTGAAACAGTTCCCTTTGCCACCACCAGGGAGCAGGAGCGATCTTCCCACGCTGCTGTGAGACATCTGAGGCCGGTTCCATTTGCTGAAGACATTTAATCTGAAATATAGGTTGTAAGTTTATTACCAGTGAATGGAGCTGGAATGGAATAGCCATTTTACAAAGCCATATCAAAAATACCCATCTCAGAGGCAGTGGGAAATTACATGAAAATATTACCATTATACAAATGGAAAGTGTGATTGAATAATGTGCTGGAGAAGATAAATGAAAAGCACTTTGTTGGAAAACGTGGTACTAAATAGGTTTTTAATTTCAGTAGTAGGATAAAAGACGCGCATTTTTACCCCATTTCACTGCCAATTGATTAGTGGCTCCACACCTGCAGATAAAGAGGGGGCCTTATCGTCTCATTATCAGTTAATTAATATGCATGCACACATGCCAATTATCTTTCCTCTGCCATTTAGCAGAAATGAGACATTGATGTTTTAATGGTGCTGGAATGGATAACTCCTCTGTTGCTTTAAAGACAAGGCAGGCACATTGATTGACATAGCTGGGAAATGTTAAGAGAGACAATTGAATTAAGAGCAACCTGAAACACTTGATTATTATATTAATACTTCTCAGCAGCCAAGCCATTTGCTGTTGCTTTCCAGGGGCTGTGAGATCAAGCAGAGTTTTTGATTAACTCTCTTGTGAAAGATACAAAGAGGGCAAGGCTTATGATGCTATATATATATA
>JAVDPK010000068.1:566322-577576 GCA_034780415.1 Cichlasoma orientale
TACACACTCAAAGTACACAACAAAATGTATTTAAGGGCTAAAAAAGTAGATTTTTCATGATACATCTCCTTTAAAGCATTTTTCATTGTTGTTTTTATAAAAGAGAAATGAGTGCATACGAAGTACTGATACATTTAATTAACAGTTCATTCACAACATTTTGTGCAGTTGTATATTAAAATAATAATATATTGCTGTCCCAAATCCTATGGCACACCTCTGCTTATTCGAGGGCACATCGCTCACTGCTCTAATCTTTCCCATTCAGTAATTCTTGTATTTCTTAATGAAACTATTGCACTTCTTTCAGAGTTTCAATTCTTTTCATAAATGTTGGATTAAAACTGGATCTCACACCAGGCCAATTCAGAACAGTCCAACATTCTTGTTTGATTTTAGCTGCAGGTTTTGAGTCCTGCAAAAGGAACTATGCTGTGAGTTTTTTCACCAAATCTACTTTAAGTGATGTATGGTGCAAATACTGGTATACTGTTATGCCGTGATCTTGGAAGTCAGTCTCTTTCACAGAAATTAAAAACTGCCAAGTGTTGCAAATCAAATGCACTTGATTAATTGATCATCAGCAAGTGTGACATCCTCTATAAAAGCAGAAACTTTGGCAGTTTGTATGTTTGGAGCATTTAGGTGTCTGTTACCACAATGCAGAGGAGGATATACATCAGCAATGATCTTAAAAAAGCAATTGTTTCCGCTGACCAATCTGGGAAGGGGTTTAAGGCCAGTTCCAAACAATCTGAAGTCCATCTTTCTACAGTGAGAAAGATGATTCACAAGTGGAAAACATTCAAGCCAGTTGCCAATCTTCCCCATAGTGGATGTCCCAGCAAATTCACTCCAAGCTCAGGCTGCGCAATGCTCAGAGGAACTGCAAAGAAGAGCTACATCTCAGACTCTACAGGCCTCAGTTAGCATGTTGAATTTCACAGTCCCTGACAGTACTGGCCTGTTTGAAGGGTTGTCTCTCAAAAAAGAGCAGCAGTTGGGCTTAGGTTTGCAAAGTTGGAACAATGTCCTTTGAACAAATGAGACCAATGTAAAGATGTTTGGCCGTAATGCACAGCACCACATCTGGTGAGAACCAAGCACACCATACTGTATCAGCACAAACACATTATACCACCTGGAGTGATGGGTCATTGTGTGGACCATGAACTCCTCTACCAAAGTATACTAGAGTCAAATGTGAGGCCATCTGGTAATGAGACCTTAACAGAGCTGTCCATAAATTAATGACTGCAAACCTGAATGAGCTGAAGGAGATGTGAGAGACTTTTAAAGTCATGCAGAAAATGATAACTTCTAGCTATTTCTGCTGAAGGTGGTTCTACAAGTGTTACATAACGCTGTGGCAAGCAAGGCAGAGGACCCCGATGCAGGACACGCAAGGCAAAAGCTAAATTTAAAATATCCTTAACTTGACTTGAACTAACTTGGCATGAGCAAAAGCATAAACATGAATCAGGAACTATGGCACACAGCAGGAACTAACGACGAGGACACGACAATAAACAGAGGAAAACTCAGGGCTTAAATACAAGAAGGAGGGAGTGGACACAGCTGGGAACACAGGTGAACCAAATGGCACTGATGGGGCATGGGAAGCAAAACAGAACACAACACAGGGAACAGAAGACCATCAAAATAAAACAGGAAGCAAGACGAGAAAACAAAGACTTGACACAACACACCGGGAAACACTGGGGAACAAATAATCAAAACACAATCTATAACACAGCAAAACTAGAAAATGAAAGAAAGGAAGCTCTTAAGGAAAACAAAATCCAAATTTGCAAAACCACAATAAATACTTCCTAACATAAATAGGAGCCAAGGCTCAAAACAAAACACGCTGGGTCAACAGACCCAGAAACATGACAACAAGCCACTGAATCATGGTGTGAACTGTAGTTTTTAATAGGACTGTATAGAGTCCTGTAAATGAATGCACTGTGTGTTTAGGAACTATTTTCTTCATTAACTACTCCAACTGCTCTCTTTTCTTCTTCCGCTTATCCGTGTTAAGTGCATCATACCCAATACCACCAAACACAATCTATTGTACTAGATACTAAAATCCACATATTATTTAGCACTTCTAAAGGCTTTCAATAATCCTGTCCAGACCCGATTAGAAGATGTTTATAGTACAAGAAAGAATTCAGCTATTTAGCTTCTTTCTTTTATTCGACTGCAAATCAGAGTCATGCTGGTATGCCTGAGGGTACTTTCAGTTTAAATCTATGCAATTTAAAGGTTTCCAACACTCTTAACCACGTATAAATATCCTCAAAAATGTGGCTACACTGAGAAATTTAAAGGCCCGAGACTTCTGTACATAATTTATATGAATATAAATATGCTTTGCACACTAAATTATAGTCCATATTTTGTGTCAGTTAGTAATGGTAATTCTTCAGTTTAAATTGTAGTCCATTACATTCTCCTGTAACTGGACAGTAAAGAGTGACATTTTTTTCTCTGTTCTTATGCGTTTATAAATATAAATGCTTAATGAGGCACACATCTGAAATCTCCTCGAACAATGTGGAAAACATTGCTGGAGCAAAGCGTTTCTCAACCCATCTCACCCACTGTTTCCAATATGAGTCACTAAAAGTCAACGGTGAACGAATACAGGGACTGAAATATCTTACCATTAAGTTTTTTGTCAAATGTCATAGCAATGAAAAGTCTGTAGGACACCGCAAATAGATTATGAATGAGTGGAAAACCCTATAAAGTCTTGAAGGCAAATAAGATTTAGCTGAAGATAAAGGTCAGGGCGCTGGGGGAAAGATATAGGGAGGCATGCGGACAAGGATGACTTGATTATCCTGGAAAGGAGCACAAAGAGACATGTCCTTTTGCAACAGGGTTGGAAAGTAAATACCAGCTTCTAATAACAGAAGCAAAAGTACCAGCTATAATTCTGGAAATTCATATAAGCAAAAAAAAAAAGAAAAAGGCACGTTTATATAATACATAATCTTGTTATTTTTGAAATAGTGTCAAATGTGCATCTTCATTCTCCTGAGAGTAACTAACAGGGTAACCGATGGCACAAGAAATCTTTTGAGGTGTATTACCTTTCTTCTTCTTTTTTTTCTAAGAACTTTATTTTGAGTAATATTCTATTTCAGTGTGTAACCACCAATTCCTTTTTTAAATTATAAATATGTGTTTGAGTCGTCAATCTATTTAGTAAGTTATTTTGAGTCTGACGGGCTCCAAAGTGAGAAGGAAGTGGACGGGGACCAGACAGGTCATTAATGTGGCTCACTGCAGTAGAATACAATAGCTTAGCGGCAGCTGAAAGCCTTCTGTATGGTTGTGTGTCAGTATGGCTCAGCTCTGTGGACGCGTGCATGGTCCGTTCATGTAGCATAACTCCTTTCAAAGAAAATGGTAAAAAATAGGAAATTGTACTCTAAATGTCATTCATTCAGCTCTGATGTCGGGGTGACCTTCAGCAGAATCAGCTCTTCCTATTGTGAATGTGGACGAGTGAGCTCTGTGAAATATCAAATTTGATAAGAAAAAGTGTGTAAAGACAAACGTGTGTCACTGTATAGCCTTTGTGACTTATCTAAACAGATTTTAACACTGCTGGCGATTATTCCGTCCAAGTTGTTGCTTTGTGTTATTCATTAAGATAAACATCAGCCATATATCACATAGATTGTTTCATTTTTAATGGCTGATGTTTTAGCTCAAACAAAAAGAGAGCCTATAATCAAAGCACCAAAAAGTAAAGGATGGTAGTGGGGCCTCCAAAAGTTCAGATATCAAGACCAGTTTTAAACTAGCGTGCCTGATAACAAGCTTATTACCCACAGTAGCGAAATTAGCACGTCATTAGCAGACTAAAGTATTTTGTTGGGTTCGGGGCAGGAACATCTGTATGCGAAATAAGACGCTCTGCAAAGGTTTAGAGTCACTGCAAAGACTCAGCAAACCAATGCTGAAGATGCTAGCAACCTCAATCACTGGGGGAAGAAATACTGTAAAGTCACTGATTTCAAATTGGACTCAACCAGAAACCCAAAAGGACCTACAGCATGTAAACTCATCCTGGGCAGACATTCATGCCCATGATGAGTTTACACATACTCATCATGGGCATGAACGTTATGGTAATTTGGG
Organism: Cichlasoma orientale; assembly: GCA_034780415.1. NCBI lineage: Eukaryota > Metazoa > Chordata > Actinopteri > Cichliformes > Cichlidae > Cichlasoma > Cichlasoma orientale. The sequence goes on from JAVDPK010000068.1 coordinate 570,487, forward strand.
GCTTCTAATGATTTCTTTGAACTGTTCTTTTTCCAGGGTGGCATGATTGTACATCTTTAACGGCTTTAAAAAACAAGACTTGGGTGACCAAGATTTTCTCTGATCAAAAGTATACAATCAGGCTCAAATATATAGATGCAAATTTAAATATTTTAATAAATGGTGCTGAAGGTTCTCCAGTATATTTTAACTTGACAAGGTTATTAACTTCTCATTAGTGATCATTAGTGATCATGATCGAGTACAACTGATTTGTTTCTCTTTGCCGCCATAATAAGGATTTGTTTGAGAGCACTCATTGGACTGACCAATGATCAGAACAATTGGAAAGTCCAAAGTAAACAGTGAAGATCTGAGAAGGAGAACTGTAGATTTATTCAAGTTGGAAAGGTCTCTTGGAGCCATTTCTTAACAACTGCAAATTCCAAAATCATCAGTTCAAACAATCGGATGTAACTACAAGATGTTTAGATGGGTCAGCACTTTGGATCTTCTTCCAGACCTCGGCAAACTTTCACCTTCTAATGAGAGGAAATTGGTTAGGATGTTCAGGAACAACCCAGGAACCACCTGGAACTGCTGGAACACTAGAGTCACTGTCCACAGTAAAGGGAGTTTTACGTTGCCATTCACAGAGAGGGCCCTGAGAAAGCAAGAAAGCAGGCCAAAATGAAGCTGCTGGAAAGCCCAGTCGTCAACCCCATTGAAAATTTGTGGATTACGCTTAAAAGCCGGGTCCGTGTCAGGAAACCAACCAATTTAAATGAAATCAACCACTTCTGACATGAAGAGGGGGGGGGGTCAAATTTCCAGCCATAATTATGCCAGAAGCTTGTTGATGGCTACCAAAAGCATCTGGTCGAGGTGCAACTTGCTAAAGGATATTTAACTAAATATTAGTGGGGGTGTATGTATATATTTGAGCCTGTATGAACAGTGAAAAGACATTAAAACAATTCAGATTAAGAGTACCAAGTGTATTAAAATGTAAAAGAACAAACGACCACATATAAAAAGTTGGGAGTGAGACCACGAGAAGGTGCGTCACAGGCAACGACGCCAAAGCACGGTTTGTTCCCGTCTCCGAAGCCGGAAACGTTTATAAAAAAGTCAACATTTGATGGGCTGGTTAATACAGCGTAAATTATACTGGCATTTACTATTAGCATATGCTTTTACATACAAGTTGATTATTTACAGAGTTGAATTCTAAAGGCGGCAGACTGCAAAATTTGGAAGATGAAAATCTGAGTAAAACCTCAAACAGATATCACAGCCATTATATTCATCCAAACGCTGCTATAGAGACCAGCCTTTAACTGCAGTCCCCCACTCTCAGGCTCTCGTGTTCATCACATCTACTGACATGTCTGTGGGCTAGACATGACTTCTAACAGAATAGGTCTTGTTCTGCAGCTGCACCTGACCACCTACCACCACAAAAGGGGAGAGAAACAACGGGGATACTTTAATGTATGTCGTATATCATAAGGAAAATGAAGCAAATACAACCAAATGTTTGTATTTGTCTGTTTGGCTTGCCACACTTATGTGTATTCAACATTTAACATCACTGGAAACAAATCCATTAGGACAAGAAAGGCTTATTATCTCAATAATTTTCCCCGACAGTTTGCTGGAGCCTTTGTGTTCACCATGACAACAAGCCTAATACCCCTGAACATTACTAAACCATCTGTAGAAGGGCTGCTTTATGCACATCAAATAACAGTAATAGTCTGCTAATGGCATTATTGCCCGCTGTGTCATCATGCCACAGTCCTGCATGCCTCAAGGGAAAAGAGAAAAATCTGTTCTATTGTTCCAAAGCTCTCGTGAAACTCTCATGGCAAAAATATTAAGATTATTTTCTTATTTGTTTCCCTCACTGCGTTTGTTTGTTTGAATTTGATCATTGCGAGTACAACCAAAAAGAAAAAAAAAAGGGTTATTTTGAATGGATGCCATTTAGTCAGCATGTTTGTTTGTCTTCAGATCGTTAATAACAAGCTACCCCATCTCCATGATTGGGCCATGAGGAATGTGACCTCATCTCTGGGAAAAATAATTAGGACGGACGTCCAGAGAATAATGAGAACCCCTTTTCTCTCTCTCTCTCTTCCAGAAACAAAACTGCACAAAGACGGTCATGCTAGACCCAGATTCTGGTTAAATAATCTTATTGCAAGTGCTAAATAAAACAAAGTATGTGGCCTGTAAAAGGGGCCGCAATTTGAGTAAGATTAGCAAGAAGAATGGCAGGTTTCAGAGTGAGGCTGATTACAAGATTCACATAATAAAAGGCTGCATGCCAGGTTTGATCTCTTTTCAGATCGTAAACAAAATGTCTGCGGCTCCTGTAACGTGATATTAGTGTCCAAATGTAAATACCACCAGCAACAGTTCTCATAAAGTACAAACTACGGTCAGCGAGGGGGAGCACATTTATATTTCATTACGTGCAAAAGAAAAAGAATACTTTGAATTCAAAATGAGCTTCTAGGTAGCTGCCTCCATTATTCCACTGCAGGAATCCTTAACTGGAGCATAATCAGACATGTGCTGCTGTTGTTGTTCAAACATTATGTCACGTAATTACTGCCTGTGTTGTGTCTCCTTAGGATAAATTTAAGTTATTGTTCATATGTAAAGAAAATAGATTGATGAATAATTTGCTTTGCATGTAAACACAGGTAAAGGTTTCTGTTACACACACACGCGCACACACACACACACAACTTGCAAGTTTGATGGTGCCTGCTTTCGACTTGCGTACCATTTCATGATGAGATGTACATTTCTGCCTTTTTTTTTGCATACAAGCCAAATGCATCCTAATGGTCATTTGGAAGCAGCGTTAGTCTTTTAATTAGCTGGAAAGCCTTTAGCAAAACCACTCTCATCCTTTACCACCGTTTCCATCTCAACATATGAGTGGGAAGCTCACGAGGTAGTTAATAGTGTAATTGCCAAGGTCCTCAAAGCTATCCTCTCTAAGACATCTACACTGATAGGCTACGTGCTTGAAATGTGTGTGTGTATGAGTGTGCGTGCCTAAGTAGCCTGTTTGCAAGTGCATCATTTTTGTATGTTGTGTATAACATGGTCATTGTTCCCAATATAGCACTAATGCAAACAAAAGAACTGTCAGGTTTGGGATAGTGACTGATGATATAATCACTTTAATGTGTAATGGTTTTAATAATCAGTTTAATGGTTTAATCAGCCGTTTGTAGAGTTGGCAGCAGTTGTGTGAGAGAAAATGTTTGTCACTGTGTTCTCTCGATTTCTGGATGACCAACAATTGTTTACCCCAGTGACTAATTTTTTGTGTGTCTGTAGCCATATATCTGTGTGTGCATGTATCTGTGTGCAGAAAGCTCTAATATTCTTTTGTGTGTGTGTGTGTGTGTGTGTGTGTGTGTGTGTGTGTGTGTGTGTGTATGTGTGTGTATACATAGCATCTGTTCATTGTTCTCTGTGTGGTGTGTGTTGGCACTCAGGTGCAGCTGCTCTTGTCTCCTGTTGCTGTGATCTCCGAGCTGAGAGGCATTATTAGCAGCCTGCAGCTCTTGTAGCCTTTTCCACCCTAATTACATACCCATCATTAAAATGCTAATTCATGCTGTTAAAGGGGCAATTAAAAGGGTAATTAAAAAGGCTTTGTTCCACCAGTCTACCTGCATGAACAGCCTGACCATTGCTGGTTCTCTTTTGATCTTTACCATTTCCATAATGCTTGAGGCCTAATCCCCTTATCCAGGTTCAACTGGGTGTCACTGGCTACTAGTGGAGGCAGCTTTGAAGGCTAAATAGTTACAATGGACTCACTTTAAAAAAAAAAAAGAAAAACAAATACTGAATAGAGTTACTAAAATTAAAAGTGTGTATGAGGGTCTTCTACAAATGGAAATACAAGAAAAAAATAGTTAAAACTACAAAAGACTAAATCTGATGTGTTGGAAAGTAAATATACTGATTTTACACATTTCCTTAACACCATCAGTTAAGCTCAGGGAGATCAATCTGGTCAGAGGCTGCATTCCATTTGCCTCCGAAGTTCAGTGTCAGAGCTGGGAGTGATGTCACTCCCAAGTTGAGTATTCCAGTAGTAAACTGCGATGCTTGCTTTTTTGCACTTAAAACACCACTGCAACACATTCATGGAGAGAGCGTGGTCAGTGCTCTGTGTGTGGCTCATTTAGCAAGTCACAAATACACAAAAGTAGCAGTACAGATTGCAAGTTTTACAATTTTACTAACGTTTATGTACACTGCAGCCATCTTGGATTGTTAAGTCAGGTTTGGTGGGGCTGCTCCAACTTTCCAAGTTGGAAGTCTGATTAGAAGGGGGTGTTTTTTTTTTGTTTGTTTGTTTTTTTGTTTTAAACACAGTCGACTCTAATTTTATTCTGATGCTTTATGCATAACATATTTCTAAAAAACAGCAGCAACAAATATGCATAAAAAACACACAATAAAGCTATAGTTTTAGGTACTTTAGAGGTCTGTCACAAATTCATTCTGCAGCATGACAGTGACCAAAAACACACTGGGAGCCATACTGTACTAGATAGTCATCTTTAGCCATAAGAAGAACATGGGAGTCCTGCAACAGATGATACAGTCCTTATCTATTATCAACATTATCAAATCAGTCTGAGATTACATGAACAGACAGAAGTATGTGAAACTGCCTCAATCACCAGAGCAGTTCTAGATTTAGGAGAACCAGCCCACCATTTCCACAGTTTTGAGAACCAAATTTGACACAGCATTATTTATGGGAAGTTGCATTCATTTCTATAGAAAGAAAATCCATGAATATCAGCGAATTTCTAACTATAGCCCCTCCAATAGCCAATGAACACAGTGGGTGCAAATTTGAGTCCAGCAAAATTGTTTTAGCATGTCAGCTTTTTGGCAGCTTTGCTTCTTCTTTCCACTTCTGTGGAAAGGAGGTGTTAGACGCTTGCAACAGTCTACATGCCAACTACTTTGAAAAACCGCATTAGAGATATTTTCCCCCCCGTTTACTGCTTGATATCAAATCAATGCTGGTTAAAAACCATTCATGCCATCATTTTTAAAAGCATCCCGAATTTACATTAACGGCCAAAAACGGCTGCACACCAGCGCGTCGAAGTATTTAAGTGCATTTGCTAACCGGCACATTTTTTAGATCCTACGTTAAAAAAGCAACAAATCATTTCTAGAAAATGGACTTAACAATAAAACTCTAATGACTCATCCAGGAAATCAGCTCCACCATCTGCACCATCCCGAGCCAGAAATATCTTATTCAGACTGAAACACACATTTTGAACAGGTTCTCTCTTTGTTAGGAGAGTCAATCTCACTGTGGCACACAATGATGTAAATAATTACTGATGTTTTGCACATAATAAAATCAGATAATGTTAGCTTTTTGTACCTGTTTATATGTGGTCTTCCTAAATTTTTTATGCAGGACACAATGGGAGCTGGTGAATAAGTATTGCAGTGTTTATCTTTTATAAAGCAGCTCACTGCAGATACAGCTAGTGTTAATGAAAGTAAGCACAGATGGAACCCTCTAAAAATGAGAAATGATGGATTCGCTCCAGCTTGCCGATGCTGCAGGCCCTGTTTGGTTTCAGGGCCGGTGAAGTGTCAGTGGTTTAATTTTATAGTGCGTAGTTTTCCCTGATTTCCCCACGGAACGGAGCACTGCTGGAGAATGCGGAACATCTGCCTCCACTCAGAAAGAGATACATATAAAAACCATCATTCCTATCAGTGCTAGTTCCAGCCGAGTCAAGGAAGAGAGAGCCAAGCACACATTAGAATAGCTGGGTTTTTTTTCATGTTGGCTCCTGGGGATTGGCAGTCAGAAACCTATTAAATTATCCTGTGTTGTTACAGCATTTGTAGCATTTTAAATCTGAGACCAAAGGCAATGCTGGCCTAAGGTACTCTATTGAATACTATGAAGAAAATTTGTAAACTCCATAGTGTAATTCTATTATTAAATTTTAGATAAGGTAGTTAAGCAGTACTCGTATACGGCCCATCATGACAAAACTACGGGGTCAACTATTGCTGCATTTATCCTAACTCTTGAAATGCTGACTCAGTCAAATAGGAAGTTTGCATCTAAAATGTGATCCACTGTGCTTCAAATTTACTTTAGTAAGTTATTCTCTTGCATCTATTAAAGTAGTTCTAATGATAATACCAGCAGTAAACGCAAATATGTTCAAGTTGAAGCCTTTTTTTTTTTGCTGCAAAATCTGCGTGGCCTTTTGTTTGTTCCCAAATGAAATCCACAAATGCAAAATAGTAGCATTAGTAAGAGGTAACACTGCACAGGCGGCTTTTATAATCACACAGAGTCCCCGACAAAATGCAGTTTTATATTAAAAAACGAAACAAAAAACACAATTCAAAAATAAAATAACCATTTCCTTTCTTATTGCACAAACAACTTCAATCATGTCTTTTCTGTTGTTGTTCAGCTTTATTGCATCATGATTGTACTTCTTGATAGCTCTGCCTGCTTCTCCATTCGCTATTTATCAAGCGCGTGCTTTTCACTGAGGGTATGTAGTTCTACTCCCGAGCAGAACTGAAGTCATTTAGTCTGTCATGACTGCTTTCATTTTTGGCAAATCAGACAGTGGAGCCTGCAAGTCATTAGACGAGAATGAAGCAATAGACTGTGAAATGTAATGTATACAGAGAGGGGAAAGCAAACAATGACCTTCACAAGGAAAACAGAATGAAAATGAAGGTTAGAATAGCTGTGAGTAGTAAACACTTATCTATGCAAAGGGAATGAGCACCAAAATATCAAGTATGTGCTTTGCTTTTTTTCTTTCTTTTTTTTTTTGGTTTGTTTTTCTTTTTAACTTGTGTATAAGGCATATTATTTGTGAGAAAATAAACTTGTATCAGTTTGTTTTCATTTGCCCAAGGAATAATGTTTGCAGACAGAAACCCTCTTAAAGAAATTTTAGGAGTGTTTTTTCTGTGCATGACACACACACACACACACACACACACACACACACACACACACACACACACACACACACACACACACACACAC
>JAVDPK010000068.1:577676-588013 GCA_034780415.1 Cichlasoma orientale
CACACACACACACACACACACACACACACACACACACACACACACACACACACACACACACAGCAGCAGCAGCAGCAGCGGTTTCTAAAAAGACCGGTCTATTTTTCATTGCCATTCACCACTTTTCAGGGTTGGAGGTGTTTCTTCTAGCGTGCAGTGCACCTTAACTTTCGCAGTTTTACAGTACAAGGAAACACCACTGAGCGCCTTTGAATATTACCCAAGCAAATAAAGCTAAGGGCATGTACAGCAGCAGTTATCAAAGGCATGACAGATTAGAGGAAAGGCCCAAGTTCTTATTACCTCACTTTCACACTCAAATTACTATAATGCCTTCTAGCAACAGTAAGCGTATGTATGTGTATATGACTGGGAGGTGTGAGGCTACATAACTAAAGTGTGAGCTGATGAAACTATAAAGATTTGCCCATGCTTTTCATAGTTACGTTGTTATTGTCGGTACAGAGCGAGTTTGATTTTTGCTTCTGTAAGTCAACAGGTTTGAAATAACCCACAATAAAAGCAGTGCACATTTCTTGAACCAGTGCATTTCTTTTTGTCAAGAAGACAGCGGTTGCTGGGAAATGTTTGCATAAATACAACTGTCTCTTTCTGCCTTATCTTCTGTTTGCCTGTCAGTTTGTGTCTGAGTGAGCTTTATAGCTCCTTTTAAGCTTATATGCAAACTTGTATATTGGTTTAATCATCCACTTCTATTATTTTCAGCCAGGCCCATTGTTTGGCTTGCTGCACAGCTGAACCTCCTGTCCGACTGATACTTAGCCAAAGTGGAATCATGGGATACTGGAGACAAGGTTGCCATACTTGACGGTGTGCCTTCCCAGCACCCCCTTTTTGCTGGCTCATGGCTCAGACATGAACAAATGCAATTTGGACCAAGCTAGTCCTCACTTGGTAAAAAACATAGGCTCTACCGGAGGTCCAGAGATGCATTTACAAATGTCAGATTGGTCATGGTGCAGATTGGGAGAGGAAAAGACAAAACAAATAGACAGCTGGTTCCAATTATGGTTTTACTAGGCGCTGATGGGCCAGTAATTACAGGATTAGAGACGTATAACTGCACACAGCTTTGGGTGCTGCTCTCCAAGTTTGGAGAGGCAGAGAGACTGGTGCAGGATAAAGCCAGAACAGCTCAAACAGTAATGTTTGCACATTACAGCAGCAAAAGCCCTGCACGTCACAAATTGTGTCCATTGGCCAGAGATCTGCTGAGGCTGCGGCTGTGTCATTTGTAGGGTTTCTCAGAGGGTTCATTCCACACTGAAAAAAGAACAACTGAAGCCTTACAGTCTTTCCCTTTATAGCCAAGAAGCTGTGGTGATATAAAGAACGACAGTAAGACAGGCATCCCAGTAAGAATTAACTTGTGAATATTTACTAACCTGTTTCTATAAAAGTGGGATTGAAGAACATACACAGTATAAACAATAACACCACCTGCATCACATCTAAATTCTGAATCAGATATACATTACTGTGCAAAGGTCTTAAGCCACCCCTCATTTAGTTTATTTTGATATGAAAATGGGAAACAGGTGCTACAGTACTTCAGGTTTCTTGAAGAACATTCCAAAGCTCTTCTTTGAAAGTTGGCTGCCTTTTGTTCTATTTTCTGTCAAGCTGATCTCATACTGCTTTAATAATGTTGAGGTCTGGGAAAACCTATCCAATGTGTTTTGTTTTCTATCCAGGTATGCTTTTATTCTATTAGTAGAGTGTTTGGGATCACTGTCATGCTGAAAAATGATGCTGTTGCCAATTAGACGCTTTCTGGATGACACTGCACGGTGGATGAAAATCTGATGGCACTTTTCTATGTTCATAATTCCATCCATCCATAGATGGCTTTAGACACTCACTGCTGACCTCCTCTGTACACTGATGACAATTTGACAAGGGAAGAAACCCTCTCATCCACCGGTGAAAATTCCAATGTACAGGCAAGCAAGCCGAGGGGATACAACAATACCCACCCCAGCTCGCAACCTTCCACCAAGGGCAATTCCAGACTGGAACAGAGTCCATTCCCTCTCCAAGAGACTGGTTCCAGAGCCCAGGCTGTGCATTGAGGTCAGCCCATCTATATGTAGACAATATCTCTCAACCTCACACACTAGTTCAGGCTCCTTCCCCACCAGAGAGGTGACATCCCATGTCCCGATAGTCAGTCTCAATAGCCGGCGATTGGTCTGCCAGGGCCTCTACAAGGGCCTTCACCCTTGGCTGCCGCCTGACACATATTGCACCCAACCACTACAATGCCTCCTGCGGATGGTGGGCCCATGTCTCCTTTTCAGGCTGCGCGTGACCAGTCACCATGGCCTAATGTCCAGCCACCAGACACTCTCCCTCAAGCTCCCTCCCCAGGCTTTGCTCCAGGGTGGGGCCCTGGTAACCATATCCAGGGCAGGGTAAACTGTTCCCTTGACGTGTTTTCCGTTGGGGTTATTAGAATCGCTCTTTGTCTAGCCCCTCACCCAGGACCATGAGAGACCCTACCAGGGGGCAAACATAGCTCTTGGGAAGACTGAGACACACATACCCCTCCACCACGATAAGGTGGCGATTCATGGAGGATTAAAAGTGTTCTTTTAATTTTTGTTGAGCAGTGTAGTTGCCATGAATGGTAGGGTTTGTCTTCTTCCTGCTCTGATATAATAGCTACTGTGTGAAAAATAATAATTGTAGTGGGTAAAATGTTAAATAAAAAAAAAAAAAATTTTAAGGTTGAAAAAGACTCTGCTTTAGACCCCCCCCCCCCTTTTTTTTTTCTTTAGCTCCCTGTATCATGGAAAATACAGATCAGGATTATTTACATGGCCTGATTTGTGAATCACCATGTAAACAAAATAAGCTGTGGAGATAGTTAGGCCATCATAATACAGACACAGACTGGGAACTTTTAAACCTGACAGTTGAACCTGAAAGCTGTGGATAGGCCACCCCCTAGGTGCCTCAATAAATTTAAACAGAAGGGACTGAAATGTCTGCAGGACTTCATTGTTCTGAAGGGACCTGAAGAGACTTTGGTCTATGTCAGCAGTGGTAGCGCTGTCAGACTGTTATGGCCCCTCCCGTCTTTCTCTGCAGGGTTTCCTCCTGCAGAGGTTCAATGGTGGAGCGGGTCATTAGGTGATTGGCTTACACCTGTGTAGAGCCTACCACATGGTTTAAGTAGGTCTGAGCTATGTTTTTTCTCTCTCCCTCCTAGGGATGACACCTCCAGTTTTTGATTTGTTTCTTCTTCTTTTTTTTTTTTCCACACTGCTGACAACATTAGCACACGTTTCACTCATCCATGCATCCCTGTCATGACTGATAGTTCTTATTCTCATACCTCATGTTTGTTATTTTCCCTTGTGGTAAATAAAATAATGATTGCCAACACAACCTGTCTTGTTTCCCCTCTTTGTGACTGGCTGAGAGCCAGTTTGTGACAGTGACCAGTGTCATGTGGTAAAGTTAAAAATGGAAAATGTAGAATATGGGCTGGGCGCCCTATCAGCGCTAAGATATTACTGATGATGGTGTGTTCGTGTAATGGCAATACCCAGATGTGTTCACTGCAATGGACACCTTGAAAATAAACTAAGGTAATTTATCAACACTAACCATTATTATTAGTTAGTATTTTTAGTTTTAATCATGGCTCAAGCAAAAGTAGAAAACACTTCCTCCATTTAGCCTCTCAAAAGTGCAGATCTGATAGTTTTCTATGCCTCATGTGATGGTGTCCTAATTATCTTTGAGTTCTGAATTTTTGATGGGACAAAAGAGCAGTCAGTATGCCACTATGTCTACACTTACAATTTGTGCTGTACAAATGTGCATGAATATTTGCGTATTTATAGCTAGTGTTTATATGCCTGTAAAGTTATGTTGTGTTTAGGTATATTTTAGTACTGTACGTGTGTGTATGTGTACTCTGTTTGTACTCTGCTTTTTAGTCTGATGAACTGCAGACCTGAGCTGTTGAGCATCAAAGACTTGATTCTGTATACAAATGACCACAAGTCCACCAATCAAATGCTATGTGTTTACAACCGTGCATACATTTCAGTGCATATGAATGCACTTATTCCAAATGTTACACTGCGTAGATCTACAGAATCTTGCTTTCCAGCTTACACAGCCAATAAGCAGACAAGATACTGACAGTGAGGACACAAACAGATCAGCCAGCCTTCTCAAGGCCCCAGGCAGATCTGTGTGGCGAATGGTAACGTGCTCCATGTTATCCTCCTGGATCATCTCATGTAGAGTCCTGCCTTATGCCTCAGCTCAGTCTCCCTCCAAACTGAACTTCTGGGAAGCATATGTTAGATGTCACACATGGTTGTACTGAGACACGTGTGTGTGTGGCATGCATTTACACAAACAGCCACCCTCAAACCACTTTACTACAAGCACACACACACACTCCCTTTTTCTTAACCACCTGAACACAAACATGCCTGCATGTGTGCACACCGACATTACAACACTATACATACACATGCATTCATATTGACCAGACTTGCATTCTCGCATCTAAATCTCCAGTCAAACAAATCTGTTTCCACAGCAGCACGCACTGGCCCAGCCCCCACCCCCTGCAACAGCGACAATACCATAGCAACCAGCTGGATTACATCCAGCCTAACGTGTATTAGACTTGATGGAGTCAAAGTGCTGGCCGCAATCTAATTAAAGCTTATGTGTTTATATTTGTGTTGTGTGCTGCTGATTGTGGTCTCAGTAGACAGGAGTAGGGCTAACGCTCACATGATGAGGCCAGTCTTTTGGCTGCTCGGGCGATCCCGGTAATTGAGGCCGCAGAGTTGGCTTGCTCTCATTGGTTGGCTTTTAGTCCTCATGAAACAGATGCTATGTCCACCAGCGTTTTGATCCACAATTTGACGTGCATATGTTGGAGCTGACATAGAGTCATGTTACTGAGCGGTACTGTGTCCACCAGGCGTGAATGTGGCATGACAGCCAGACTGGAGCCTCAGAGCAATTTCTTTTATCTTTTGTCCACTTGTGATATAGTTATGTTCCGGTTACACTGCCTAGTGTGGCAATAAAAAGTTTACATACTGTCATATTTATAAGGACAAAAAAATGACTGTAATATCAAAAGACATTTAAAAAAAATAATTATTCTAGCTTCAGGTCATCCTGCACGGCCAGAATCTCAGAAGTATGCTGAGTGCCATCACTGAAAGCAGTTTTTGAAAACAAGAAGTCCTCAAAAATGGCATCTAAAAGAGAAAAAAAACAGTCCTACTTCACACAGTTCTATATGATTCGTAAATAAAAGAAAATATTTTCTCATAAAGTCAAATTACAACATCTAATGTGTTACTTCACTTAAATTATAATCACCTCACAACCAGATCATTGTGTGGGAAATCAAATGGTGAATCAATAAATCTTACATGCCAGAAATGACGTGTTTCCTATTCTAAATGTTGTCAGAGTTGATCAATTTGCCAACCCAAATATGCGAGCTTGGGGATTGGGAAATTGATATATACAAAGTGTTCTTTTGTTTCAGGACAGCACAGTAGCGTGGTGGTTACCACTGTTGCCTCACAGCAAGAAGGTCCTGGGTTCTGTGTGGAGTTTGCATGTTCTCCCTGTGTACTCCAGCTTTCTCCCACAGGCCAAAAGACATGCAGTTTGTGGGGTTAGGTTAATTGGTGATTCTAAATTGGCCATAGGTGTGAATGGCATTCTGTGTTAGCCCTGCGACAGGCTGGAGACCTGTCCAGGGTGCCTGCCTCTCGCCCTATGGTAGCTGAGCCAGGCTCCAGCCCCTTATTAATATCCTACATCACTCTTGTATTAATAGATTTGTTCTCAGATTAAAGCTAACAATTAAAGTGTTTTGAACCTTTCATATGGGTGCATGTAAACTGTAAAGGAGTATTGATGTGCCAAGAAGTTTGGATGCATTTCTAATCCAGTTCATATCTTAGAAAAAGAAAGAAAAAAACATGAGTAGACGTGTCATTTCTACAGTGTAAACATGATAACTCAAGCTGTGACACTAAGATTTTCATATCATGATGAAGCAGAGTCAATCTGCAGCAGAGTGCAGTATTGCACAATCACACACTACTCTCAGCCTTGTAAAATACAGAGTGTCTGACTATCGCGAGACAACCATCTTTCTAACCCATCTGTCTGATTCACTTGTAAAACATAGCTATACTTTATAGGCTTGTTACTGCCACAGGGTTACTCTTTTATTTATTACCCTGTCCACAGTGAATGGATGTGCTTCTGTCTGTGATGTGAACCTCTTGAAGTGAGCCTGATTCCTGTGTTGCTTCTATCAGGGTTGGACAGGAATGCTAATGCTATCAGACAATCAGTCCCCTGCCTCTAGGTGGATAAAATGTGCGGTTGTGTGTGTGTGTATGTTTGTTTGCATTCATGCAAAAGAGATGTGATTAAGACATCAACTCTGGCATGTAAATTGTTCCCTTACGCATGTTTGACTGCTATGTGATAAAAAAATAAAAAATAAAACAAGGAACGCAGGTTTATTTTTTTTACCCAGACTTCAAATTCAATCTCTACATGTATATGTTCAACTGTTCCACTGATTGAGCTGTCTGAACATTACATTTTAGCTACACCCTTCCAAAGGGCTTTTGGGGGGGGGGGGGGTGCTGTGGCACTGCCTGTCATGTAGGGTGACTTGATGCATCTTGGACCACTGAGCTTCAGTGCACTGAACTCTGAGATAAATGATAAAAGGGAGTTAATCTTCAATGGCATCCCATCGTAGCTCATTTCCATAGAAGGCTCTCTCATTGTAGCGGGATCAAATCTGAGCTGGCACAGAACAGTTGTTTCCATTTGATATGCCCCTCTGCCCACTGCACCATAATGGCTGCCTTGCAATAAGGATATACTTTTTGATTGCCAGTGAATATCCTGCAGCGATTCAACACTTTTTCCTTCTGACGGTGTGTGCGTGCGGAGCCCATTCTCCTACTGCAGCTGAGTTCATCTCGATTTGGACAGGGAGGCAGAGGATGGAGGGGAGAAGAAAAGAGAAGAGATTTTAGTGCACTCTCTGTTCTCTGCGATAATGAATGCTTTGTCAGGGAGAATCCATCAACGGTCACTGTGGGGGGAGGAAATGTCAGGGAAAGTTATGGTTTGTTGGCTTTTAACCCACGTGGCCCAGCCCTGCAAAGTAATTGAAGTACAGAAAATGTCATGTTGTTGCACTTCATCTATTTGTATAGCTGTCTCACAGGATAAATAGAAATATTGCTGTGGCAACACAACGAACAACAAGCGAAGTGTCTGTTTAGATCTGCAAAGTGTGGGTGGAAGGTTGATGTACCATACAATACACCACATCGCACATCCCCGATGTTGCAAAAAGAATCTCTATCGATTCTTCTTCTATTTGTGGGGCTTTTTATGCTCTTGTGCTTCTTTCAGAAATAGCTTCTTCTCCTTTTGTCAATTTGATATTGTGGAGATCTGAGTGAAAAATCAGGGTTCGATGATTGCAGCCTTGTCGAGAGCAGTCGGCTATCTGTGCGATATGGACAGGAAAGGGATGAGTAGTTCACAAGGCATGAAAGGCGGAAATCTGTGTATGCTGTGCTCACACCCGTTCCCAGGTGTTCCTCTGTGACAAAGGAAAGACATGATGCTAAAACAGATAATCTTTCTGGCAGGGGGAGATGCAATTATTGGCTCCTCGCTCAATTTCAGAAAACATTTCATGGCAGGCATTTTATCTATAACAATGTCAAATGTAAAATTTAACCCTATCTGACTGAACACTAATACACAACATTTGATACCAACAATATAAGCATCTGTTTATTATAGATGAAACCAAATATCCTACGCCATGCATCGTGTCAGATCACACCAAAATCTAAAACAAAAGCAAGCAGAGGAAACCAAAGTTTGAGAACAAAGCTATTTGTATTCTGAATATTTTTATGTGTATACATGCTCAATATTTTTATGAATTTTTAGAATATTACTTCCTTTATGGTTGACATATAGAGTCATACCTCGGTATGGTTTTGTTGGAAAAATGAGACAGGCAGCATGCATATATTCCTGTTCCAATGAGGCCCTTTTGGCCTTTAAAAAAAAAAAAAAATTACTAGTTATACTAAGCAACACTGAGCAAACAAATTAAGTGAATTTCCCAGAACTGCTCCCTATGAAAAGAGGTCGCTTCATTCGTTGCGGCTGAATGATATGGAAGTTCTTGCACACAAAGTTTGCATTCATTTTTTTAAGGTTCTGCAAAAGTTCAAGCTGTTACTGTGTCTTTAGTCTAGCCTGGCTCATTAGCTGGTAACCTTTACTCTTTGGGCCATCTCTGCAGCGATGTGGGGGCTACAGAGAAACATACCGCCTTAACATTGCAAGAACAGAGTCTATAATTGTTTTCTTTTAGGGCCATTACAGAGAACACAACATCTGGATGGCTGTTATTACTAAAACTTAGGCATATCTAAGTACTGCATGGCTGATTACGAACACTTTATCAGCATGCACTTTGTATTGGTCGTGGTACTGATGTGCTGACAGTACTTTGGCATTATAGTGGTCACCAGACCCATGTTACATACAGGTAAATCATAAGGCCTGCTTCTTAACAGGAAAAGCTTAGCTGGTAGCCAGAGTATCAGATTTCAGCTTCTATCGTTTACCTACAAGCTCAATACAATGTGTCATGCAGATACATGTACTCGTTTGAAGTCAGTGACTTCCTGTGCGCTCAGGTTACCACATCAAAACAAGTTGCTTCCTTTAACAAAAGAAAACATAAATTTGTCTCTGGCATTAAAGAGAAGGAAAATGTCAATTCATCAGTGTTTGAGATGAACCTGAATAACAGTTTTTATGCAAGAAAATGATTCCAAGCATAAAAAATTTAAACCAAATATTTTATAGCCGGCTAGTCAAAGTCGAAACCTGCTCCCCAAAGGAATGCTGAGAAATGCAGATCATGCCCACACACCCTCAAATATAACTGCAAGTAATTACCTCTGCAAAGAAGAGTGTGCCAAAATTTCACCACAGAGAGGTTAGAGACGAGAACGCCGGTTATAATTAAGTGTTTGATTGTAGTTGTTGCTGCTAAAGATAACAGTAAGTTATTCCGTTTTCATACTGATAACTCAGGTATTAGACACAATAATTAAAAACTTGCATTTTCACATGTTAATTTTGAAAAGCTCACATTTTTTAATGTTTATAGTATTTTATCAAAATCTTACCAATCTAATTTTAACTCGGAGCACCACTTTAATTTCTGTCAACTGGAAAACTGTTGGACATTTTATTTTAGAAATGTAAGTGCTAATTTTTAACAATTCTGTGTCCTGGAAGCTTTGTCAGTTTAATGATAATGATTTTTTTTTTCTTAAGCCTTTCCAGTACACCCGTCTATGTCTAACTAAAAGCCTGTGAAAGATGGGGCGGATACATTGCAGCCAGTTCTAATTGAAAAGGGCCTGTCTGTGTTGTTCAGCGATCCATAGATGGAACCTGTCCTCCAGTTAGAGGTAGCTGGGCTTGAATGACAGCTTCCACGTTAGTGAGAGCTGCACAACCTCAAACTGATCAGCCTTTTTAACTGTTGAAGCATGGCTCCTTGTGCAGACTGCCCTTCTTTCAGACTGCCTCATTCCAGCTCTGAGGCCAGAAATAACTGTCAGTGTTGGCTCAACTAGGCCCCTGGAATCCAGGATTTCTGTCCATCGCAGAGGGGCCAGCATTCTTTATGTGAGTAATGGGAGAATGTGTGAGGCTTTATCTCCCATCCATCCAGCATATTGTTTGACTATCGTGGCCCAACAATGTAAACGCGCTGAGTCAGAGTTCACCGGGGTCAGGAGTGGTATTTATTGACTCAGAGAAAAGAGGTCAGAAAACATGGCAGATTATTTTGCTGTGGCTTAAAATTGAGGGAAACTGAAACGGCCTGTCGCAGACGAAGCATGTTCAAGGCACTGAGCAGCTGATGTGTTTTGAGTCTGGCACTGTATGTTGAGCAGCGCACAATGATTTGATTCAAATGTTATGATTGGAAGGATGGAAAAAAAAAATCTGCAATCTTCAGTAATTGCTCCCTGGAATGAAATTGATTCACACCCAACCGAGCATGAAATAACATTGGCAGATGACACTGCTGTTACTCTGCCTGAAACACAACACGAATCTAATAGGAATAATCAGCACCTTCTTGCAGGGAACACACACACACACACACACACACACACACACACACACACACACACACACACACACACACACACACGCACACACAC
>JAVDPK010000068.1:593041-607360 GCA_034780415.1 Cichlasoma orientale
CAGCCTTCTGAGCCAGATTTCTGTTTAAAAAGACACTTTTAATGTCAATGACAGTTTTTACCTTGATTAAAAAAAACTGATTAAAGCTTCTGCCTTGTGATAGAAATGCTGTTTGTGGCTCAAAATGACTCGATATCATTGATGAGAGATATGTTTGACACATGTTTCACAGATTATAGGTCAACAAGTCATTTACAGCCGTTTAAATACAAGCAATCATTTTTTGGCAAATATCGAAAATCGCTTTTTGGCAGACGATCACTTTTTGGCACAACACTGGCTGTAAGTTTGACTGCGCTGTGACTTCAAATGTTTCTTCATATTTGACGTAGTGTTTTTGAAGCTAGTTAGCACTTTGTCGCCAGCACAGAGCGCAGCTTTTTCAATCCATCCACCTCCTAAAGATGCACTGAAATCCTCAATGCAATCACATTCCATTTGGTCAAAGCTATGTTCCCAATAAATACAGTGAGTAATGAAGGCTTCAAGAAAACAATCAACTTACTGGACAACAGATATGCTATTCCCCTAACACAAAGTGGCAAGGAAATGCAGCTGTCAAATACTTTGCTACAAGTGTTATTCACATCCATGAAGGTTCAATGAATGGAGTGAAAGAATATATTTTGCTTCTTGGGTCAGGTGAATAAACACCTTATTTGTTTGCAAAGATGTTTAAATTAAAAGGAATGTAACATAATATAGCAGTGCGGCGTTGATGTAATTTTGTGTAATTGTTTTTTTCCTTTCTTCTCAGAGATGCGGTGAATTTAGGTGAATAAGGAGGCCTCATTTTATTTGGCTCCAAAGAGCCAAAGAGCTACATTACAACATGAATGTGAAAGCAGCATTATGTTAACATGTTAGAGCAATAAAAATATTATTCACTAAACTCAATGAATCATCGTGACAAATAATGGTGATCTCAATATTGATCAAAAATAAATATGATGATCATTTTGGCCTTAATTTTGCAGCTCTAAGAAAGTAACAAATATCAGGGAGGAACAAAGCCAAAATCCAAAATTGTCCATGGACTTTAAAGAAGTTCACACAACCACAACAAAAGTACAGATGTCAAAGACATTGTTACTTTTAAAAGCTAAGCAAGTAAAAGATGGCCCAATACCCAAACCAAATAAAGTTCTTCTCAGTATATAATATGCTGCTTTTTATTTTCAAAGAAGCAAAGTTAGGGAACAGTATGCAAAAGTTTGTGAACCCCAAAAAATTTAGGCTTGCCCACAGCCATTACGAAAGGAACAGCTAGGTGATGCAAATTCCAGTGCTATATAAATAGATCCTCAAATTGAAAAAGAGCAAAAAACTTGCCTGCACTTGCCTTAAAGGCAGTCATATGAGCAGAACTTTATGGGGGAAAAAAAGCCCTTCTCCAGCCGTTAAACATGGAGGTGGATCGATCATGCTTTGGGCTTGTTGCAGCCAGTGGCACAAGAAACCTTTCACTGGCAGAGGAGAGAACTGATTCAGTTAAATATTAGCAAAAGCATGAAATCATCCTAAACGTACCTCAAAATCCTCAATGGGTTACCCTAAGAGGCACAAGCTGAAGGCTTTGCTGGAGGCCTCACAGTCTGTTCCAGGGTGTATTTGGATGATTTGGAGGATAAAAATAATAGTGATATAGTCATTTTCATTTTTATTACATGAAAAAAAAAACCAAGAACATAACAGTAAAGTGCAAACTATAGACAGACTAGAAACAAGTAGGCACTGCTGCTTGCATGGTATCATTTCTCTGCAAGCATCTACAAAGATATCATGCTGACACAAAGCTAATGGGAAAGAACTCAGAGAACTCCAGGTTGACTCACTGTGGAAAGAGTGTTTTTCTGTGAAGCGCTCTATGGGCTGGTTTTGAACTTTGAAGGCGGCCTTGTGTTAACACTAAAAGAAAGATCTGGTCTGTGTCCTCATTAAGTAAGCAATATATTAATTTTAAATAAGGACTGAATAATTTTTCAAGTAAAAACCCCAACACATCTTTTGAGCAGCAACATATTAAATAGTCAAAGTACCTTAGAGTGTAGCAGTGGGGTAGCTAACTTGGAATGAGGAACTGCACCCAAATTGGCATAATTTGAGTTTTTCCCATTAGTTCTACTCTGCCAACAATGAGGAAGTGCAGAATTCCATTCATGATTAACTGAAACCAAAGCTGAGTTTTTGGAGGACACGAGAGGCATAAAGTCACACACTTCAGCGTTCAACCAATCCAAAGAGCTTACTTGACAATTTAACAATGTCATGTTTTCAACACACCTATTGCAGTAATTTACCTGGCAAGCACAGCGTTCATGCTCATTAAAAATGTAGCAGAAGTTAACATAGCTGGTGATAGCAGCGCTGTGCTTAATGTGCAACATAGATGAAAGAAGTTATCGACCTATAAATCTATACAGAACCAGAAAATGCACTCGCAGTCGGTGAGTTTAATGATTTAAAATTATCTTCATTATCTGCTTCAGACTGACTTGGTTATTGTGCTCACAGTGAGACGCACCATATCTCTGTAACCCTGTCGTCAGAATAGGCTCAGTCCCACAAGCAGTCAGTACAGTTTTCATTGTCTCTCCTGAAAATTAGTGGGGGAGGGAATTAAAGAACAAGGTTAATTAAGAAAGAGCTTAAATCACAGCTGCTAATCACTGCAACTTACACTGAACGCAGTATCTGCAGTCATTTTTATTGAGAGCGAGGAATGGAGATGCAGTTCCAAAAAGAAAAAAAAAGTGCTGGAAACAATAAGCGAGAGCCTCGTTAAACTGCTGACAGTACCTTGATTCTTCCTCTATACCTAGCAACACAAATATAGTGAGGTAGACTTTTCCTGTTGAAACCTTCTCTTTAGGGTGTAATTAGGGTCACAATGTGTGATTATGCATCAGCACTTGTGTTAAGCTGAGTGCCTTGTAGATTGACAATAGTAAATTGGCACAATTAGGCAGATATCTCAAAGGGTATAATAGATTTAGCAATTATAAATGCCCATATAAAGGAAAAGACTTCTATGGCAAATTTACTGTAAGGCAGCATTATTTTTGTAGGTACAAAGGATGCCACATGAGATTACAATCAAGTATTTCCCGTACAGGCATGTTTGAATAAATATATTTATGTCCTCCCTCACTGAGAACCAGAAAGTATTATTTTAAAAGTTTAACTATCAGATTTGCGGCACTGAACCTCCATTCTCAGTGCATGTGCAATACAGGCTTCAAGCTTCCCCATCACTCGTTTGGACACTGGGAAGTGCCACTTCAATGTTATCCCACAAAATGGCCTGTAAACTACATAACACTGCTGTCTCACTATTGAACGCTGCTTATGCAACTATTACTTACTCTGAGGGTGCATTTGTGTAAGACACCTGGCTCTCTCCAGGCTGAGTAAGGCTGTACCTCGCCTCATCTGGATCTCATTGCTGCCAACACGCAGAAAAGCCATCATGCAGGTGGGAAACGAGGACTGTTTAGAACAGAAGCCACAGCTTCATTCCCGTCCATTCTCAAGCCTGGCAGGGTAGGGCTGTACCAGCTGCTCAAGAAACCCCCAGTGTGGGAAAGTCTCTCCTCGGCTAATGGAAGACAAACACCTCGGAGAGCGGTAGAGATAGCATGAAAACGATTAAAGCGTGACCCAGATTCTGTTGTGTCTCTGGCCTTTCACTGCAGTTGACAAATACAGGAGGGGACCTTGTTAATGAAAACACTGAAGAATCACTTGATGCTAATGAAGACAAACAACCTCATCCCAAGGTGCAGCTGGCACAGGCTTTGACATGGTGGCACAAGGAAGGTGCCCGTCAATACACCCATTATGATAAAACTGAAACTGAGCAGCATTGTTTTTGCTATTAATAAAATGCAATAATAATTGCACATGTTCAGGGCGTAAGATGCATTTTTGTGTTATGAATGTGACAGAGGGGCACAGCTAGAAAACATTATTCAGTTCTCAGGCTAGCGTGGACTTTTTGTGACATTTCACTGGTTGGCATTAGCATTCAACAAAAAAAAAAAAAAAAAAGCTTTTAATTATCTTGTACTTTCTCTGATATTGTAATTTCTTTAAAAGGCTTTCTATGTATTCATTAGTGTCAAGTCTTAAATTGGCACTGCTTCTAATAAAACACTAATTCATAGTCAATACAAGATCTATATTTCATTATGTGGCATAACCCATTTGCCACAATGTTACATTGGCTGCATTTGACCCCATTTATGTCTTCAGCAATTACAGCTCACTGTGTTCAGAGCTATCTCCTTCATGACTTTTGTCTCTGACAGTATCAGTTTGTCTTTGGAGAGATACATGGCAGGAAGATTTTTTTTTTCAAACACCTTGCTTTAACTTTGTAGCTTTTTTACCTGCTGAGATCTCTGCAGTTCAACGCTCCTAACTGACCTGTAGTTGAGCGCTAATAGACTAATAAGGCAGTGTTTGTATCATTTTGTGCGCCCTTGTGCAACTCACTTCTTCACTGTTGTGTAAGAAGAAAAGACAGAATATAAATATAAAATGAGCAAAAGCCCCTTGATGTTTGCTAGTGTTGTCACAGTGTGTGTGATGGGACTCTAGGGAGAATAGCTTCCATCCCAGTGGGGAAGTCAGCCCACGCCTTTAGTCGCAAACCTGCCCCTGTACTCTGGTGGATTAACATCAGTGAAGGTTATGAATGATACATAGCTGATCAAGCTTTTGTTCTATGGACAGTTGAGTCCTGTGCTGTACTATACTCATGTACGCGATGTAGAATGCAGCACTTAGCATCAACACAGAAAAATCCTTAACCCTCTCCCTTAATACCAATTCTATGCATATATTCCTCTGGGGACTTTCTTTTAAATACTCATCTCTTTAAAGATGCGATTCCTTCCCATTTGATTCATATCTAATCTCATGTCTGTTTTCTCTGTCGGACTTTTTTAGCCCTCTTTTTATCATCTTAGCATGGTCATGGGGATACTATACAGACATTGCATGTAAACATGTAGTTATTTATTTTTTATGAAGCCAGAGGGAATTTAATGTTACCGATTCTGGAGATTAATCCTGCTAGAGGCACATTAAGTTTTCCTAGAAAACAGTAAGCTAAATGTTTAAATGTAGAGGTAAAGTGGTGTGTGCATACAGCAGTGCACTGGCTGATGAACCTCAGTCATGAGGGATTCGTTTTGCAAATATCCAGCAGTCCAGCAAAAAAAAAAAAAAAAGGAAAAAAAAAATCTAGGAGCCTATTCCACTGTGTTTCTACCAACCCCTGATGCCATACGTGCCTGGAATGAACAATAGTGCATTTCCTCCAGCACCCAGTAGGGGGCACTGACATAATACAGGACCCTGCCAATCTGTTATGCCTGGCTGGCCCACAGAGATGTTTGCAGTAATTTAGTTCCACTGCCAATATATAAATAGGAATTCTGCTGTTAGCACAAAAGAGCGGGGGGGGAAAAACATACTGCCGAATGAATGTGAATTGGTCCCCTGCTCCCATTTCAACATCAAAGTAATCAAGGAAAACAAGCTTTTTTAATCGAAAGTATGCAATTAGAATAAAGCAGAACTGTCCTGGCTGTGCACACTGCCAGAATGAAGAGATTAAATGGGTAAGGAGAAAGGGGAAGCACAATCAGTGCAGCAGCAGCAGCTATCGGACTGCAGTCAGAACAGATAATGTAACACCTTTCATTTCTGTCCTATACTGTTACAACAAAGACTCACTCAATTCTGGAAGCTTCAAGGGCAGAAGAAAACAGCGATTATTAGAGGCAGAAGAAAGATCACTTATAGGAAATGCAACTAATAAAAACATGCATTTCTCTTTTCCCTGCAACACTGACATACAAAGATCTGCTTTTTCTATATGATCATTGAGTTGCAGATTCGGATTCATCCCCATTAAAAAGAAGCAGAAAAAAAAATAAGGATGCATGCTACAAAGCGTTATCAAAGAGCAAACTTACAGAGCACTAATTTGTTTCTGTAGGATAAATGAATTGTACAACCTTGCTCCCTGCACATACTAGCACAAAAACTCAACACTGCTATCTATAGGCATACCCCGTGCTATCCTATCCTATGCGGTGTCAAAACAATGATAAACATTTGGTCGCTATAGGAGTGCTCTGGAAACCAGCCAAGCTGAATGGGCTTTTTTATTTCACTGAACAATAGCACTGCTAAAAGTACTTAACAGCTGTGCTATGCTCTGGGTTCCCCATAGACCCACAACAGCACATCATACTAGGAAGTGTTGCTTTGTGCAGTTGTTCATTTCTATATCCTTCTGGGAACAGTATACATTGAAAATGCAGCATTCTGAATGAAGAAAAGGAACAACTCCTGCCATTTACTCTCAAGACTATCTGTGAGCAACAGAAATAATTTCCCCTTTTTTAAAGCCATTACTGTATTTGGGGGATAAAGTGCTTTATTTCTTGTTATTGCCTATGATAGCTTTATTGAATTAGAATGGGATTTTTTTTGTGTCTCTTTTCTACTAATTTTTCGACTTTGTGCAGCTCTGCTTACTCATTTTAAACCTTCCTTTCCTCGATCTTCCTTTTCGCTCTTGTAAAAATGCTACCACCAGAAGCTATAATGTAACCAGATAACATCTTAAGATAGCATCTCACCCTGGACAGCTGAACAGAGTAATTTCAGGTGGACCAGTCACTATGGTGCCCACTGTGTACAGGTCAGCTTCACTCTCTGCAGGATTGGACCCAACGGCTGTCATTTTAGATTGATTTCTCCCCGAATCCCAGTGTAATAAACACTTGGTTTGGTGATGTGTGTGTGTGTAATCAGGGTCTGTCACATGACTGACAAGTAATGTTCTTGCCTCTTCTTTCTGATTTAGATGACCCCTATGTGTCCATGTCTATCTTGTCCACATGCAGGTCATTAATGTAATCAAAGAGCAATGCACTTAGAAATACAAAAGTATTACATTCAAAGTATTTCTTTTAATTATTTGCAGATTTCTGACCTTGAATTTAGTCAAAGCAGCATCACTGCAAAGTACTCATTTCTTTTTTGGTAATTAGATGCATTTTTGTTTGTTTTTTGAGTTTCAAATTGCCCAAGCCAGATCATTTTGTCCCGGTAAATATAATACCTTAATTAGGTTAACTGTTTTCTTTTTTTTTTTTTTGGGAATGTGTCTGTTTTGTTGCCTTTTCTTTGTGGCTGCATTTTGTATTTTCATCTCAGCAGGCACGTTATTTTATGTGGCGCTTACTGTCAATCACCTGACACCCACAGGAAGAAATATAAGTCTCTGCCAGAAAATAATACGTCAAACAATAACAATAATAATACTTCAGCATGTCACCTTGCAAACTTGTCACATCCATGTCTTCTTTCTCTTCTTCTATTTTATTTTATTTATTTATTTTTTTGTCAAGCGAGACAGCGGTTAATTTCCAGTTTCACACAGTAATGGTTATCTTTTAAAATGACAAAAAAAATGAATAAATGTGACATAAACTGATGATTATTTTGCAAACTAGAAAACTGGATAAAGATGTTGGCAAATGGGCTGTGGCTCTGGATGGCAACATTATCCTCTATTAACAATCTACAGCAGTATGTGGGCGTGCAGCATAAAGCCCTGCAAGCCCTACACTTGCAGCTTCACAATCTGTCACACAACTCCTCACATATCTTGAGTCCACTTATATATCGATATATACAAATGTTACACAAATCCACATCATTCATCTAACTGCACACTCTGCCAGCCATCTGTCATATCCTGTTGATGGGTCTGGTACTTGGTATATGGTTGGGAGCACATCCTTCAGCCCGCTTCCTCCCATCTTCTCTGCTAAAAGTCCTGCCACAATCCCTCCTTTCATTTAGAGAGGGCTTTAACAAGCAGCTACGCTACTTGTAATTAATTGACTCGCTTAATTAGCTTAACATCTCTATATACTTAAAACATCGCATCATTTAGCCAACACATACAGCACAATTAAGCTTCCATGCACCCTTCCACATCAGCGTCTACTCATGAATTGTTTCTTTACTTTTCTTTTTGTTTCCTTTACTTCACAGCATGTAATTTCTGGGTCACATGTGGAAAAGTTTCTAAATATTGACTTCTACTCTATCGAGACTGGGCTTGCCTTTAATGTGTGATTGACAAGGACATTAATTATTTTTGCTAGAATAGACTTGAGAAAATGGTGACATGCTGATAGAGCTGTAGTGCTGAGCGGTGCAAGAGAGATATTTTGTTCCACTACATGCCAGACAAGAATTAAGAAACTGCTGGTGGTCAGGGTGCTCCTGCAAGTGGAAACACAGGAACTCTAGATTCTTGGGGGGCGAGAAATCCGTTTAAATTGATGTGCTCCTACTGATATATTTCACTGCCCTATTAATTAACCTGCTTACAACACCATATACTGGTAATATGCAGGAATGTCACCATAACACAGGCCTTTTGATACCAAAATTCTGACAACGCAACCATTTTTTTTCAGTAGGAACAATAGGCAGTATATTTACTGATTGTTGTCGTAAAAAAAACTGATACTTGGATACCACTTGATACTAAAACTATCAGTTTAGACATTTGCATTTTACTCATTTACTATATTAGCATCGATGCCACCAGTTCCATCTTCACCTCCTTCGGGTCTCATGCAACTTCACACAGCACTGCTGCAGACACACAGCCCCTCCCCTCACTAACAGCTGAACACATGAACAGTAGCGCAGCAAACTTGACAAAGCAAAGACTGACACCCCAGTCTTTATCAGGAAGAGGTCAGTAAAGTTCCCATTTCAACAACACTCACGTATGAAATAGTTAATGTTAACTCTTCACAATTACATACATTAGCCGTCCGTTATCACTGAGATAACAGTTAGCAAGCGCAACTGATAAAAGAATAGTTCAAATTGGAGCTAAGCAGCAAGTGTTGTCAATCCCGCCTGTCTTGTAATATTAATAGACAGTGCTAATTTAACAAGATAACAATTGTGTCTAAAAAGTGTTATGTTTCTCTTAAAGTCCCAGATTGAAGCTGAGAAGTCTACCAGCCACTAGACAGGAACGGTGGCAGCCTACCTACTGTACCAACTCCACCTGATCAGCAATGAAAATATGGAGGCAAGTCACCAGAAGCACAGGAAATAAACAGGAGCAGTACTATCATTTTTTTTTTTTTAATAATTATGCCTCTAACAGTGGTATCAAAAATGGTATCCAGTATGTTCCTGGGAATTGAGTGAAATTTCAGTATTGATACAACCCTAGTGATATGCACAGTCATGGGTGCATGGAGCTAAATGAATGAAAAGAAATGAATAAATATTGACTGATAACTGTGAATTGGGAAAAGGTAAACAACTGCCTGTTAGCTAGTTGAAATGAGGTTATCAAAGCAGGACATTCAAGCATATCTGGCAAAGGCACAATTATAGATCATGCATGTTTCACAGTAGAGCCCATAATATGAGAGGCCCCCGTTCTCCAGAAGAACCTCTGTCAAATATTTCAACATGCTTTCCTGGCCATTCGTGAAATAATGACCCACTAATTATGTCTTTGTCTTTCTGGACACCGGTTTTCCATTTTTTCCATTTACCTGGACAAGAATTTAGCACTTTTATTTTTGTTAACATTAAATTAATATTTTCCAATTTTAAGGGCAAAAAAAAAAAGCCTGCATAATTATAATTGAAAGCAATTTAGGATTAGGCATTAAAAGAGACTTGGTTAGGGTTAAGCATTTAAACTTCTCAGGTTAGACAAAAAAAAACTCATTGTGTCACTCAGTTCCTCCCACTGTAACCTAGGTAATGAGTGCAGTTTATCAGAACATGCCTAAAGTATTTATATGTCATAAATACTTCAATAATACAAAGTATTTTGTTTTCCTTTTCCTGTTTAATCCCATTTTAGATTGAATGGCTCAGTGTACATTGTAAACACAAATGGATTTATATTTGTGGAACAGCTATTCAAATTAAGTGTGTCTGACATGGATGTTTGATAGGCTGATAGGAGATCACAGTGTAGTGCATTCAACAAAAGATTAAAGAATAAGGAGATTTAGTTGAAAGGGGTTATATTTTTTTTTTCTACTCAGCAGTATTTTTAAAGCATATCTTTCAAAAAAAAAAATCTATGGACCAAAATTCCTCATCCTAAAAATCAGATTAAAAACGAAGCACTCCCTCAACAATCAGACGCCGCTGTGTGGGTTCTCCAGCCTCAACTTTCTTTATTGTATGCACCAATCGTCCCCTTCACTCCCAGAGCAGGGAGACCTCATTAAGGCAGGTTAAGGCAACCCACTAATGGTTCCTCTCAGTGCTAATAACATGGGGTCACCTAATATTACACACTGCTTTGTTCCATTCATCAGGCTATTTATCATGTATTATTAACAGGAAGGTATCATGAAATCACTGCTATAATCATAATAATGTTCTCATGGCCTAGGTTAAGACATGCAACACTCAGTGTGTTAGCAGGTGACTTATTACAGGCAGCAGAGTAGGCCACTCCACCCGATGAATATTTCACCACAAACCGAGTTACATGCAATAACAATTCAGTGTCAAGCTGTGATGGGCTTTTTTTGCATGTGTTTTGTGCACCATGAACTGCAGTGCATTTTGAATAACATGGTTTTGCGTGTAAATCCATTGCTTACATATGGGACGATGCTTAACTCATATTTCTTGCATATATTTATTTACAGGCCTTCCCAAACACTATTTAGTTTTGCATACCAGCAATATGAACAAATGTATGGAGCACAAAATATCTATATAATAAATATGCAAAGAGAATACTTCTACAGAATTTTTTAAAAAAGTGGCTTAACTGCCTCCCAAGCCAATTCAGTTCATAAATATCTTTATTTCAAAACATCATGAGCTACATTTGTTTGAATAAAGCAAAGGTTTGTCTAAAATGAGAAGGTTTAAGTATGCTTACTCTTTTGTCTTCCAAATTTTCAGAGGCCAAGGGCCAATACTCAGAAGCTTTTCAGCATCTGTTTAGAATATGAAGCATGCTGTTAAATCACATGCAGACCCTTTCTAGACTTTGGGAATCTTGCCTCGGTCATTGTAATGGGCAACGTTGCATTGCCAAGCAGGCAAGCTGATGTGATTTAGCATAATTTCAATAATGCCATTCATGGAAATGTGCAAGGGTGATGAAATTTTAATGGAGCTTGGGATAACACAACTGCTCCTCAATTACAATAGCTTTCTCCAAGACTCTCGGGCTTCAGTCATAACATGGCTTATTTCATTACTGTACTATCAATGGTTTTATTTGACTCACTTAATTACTATGGATACCTCTGTTGTTGCAGAGTAAGACAAGGCTGAAAGGCTCTCTTCCTGCTTAGTATCCTCTTGTTTGCCTTGTGTGATGTCATGGGTTTACATTTACTGGTGATTGTGAAATCAATAAATTATTTCAACCACTGAGTGTTGCATGGATGAGTTGGATCTTTAATATAAAAAGTCTGCTTTGCTAAAGTTAGTAAAAGCTGGTTCATCACTGTTGAAATGATATCTGCAGGAATTACACTGGACTGAACTAAACTGTACTTACTCTAGGAAATAAAGTAAAAAATGACTGTAGCTGCTATGGCACTATTGCACATTCCACATCTGCTCTATCATTCTGCAAAATTATTTCTCATGTCAACTTTCTAGATACTGTACATTCACCAGACACTTTTTCAGGTTCAATTGCTCATTAACACAAACATCTAAGCCAATCGCATGACACCAACTCAATGCATTTAGGCACATAGAAACAGTCAAAACAGCCTGGTGAAGTTCAAACCAAGCATCAGAATGGGGAAGAAAGGTGACTTAAGTGACTTTGAATGTGGCGTGGTTATTGCGGCTGATCTACACACACACACCACCATTTCTAGGGTTTACAGAAAAT
This sequence comes from Cichlasoma orientale, assembly GCA_034780415.1. Lineage (NCBI taxonomy): Eukaryota > Metazoa > Chordata > Actinopteri > Cichliformes > Cichlidae > Cichlasoma > Cichlasoma orientale. The sequence goes on from JAVDPK010000068.1 coordinate 605,004, forward strand.
GGTCCGGAAAAGAGAAAATATCCAGTGAGTGGCAACAGTCTGGGCAAAAATGCCTTATTGATGCCAAAGGTCAGAGGAGAATGACTGGACTGCTTCGAGCTGAAAGGATAGCAACTCTAACGCAAAATACCTTTTGTTATAACTGAGGTATGCAGAAGAGCATCTCTAAATGCACAACATGTTAAACCTTGAAGCAGATGGGCTACAGCAGCAGAAGACCACACTAGGTGCCACTCCTGTCAGCTAAGAACAGGAAAGTGATACCACAGTTTGCACAGGCTCACCAAAATTGGACAACAGAAGACTGGAAAAACTGTGTCTGGTCTAATGAGTCTCTGTTCCTGCTGAGACATTCTGATGGTAGGGTCACGATTTAGCATGAAAGCATGGATCCATCCTGCTTTGTATCAATATATCGTGTCAATAAGGACCAAAATCTCTGAGGAATGTTTCCAGTACCTTGTTGAATTGATGCCACATACAATTAAGGAAGTTCTGACAGCAAAAGGGGTCCAGCCCAGTACTAGCAAGGTTTTCAATAAAGTGGCTGGTGAGTGTAAAGAATTCTTGTACATTTTATCTTGCAATACTATTTTGTATTATTATTTTATTACTATTATATATATGCATATACTGTTCTAATCTTTTTAATTTATTATTATTTATCTTATTTATATATTATCTTTATTTTTATATCTCACATTTCCTTTTAATAAGAGCTGAGAGATGTTGGTGAATGTAAAATTTCATTTTACATAAAAACCTGGACAGCACGGTGGTTAGCGCTGTTGCCTCACAGCAAGATGGTCCTGGGTTCAAATCCACGGGGTTGTTCTGTGTGGAGTTTGCATGTTCTCCCCATGTCTGTGTGGGTTCTCTCCAGGTACTCTGGCTTCTTCCCACAGTCCAAAGACATGCAGTCAGTGGGGTTTGGTTAACTGGTGATTCTACATTACCCTTAGCCGTGAGTGTGAATGTTTGTCTCTCTGTGTTAGCCCTGCAACAGGCTGGTGCCCTGTCTAGAGTGTACACTGCCTCTCACCCTATGGCAGATGGGATAGGTTCTAGCACCCCCCATGACCCTGAAAAGGATAAGCGGATGACAATGGATGGAAACTTGTTTTTAAGGGCACCTTGAACCCAGAAGTCCGAAGGATTATTTATCCCACTGTATATCTGAGTTGCCTAGTTTCAAACAAAATTATGGGAGCACACTAAAGAACTTTGACATTAGTGCTTTTCCTGCAACATTGGATGACCCCTTTAAACCAGCGCTGTCATATAATTATTTGTTTAATGAGTTTATAATGGGGGTTTACTGAGTCACACATAATTTCTGATCAACAAAATGCTTTCTGTGAAACAAAGTAACTGTGTACTGACCTACTGCACTTACAGAGAAACCCTGGGCAAATGTCAACATACCCACATACTGTGCAGTACCTACGCAGTCTGCATTTCTCTACAATTGACACTGATAGGTTTTTTGATGGTGGGATTTTCAATTTGGCAGGTACCCGATTACTTCTGGAGTGAGTCAAAAAATGTTTTTATTTACTTATTTTAAACATAACAAAATAACACAATTTAATTGACTTTGTATATTTAGAGCTGCCTGAGCTGTCCGTGTTGTTCTGAGTGTCACCCAGTTGACTTTGTTTGACACCCTAGTCTACTACTGTACCCATGTGCTACTGCAAAAAATTCTCTTTTGTCCTGAAAGTCAGGATCATCCAAGAATTGGTTTTTTTACACTACACACCAACCGAACCATTGTTTGAACTGGACCAAGACCCCCCTCTTCTTATCATCTGATAAGTTTACAGCCCCAATTTCTGTTCAAAACAAACAGAAGAGTCTGAAATTGTGGACCAAACAAGTTAGGTGTGAAACCATCAAAAGCCATGCATATGACAACAGACAATTAGAGCTGACCTGAAGACAAACAGGGACAATAGATGATCAGTGCACTTACCCAAATGGTTGTTTTTCAACAACCATCAATCATGTTTTAAAAGATTTCAGCTGAATTCCATCACAGAGTGCTTTCAACCAAGCTGTTTTATAGACGTATAATGTAAAACATTTTCCAGCACTGAAATTTCATACCCAGAAAACAGCACAAGAAGGGCTATAATTCCATCAAATGATGGCATTTTCTGATTTTGCTTTTAAGACTTTATGTTTTTGGAGGGTAAAAAATGCAAATGAATACTCTAAAAGTGTGTCATTAAACTAGCATATACAGTGGTACCTTGACATACGAGTTTAATTCGTTCTGTGACTTTGCTCGTAACTTAAATTGCTCGTATGACAAATCAAAATTTCCCATAGAAATGAATTGAAACGTCATTAAT
>JAVDPK010000068.1:618958-649831 GCA_034780415.1 Cichlasoma orientale
CACACACACACACACACACACACACACACACACACACACACACACACACACACACACACACACACACACACTTCAGTTATAACTAATTTTAGCAAGTTTGACCTGACTGATGGCATTGGTATGAGAAAAAAAACTAATAAATCATAGCATTTACTCACTACTCTTCATCGGATAGAGAGGCCGTTTTCCATCTTTTCATTACAAACCTCTACCTACCTCATAATTTTCATAAAAGATTTGACCTTTATGGAAACAGGCTTAAAACTAAACTTCAATTTTAACATATACATATTAATAGCATTCTTAAGGTCAAAAATGGATAAGACTTCAGCAGAAAGGCTGCAGTGAAGTTAAAATATAACTCTTGGGGCATTTGTTTTTTTTTTTTCTGGAGGACAGGATTTTACCTAATAGAAGTCAAAGGTTAGAGAATGTTGTCCTTCCCTGAAATTAAATTTGAATATTAAGATCCTTATTAACTATTTGTTATAATTTACACGATGTAATATTTTTTAAGGTGAGTCAACAAGTTTTAATAAAGTGGTAAGCATAATTAGCAACACATGCAAACAGAAGAAGCTGATGTATCACTTGCGCATCAAGCCATTACGTCTTTGTGATTTACAATATGGCATCACAAATAATTATTACAACAATTAATAACAGAGAAGCCTCTGACAATACAAAATGATTTAAGTCTAACTGACTGCAAAGTAGATTTCTCATATGTAATTAGTGAATTCTTGGGCAGTCCCATCTTAATTTGTGAACATGAACAGGAAATTGCTTTCAAAGCCTCCAAAGCAAAAGGAGCCGGGGCTGACTAATTAACATCATAAAGACAAAGAGAAGCTCAGGATTCGGTAATGTATCACTGAAGAGAATGTCAGCACACAACTCAGCTTGTAATGGATATGGCCATGCTAAGTTTTGTATACTGGTGTTAAAGTGATGCCTTTAATTTTCTCACACTGGCATATTTCTTTTGATATATATGAAGAAAAGAAGCTCCATTGTTCTTTATGTCACTGTAACATACGGGAGGGATAAAACACTATCTGAGGTGAAGATCAATTATTAACACATTGCTTAGAGGTGGCAACTGTGAAATCTATTTGCTTTCTTGACTAATTCATAGAATCCTTAAACCCTTACAGAAACATCTGCATTCATTATGGCTTTCCACTCACATTTTTTTCTTTGGGTCAGTTAATCAATTTAATGGTGTTTTTCTGACTCATACGTTAAAAGCAATTAGTTATTGTTACTGTATTTGACTGAAATCTCAGCATTTTCCTCTAATGTTGTGCATAAAATCTTCAATATACTTGTTTAACTTAATCCCTATTTAACAAAACATACCAAGACATTTTTTTACAATGCTGGTGATATCCCTTTGGCACTAACTAAAGCCTCTTTAAGGTGCATCAAAATACATCTGTGCCAAAAAAACCCGCCCAAAAATATTATTTTATACCTAAGACATAAAAGTGGATACAGATTTTCTAGCTGCAAAAACGAAGAGGTGAAAGGAGCTTCAATTATCTATTATGTACTTTCTTTCTGGTGAATTTTATGAATGCTCCTGGCAACTAGCAATTTACTAGTCTGTTTAACACAAGAAAAAATCTGACATGTAAAGGAGCCCTTTAGTAAGTAGAAAACCACCAAGAAATGTTTTACATGTATTTAAGCTGCACGTGAAACCAATAATCGCATTTTTCAATAATTGAATTGTTCTTTAAACTCAATGAAATGAAAGCCACTTTGCACCATGCATAACACTGAACGCACACAATAAGTGTGGCTAACATTAGCAGTGCTAGCACTGACAGCTTTCTTTCCTTGCAGGTTAAGGCCGAAGTGAGTCTGCTGGATTTGGTTCTGCATGAAGTGGTTATATGTCAGGTGACTGACATAATCTCCATACAACCAGTCATTTATTAAATCAAAGCACTGCTGAACCATGATGGTTTGCATGCTGCCATCTGTCTTTCTAACATTTTAGCAACAACTTGGCAAACAGTAGTCATGAGGTAAAGATACAGTATTTATTGACCAGTTCCTGAAGGTTGCTGGCTGTCACTAGTGTGAAACTAGCTGCAAAAAGGTATACTGTGCTGTACCAAAAATCTCCCTGCAATTGCTTCACTTGCTAGCAGGTTGACACGGTTGCCAGTAGTTTGCATGGAAGATAGTGACTTGCCTGCAAATGCTTGCAAACTATTCGCTAAGCATTCGTGAAACTGTGAAAAATGAGAAGCAAAACAGAGACAGAACATTTACATTCAAAGAAAAAAAAAGTGCCTTACTGTTGCAACCAACACACTTAAAACAGTCAAGGAGGTTTTTGGTGCAGTACACTCTTTGAAACTGAATTCAATTAGCAACAGACAGCAACGTCCAGCAATCACTCGCCAACCGGTCAGAGAATACACTTTTTTCTCCAGTGACCAGTGGTTGCAGGAAATCAGTGAACAGTCTCTAGAGCTGCGTGACGGAGGCCTTATTTACAACTTTCTGTCACAGATAAAGAGAGAGCTGCTGCAGTCACAGCTAGCTGTGGGTGGCTGTGTAACATCTTAGACTGTAGTTAATTATACATTAAAAAAATCTGAATAATTTATTTAACCAGCCGATTGTGTTACTGGGCTGCACCCAAGAACTTTCAGATTTACAAAGATGAAAACCATTGCTGCAGTTTTGTAAATTGATGTCCTTTTCAGCTACAGCTCAATAAATTATATCCATTAGTAGCACTCGGCTGGAAATGCTTCCAGAGCTATCCGTTCTGTACAAGGTGTGCTCCAGGGGTATCTGACACATGGTGGAGCGGTTGAGTTCCGCTTACTGCAGAGAGAAAGTTCCTCTTGTTAAGTAAATCATAAGGTCCTCGATTCCTCTCCCTAATGGTGTGGCGTCACTTATGGGAACACAAAGCAGTACCCTGAATACCAATGGGACGCTGCTGGGTCCTTGAAGGAACACAACCACCAGCAGACAAACACTGCCAATTAGCAGAGGGCCCCTACTCATCAGCCATGTGTTCACATCCTATTAACAGAACACATTCACTACATCAAGTCCAGCAAACACAAAACCTTTCCCTGGGACACTTGGTTTTCTCCTCATATCCTTATTTATGTCAATTAAAAGGCGTTATTATGATGCTAACTGTGAGACCACTCTGCTCCCTTTCTCCGCCCATTTTTCCACAATACTCTGCAAACCAGTTACTGTATTGCACCTTTGTTTTCTACCATTTCTACTAAAAGACCTGAACAGAAATCATGCGCTTGGTTTGGCCTTCTTGAGCACACTCTGAAGAGGGCAGGAACTGAGAATCGACCCATTTTTAAGTGCTGAACACTTCTTTTTGCTTGTCTTGAGTGGCTTGTGTAAATGTGGAGATGAACAAAAGTCTGTTGTGCTGCCCAAAGGTGTAGCATTGTATTGCTGGTGACACAGCTGCCTGTCTGACCTCAAGAAACATCACCTGGCAAACAGGTCAATACAGGCTCCTTTTACACAAAATATGATGTACTGTTTATTAATGGGATTTTTTTTAAGCTGGATTTTCTACAGTTAATTTTTACATGCAATTTTCAGTTTACACTAATTGTGTTAAACATTTCACTTAAGGAATTACACTATCAAAGCCAGTAATCAGATTTAAATCTAATAAAAAATTAATTTGATGAGCACTGAAGTACATGAATGTTGTGTGATGATGATTAATAAATAGCACAGTTAACTTTAATAATAATAGTAATCCAGATTTCCACTCTCAACCACCTATTGGAAGCAAATTAAGGAAATGATTTGTTCATATAGGAAAGAACTACAATCGTTTTGTGGGAGTGTTGTGGGTGTGGCATCATTTTCAATTTAAAAATAACTTCCATTGCTTTTGACAAAATTGTTAGAATAGTTAAACTTCCACACTGACAGTCAATGAAGCAATTTAGTTGTAATTTACATCCATTATCTGGATTCACTTGCCCTAACATTGGCAATCAGGATAAGAGGTCACACGAAGCTGGTTATCTCACCACGTTATTCCAAGGTTTCCCTGCTTGCTTACATGAAAAGTGTGGTGTAGGGTCCATCTGACCAATCACAATTATGGATAAGTGTACTGGCAATAGAGCAGTTGATTTTTCAAAAGATGGTAAAACTATAATAAATATGAAGATGTCAAACATACAATACAATCTGAAACCAACAAAGCTGCTGTACAAAAAGCAGCAGTGTGAGTGTGTGTGGGAGGAAAAGCACTGTATAATAGTTTAGTATTAAAAGTACTGTATGAATGTGTGGGCTTTAAAGGTTTTGGTCAGTAAGATTAGAGAAGAGCTACTGAAATTAATAAAGTCTAGGATATTTAAGGGCTGGAAGGAAAGCTGGCAAAAATGCTATTGTGACTGAACAGACTTTATCAATATCACAGCTTTGTCATTCATAATAAAGTATTTCATTAATGATAATTTAATGTTTAAAAGACAGTTTTACTTTTTATTCTTTCAGCTGCAGCCTTGGTGGCATTTAATAGTTTGAGAGCAATTGAAGAATAAAGATAAAAACAGAATTCAATGTAGGCTTATACTACGACATATGTACATTTGATATAAAGTCCAGCAGTACAAATCATTTGTTTTAGGACCACATATTAATGCCTAGTCTATAGAACTGACGGGGGTATCCTCATATGATTAATGAAAATTTAAAATAATGTAGAAGGATAACATTAGAACCCCATTTCAAAATAGAAAACCCTTCAGCAGACATCTTATTACCTTTATACCTTTATACCTCTATATTTATATTTGAACAATTTTGCTGAGCAGTAGGTATGGCTTTAATATTGCTCAGTCATGATTCATGTTTATGGCCATGAGTCTTCCCTAACCAACATGTTAGACAATGCTCAGCCAATCGGAAGCTGGCATCACAGACTAATCAAGAGGACTGCAGCGTAGAACTGATGGTACTATAAACAGATTGGTTCTTTACCTAGAAATTTGGGATTCCCCAGTTTCTCATTATCTAGCTACTGCCAGCTGTTCAGTCACTCCCCACTTTCTCAATATCAGCCAATAGTGGTCAAGTAGGTATAGCCAATCACACAGAACAATATGATCATGTTATTAGGCTAAGCCAATAAAACATGAGAAAGAGGCTGCATACCATTATATATGTATCCTCCATGTTGTTTACTCTCCACTTCAGATAAATACAGCAAATGTGTACAAACTAGGGATGTGCGCGACTAGTCGACAAGACATATTGTGTTGTCACTAGTTGGTACCAGACATACTAGTCATTTAACCTAATTATTAAGATTTTAATTGATGCCCAGTGCCAGTAAATGGTTGTCCTAAATGTTATGCGGCTCTCTGTCACCAGGTAGAGCTGCAGCCCTGACAGTATTACAGAAAAATGTTAATCTTGGCCTGATATTGTTAGTTATTTTTAAGGCAAAGAAAGAGTGTGCATCCAAGCTGCGGAAATTACCTTTCTCCAAAAGGTAGCTGGGCTGTCCCTTGGAGATAGGGTGAGGAGTGCAGTCATTCGGGAGGGCCTCAGAGTGGAGCCCCTACTTCTCCACATCGAAAGGAGCCAGTTGAGGTGGTTGCCTCCTGGGTGAGTTGTTGAGGTCTGAGGTCAGACCCAGGACACACTGGATAGATTATACTTCGGCTGGCCTGGGAACGGCTTGTTGTTCCCCCAGATAAGCTGGAGGAGGTGGCTGGTGAGAGGAAGGTCTGGGTTTCTCTGCTTGAGCTGTGGCATTCCCCCCAGATAACCGGGGATTCATGCTTGAGTGGGAAATCTATGCCGTAAGCTAAGTCATAACCGATGGGTTGGGTCGATGCAGCCCACAACAATTTTATACATTTCTGTCGGTCGGTACCGCATGTAAAACACCGGAACATGACCGCACGGTAATTAACACACACAATGCACCTCACACAAACATAAATGCCAGCAACATCAGCCACTTGAGTAGGTTACATCATAGGCTCTATAAAGACCTACAGTAACAAAGAAGTCAGACCTAAGCTGGAGGAGGTGGCTGGGGAGAGGGAGGTCTGGGCTTCTCTGCTTAGGCTGCAGCCCCCCGTGACCTAGCCCCAGATAAGCGGAAGAAAATGGATGTTTGTATTGCATTGTTTTATTTTTACTTTTATTGAGATAGGTATCATGAATTGTAGAACATGCATCATTCATAATGCACGGCACAATGTGCCACGCTTCAGTCGCAATTTATACTTTTTTTTGGAATATTTTAATGATGTGTGAATATCGTTTGTTGTAATGCTTTTTCATATCATATTTAACATCAGTTTATTTTAAGGGGATTTTTTTCTTGATTGTTTGTTTGGAGTATAAGTACAATGTTCATAATGCAAGATGTGAGATGCCACACAGTTAAGCAGCATTTAAAGTATGACTCATTACTGAAGAATATGATTAATGGTTTCAAATGCCTATGTTTAGACAATTTTTTGTCCATTAAACATTCCTAAAATTTGACTTAATATCTGAGTAAAGACTTACTTTACTTAAAAAGTAATTTATACATTTTATAGTTAAAAAGTAAAGTAAGTAAGCAAATTTCATGGCTCAAGTCCTTGTGGTTCTGGAGTCTATAGATCGAAAAAGTAAAACTTCACGGACTGCCACCCGGACGAATGGACAGACGATATGAATATCACATCTTTGAAGGGTGAAGAACACATATGCCAAATTTCATGGCTGTACCCCTTGTGGATTTGGAGTCTATAGACCAGAAAGGTAAAACCGATCCTCCCGCTTTATTTGTGCGATATAAGAATCTATACTTAATACTGATGCAAAGACATTAGATGTTATTAAAAACTTAAGACTCTCCTAATATCCACACACAGAGGTCCAAAGGGTTAAAGTCCCTAAAACTAATAGCGTGCTAATAGCAAACTGTTCCGATAGCGAACCGGTGAAATTCTCAGTCCAGCGTGAGAGTACCTCAGCCCAGCACATCGCCAGGCCATAAACTGTTGACTAGAACATTGCATAACCTGTTCCAGATCAGGTTAGGTTCACAACATAAGCTGATCAACTTTTGTAGTACTGAAAATCCAGAATTAACCCTGAAGTTACCTGTATAAGACAAAATCCTGCTTTGTAGTTCAGGCCTTCTGCAGGCAAGAGAAGCAACTCAATAAAGGGGCATCAGTCTTTTTTTTTTTTTTTCAATCTGTTTTTCCTGCAAGGAAAGATCTATAGCACTGTGAGATACTGCAACTAGTGGGAAGATCCTGTGTTAGGTAAACAGTCAGCATTACCTCCTGGCTGAGATCCAGAGGTTATCTGACTGACATGAGCACCTTCTGCTGCGATTTATACCTCGCGATTTAAAAAAAACAAAAAACAGTATATACACACACACAACACGCCAATTTTTAAAATCCCTGCAGACCCACGGAGGTGTTTACATTTTGACTAATCAGACTTTACCTCTGAGGCTAGATACTATATGATACCAAATTTCCCCATAAACCTATAAAATCAGGAACATCTTTACTTAGTGAATACTAAATTGATAGTTAATTAACCCTTAATTCATAGCTATTTAATATTTATAAACAATTTAATTGTAATTAATGTTTACTAACTGATAAATAGTTGGTTTTTAAGCCAGTTCCAACTTCAAAATAACCATCTAGATAATCCTCATTGATAATGTGTAAAGCATATATCTGTAGGCAGATGGAGTGCTGGTGGTGTCAGTCAGTTAATGTACCCACTCATTCCAAAGGTCACATCCTTGACCTGATTCTGTCATCTGGTGTGTGTATGGAGAACTTAGAGGCAATAAATGCATTTATTTCTGACCACAAAGCAGTTATCTTTGATGTATCTCTCCCACCCCGTTTTAAAACCTCTCATAAACATAGGGTCTTGCCTCTCTGCTGCTGACTCTGCAAAAAATTCAATGATGCCTTTGCCAATTAGTCATTTCCTACAACAACTTATCAGAATCCTGATCAGCTTTTAAACTCCTTCAATAATCAGTGTATCTGTTCTAAACTGTACTGCTCCACTTAAATGCAGAAAGGGTAAAACCATTCCTCTCCCTTGGTTGAATGGCTATACACAGTCCCTCAAACAACAATGCGGAAGACTGGAATGTAAATAGAAAGTAGCAAAAAAAAAAAAAAAATCAAACAAACAAACAAAGTTAACACTCATAACTTTGAGGGAATCTGTGGAAAGCTTATATAGATGCAATATCAGTATACTTCTCTAATATCATATCCAGAAACAGTTTGTAATAGAATTGCAGGGTACTATTGAGTATCATAAATTCTGTTCTCAATAGTCCTGAACTTAACTTTTTATCTAAGGTTCTGGAGAAAGTCATTTCAACTCAGTAAATATCTTTTATGAATAGCAATAATGTGTTTTTTTCAGTCAGGCTTTAGAGCTTAGCATAGCACAGTAACTTAAATCGTGAAGATTACCAAAGATTTACCTTTGGAGGTGACTGCTCAGTCTTTGTGCTCTTAGAGCGCAGCCTTCGACACCATCGATCACTCTATTCTCCAGCACCATCTTGAAACCTGGGTTGGGATTAAGGGCTCTGCTTTCCATGTTTTACTATATTACTAATCTAACATAACCTTCTGTGAGGTCATAGCTAATAGCTTCTTCCTCTGTTGCCCATTTTCATTGTGGCGTTCCTCAAGGCTCTATCCTGGGCCCGCTTTTGTTTTCAATATACATGTTTCCTCTCAGCCAGTTCATTCATAGCCATAATATTGCTCACCAGAGCTATGCAGATGACACACAGTTATATGTCCCTCTGCTATCAAAACCTTTCAATCTAAGCTTCTCTCAGCTTAGGACTTCTATCAGCTTAGAACAGTTTTCAAAATGAAATCATTCTTATCTGCTAATGACTTGCACAAGGTCATGCTTGCTTTAATTTTTTTCCCACCTTGATTATTGCAATTTTATACTAGCATCTATCAGAGCTCACTTCACCAACTCCAGTTAATTCAGAACGCCGCTGCCCAGATTTAAACTTACCAGAACAGATTACTATTGTAACAGTTAGCTAGCCCTGCGGCCATTAGCATTAGCAAGTGGTTGTTCAGTACATTCAGTTGGTACCAAGAGGGGCCCCCTACCCCCGAAAGTCCCCCCCACCGTCATACAATCATGCCAGCCTGTGAAATTTTCTGGCTAGAACCCTGCTCCAGTATTAGCAAATTTACTTTGTACTAATTTTAGAATCGTACTAATGGCTTTTAAAGCAGTAAATGGCCCTGCTCCAAATCATATCAAGGACTTGTTTGCCCCTTATGCTGCTGGCCATTCTAAGGTCTCGACTAGTAAACAAAGATCAACAGGCTTGTGCTACTAGAGCTCCCAAACTGTGGAATAGTCTGCCCATTGAAAACAGAATGTCAACTTCCATACCATCTTTTAAATCTCTTTGAGTTTTTTTTTTCTTTTTAAATTGTAAAGTTTTCATTATTTGATACCTAGGACTGTTGGTTTTATTTTTCTTGTATATTCCTACTATTTGTCTTGCTATAAAATAATTTCAAGTTACACATTTCAGTTACTATTTTCTTAAAGATATCCATTAGCTTCTCAACCCTCCATTAGAAAACTACTCTCAACATCAAGCACAATGCAGTTGACTTATAATAAGCTTGAGATCCATTATAATGTAGTAGTTTAACAGTCTGATGTCTTCTAATTACACAGCAAGTGTCAAGTTGCGGCATAATAAGTTAAATGAATGGTGTCTTCACCTTATTTAACTATGATTATGTTTGCTTTTAATGTGCTTTGAGATCTTCTGTAAATGCTACATACATGCTGCCCAATGGCAGGCAACATTCTGCCACACATCTGTTTTAAATGATCCAAGTTCTTGCTGCACAATGATTTAAATCTGTCATCAAACAATGAACACTGTGGCTCACTTGACCCTGTTGTTTTGTATTAAAAGTAGCCTTACTGCATTGCACTAATCTGATGAAATGTGTTTAATATTGTTTGTACACTTTTCAAAGGCAGCGGCTTTATTGCAGGCAAAGCCAACAGAAGGAATGGCATAAGAGTGCTGACAGGAATATTAAGTGAGGCAGCCTGAGCAATATAGAATATAAATGAGGTTATTTTACACTGCAGAGCTCTGCAAACCGACGCACAGACTTCTCTCTTTGTAATAAATCATTCCCATTCAGACAGGCTCTACTCTTAGGGCATTGTTTAATATTATCTGCAATAGAAGGGAGAAATAAATTGGTTTACATTGCAAAAAAAGGTGCTGTGGTTGGAATGCATGATATGATGATGAAAGATAGAATAAACTTGACTTATTGATGATAATGAACTTGTAGTAGCATCTTGCATGGAGGGTGTCATGTGGGAGTAATATTAAGAGGGGAACTGGAAAGAAATCCCAAGTAAGCAGTAAATGTAGCAAAGTAAGATTTTCTGAAATAGCATTTTAGTCCCTACCCACTCCTTTCAATAGAACAACATAAAAATGCTATTTATGTCTTCACCCTAGTCTACAATCCTGCTTGTGCAGCTATAAGATAAATTTTGTCAGAGATGGTGAGGGCTAAAGATGAAGTAACAATTACTCCCCTCAAAAAACATTCCTTGTTTCTTTTCTATTGTGGTTATTATGACAGACACAACCTTCAGTGGGTCACTTTTTTCTTTTTTGCTGATAAAAAAAAAAGAAAAAGAAAAAAAAAAGGCTGCTGCTGTGTGATATACGCTAGCTTTTACACAAAGTGTTCTAGCTCTTTTACTCAGATTGAGAGCTGTGATTGAGAGAAGTAAGCCTTTTACTGTGGCCTGTCTGCAGTGGATTCGAGATCAACAATAAAGGGAGCGCATCAGAGGAAAAAAACAGTGTTTTTGCTCTGCTGCCTGTGCTCATCAGAACCCAGAGAAGTCAGTGACATTGAGAAATATACCTACATGTCAAATGTGTTGCACCAATCCCAAAATGAGAATGTCATGCCAAAGCTATTCACAGCAGAACAGTTACATAAGTGAGACAGCTACTGAGCACAAAGATGTGAACACTTCAGAAGGTGAATTTAAGAATTAACCACTTTTATGGCATTACCATATGTGACAGTGGGTGATGAATAGAGCTGCAAAATCGTACTTTCTCTACTGACATGAAACTGTGAACTGCTGAATATGCAAACTGTGCAATATGACATTTGAGACTACAGATCAAATGAATGTGGCAAATTAGATTTTATCTGCATGAGAGATTATTAACAGATTATATTACATCTAGAGCCCTAACCCTGTAGGATGCATTACCTCCACTGTTAGATATAATTCAGGTGCTTTTTGGTCCTGCATTTGATTGACAGAAAAGGTGTGTAAGGAGATCAGTGGAGTGTGTGATACCTGTAATTCTTTTAGGAGATGAGATTCACACCATTCTATAGTGGGGAAATGAAAGTTGGCTTCAAGTGGGTCTTTCTCCTTTGAATTGAAGCCAGAATCATTAGGACTTACAAAACTCAGGCGTTAAGGCTTGGTGGCTCATTATTCTCCTGTTGTTGCCTTTTCCATATCTCCTCATACGCTGCCCTCCAACACCTCTGTGTTCAGAGATAGGAAGGCACTGCAGTCCTCTCCGATCAGATACACAATCAGGATACTTTGTTAAAGATTGGACTGTATGCAGCAGTGTACCTGCTCAGTACACAGAATGTGATTTAAGGCTGAGCTGCTTCTAGCTTGTTTTATTACATCATTATCTCTCTGGTGATTTGTCAGATATATGTATAGTGGATAGTATAAAAACCATCGTAACATAGATCCTTGAGACCATCCCACTGTTTTACATGTAATTAATTTGAAGAAAAATTATATTGATGATTACAAATTGTTAAATGCCATGTGTTGTTGAGAGTAGAAAAAGAGTGGATATAATCATTATTACCATAAGCATTAAAAAATATTTTTATTTTTCTGTGAGCCTTCTCTGTTAGGGGTAAAATTTTGGTTAGAGTGATAATGCTATTACATGTGCTCTCACTGGTTCACTATCTGAATCAATAAGCAATGCTGCATTCACATGTTGCTTAGATCATAAATACAAGCAATACAATTGGAAAAAATCTAAACAATAGCCTCAGTCACAGAATTCTGCCATTTATAATAAAACCCATTCATTACACATTTGTTGTACTTCAGTGTATTATTGATATGGGAATAAATTCTATTAACAAAAAAAACAAAAACATTTGACAGGTCTCAGTCAGTAATCCTTTAACACAGCAGAGTATCATCAGTTTATATTTGAGTACACAAATCAGAAGGAAAATTTAAATTGCATTTCAATTTCATGTATGTATTTTTGATAGTATTGTGCCAAGCTCTCTCTTACTTGCTAAGAGCTTTCAAGTAAAGCAAAAGGGATAGATATTTTTAGGGGCAAAGCACCCCCAACCACCAAACACACACACACACTCACACACACACACACACACACACGCCTTTTTTTACTGTAAAGCAACAGTGCTAACCATTGTGCTGCCTACATGGTTAGCTAGCAAGCTGATATAGTAAATAAGCACGATAAGTATGTGCAAAAAAAGCTGCAGATAAAATTTTAAAAAAAAAATTAAAAAAAGAAAATTGAACCACTCACCTGCAATAAAGATCGTAAATATCTTTTTTAAAATTATGTTCATAAAATAAAAGAAACATTTTACATCAGCATTTCAAACACAATACTGTGGTATACATTTATTATAGGCCCCTATGCCCGTGGCTTTAGGTTCTGGTACCAAGCACACATTAGTACATACGAGATAAAAAGTCAAAGTACCTTTAGTATAGTTGCATAAGTTGCACAAATTGTAGAATGCTAACTGGATAAACTAGCATATGTAACTTTTATACTCAAAAAGCAAATGCCAATACACTGAAAAATAAAAGAGTTGCATAAAATACTATTTAACCAAACAATGACAAAGTAAAATGTACAATCTAATTCTCCACCATATTAAACATAGAACATCTTTAAGTTCTCTCTTTTGGGGACCATTTCTCTCAGTTTAAAATTCCCTCATAATCAATATCAAATTGCTCCATTTCTCATGACAGGCAAAGCTTTGGTGCAATATATGACTATATCTCTTGCTAAGGGAGTAAAACCCCTAATTTAGTCAGCAATAAAACCAGGGGGCTTAGAGAAACTGATTCTTTACCAGAACATTAATCATGAAAATTTAATGGATATCAAATATTTAATACAGTAGAATGTACAACTTGTATTACTATGGCTTTCTCCAAATCGATCATGTAGACGAAAATCCATAATTAAAATTATGCTAGCAAGGGCAAATCATTAAGATTTCTATTCGCTTTCATGCTTCAGGAAAATGAAATATACACCCTGCCAGTGATGTATAGGCTATTAGGGGCAGAAATAAATTATTACTGTCTCTTATAAAATGGGTGCTTGATTACATTAGAAAAAGAAAACTATACTATGTGAGAATCCACGAGGAACCAAATTACCTCAGTTCCAATGAAATTTGAGAAATAACTACATTTTAAAAAAAGGTAAAATGGTTAAATGTCAACACTGATGAAATATGGTGTTAAACAGAACATTTCTAACTGTACCCTTAATAAAAGCTTCATCAATTATATGTATGAGTATGAGTAATGTAAGGAGGAAGATGTAAAGAAGCACGGGCTGAAAAGAATGAGAGCATTCTCAGCAGCATACAGTGGGAAACAACAAGCCTTTCAATTTTAGTTTTAGCACATCATTAATATATGACACTGACAGGATGTCTTGCATGAAGTTATAAAAATATATGCTAAAGATCTACCATGGCTACAGGATTTAATACATAAAGTTTATCCCAGCTACTGAGGAAGTACAATGAGCCAGTTACTTTGGTCATTCAAAGTAAACTGTACAAAAATGCCGTAATCGAGAGATTTTGTTTTGTCTACGAAGGAAGTAATTTCATTTTATAATGGTTGATTTTTGTTTACAACCCCTTGGTGTGCCTCTGATGTAGTGTCTACATTATGTAAACACTGGCACAGATTATTTCAAGTAGTACTCTGCTGTACCTGAGGTAGGTAAACGTTCCCTGGATCTGCATGTAAAAATATTTGCCTTAAGAATTTTTTTATCCCTTTAAGTGCATAGCTAGAAATTCTGGGTCCCTTAAAAGAATACTGGTTCAGGCTCTCCTTTTTAATTGGCCAATTATTCTGACATTCAGCCCATAAGCACTGCAAGCTACTGTAAACATGCACAAATTGGCTGATGACACAAACTGGCTTGTGGGCTTGAACTTGGGATTTTGGTGACAGGAAGACAAAATGTTGAAGTGCCAGAAAGTAATGATGTTTGCATACATCAGTAAAGGACTATTAGATGAGAAGTAAATACACTGAGCTCCTACACATCTCCCCCTCTGGCTCTGAGATATGGACCTAGGCCATTCCCTTTTGGAGGAATTCCTCCATTCATCCACACATACCACCCCCTCATACTTAGCAGCTATGGTTACTCTTTGATCTGCTTATGTTCTCTTGAAAGGCTGAAACACATCAAACAGAAAGGGCCGTGAGTCGAGCGTGACTTTCATACTAGCAGCTATTTTTTTCTTGCCATCTCATCGATTTGATAAAAGTGATCGATACTCTTAAATAATGTATCATATCTTGTTCTTCTGTTTTGGGATCTAAGCATCGGTTGCCTCTTTATGATTTGAGAGGAGCATTGCTTTTCACTCTAATGACTGTGGACACATCCCACATAACATATAGTACAGTACAGAAGGTATGAATTATGGATTAGGAGCACAAGGAGTTCATATAGAAAGTACTTGATCAGATTATAAAACATTTACTTGAAACTCAGAGCAGACCAGTATATCTTTGGCAGCCTTTCTACACACGGTGGATCATAAAGTACGAGAGTAATAAGTAATGGTTAGTAGTAATAGTCTTCTAAACTGACCTCATCATTCTTTAATATAGTTTATGTAACTGAAGTTTAAGTATGACATCAGCTTAAAAGTTACCAAGTTTGCTACTTTGCCCAAATAAATGGTTTGAAAATGTTTTGGATTTTTTTTTTGCTTTTTTTGTCCCTTCCCTCATGGAGGTTGACCTTCCTATCACCATTTTTGCCGTTGGAGAATTCTCTCATAGATTTCAATTCAGGAGAGCCATCTTTGTGCTCTTCTCAAAAAGGAGAAAAAAAATCACCTTTTTGTCCTACATTATTTTTCTTCTAAGCGTCAATTTAAACTGAAAAAAAAATGGTGGAAACATAACAGTTAATTGCATTTACACACTGTGTGCTGGATAATATCCATCTCCCATGAACATATTATCTTTACTGCATTAACACAGATGGACACAGGCAGTCAGACACCAAGTAATGCTTTCTGAGGTTTCTTTAAAGACTCCCTGAAGCACAAATCTGAGCTGTGGTCATAAGCTGAGGCTGTGATAAAAAGGAAATATGAGCGCAAGCTGTGAGCCAAAATGTGGAAAAGTCTGTCTCATAAGTGGCAAAGCAATGGCAGTATTTCTGGAGGCAGCAATAAAAACAAACACAGTGATGAAATATACTTGTATTGAAACACTTTTTATCAAAATATTACACTCATATACCACAATTACTGCCCCCTCACTAAGTTCAGACTTGTGACATAGCTTGGGAATAAACTTTTGCAGAGAGTATGGGTACAGTATCACCAGTGGTTAACCTTTCCTTAATTATTTCTACCATATTAAATGTATCTTCTCTGTTGAGGTTCTGTGACTGGCATTTGATTACAAGCTGTTTTCTTTAATGCTTTTTTATAATACACAATATCGTGCTGAATGAAAAATGTTTATACTCCCTCACATATCTGCACAGTATCTTGCAAATGAAGGAGGGACAATGGTGACCAAGACAAAGGTATAGCTGCACACACCTCGAAATACAATGTGTACAGTTCATTTTCTCTACATACCAAACCCAGATGTCTGATGTAGATGGCCGTATGATAACGTATAATAAGAAACCTGCATATGCATCAGTGTGACTTTTACTATAACAGTCAAGGTACAGTGAGCCAGATTTACTACAAGTTATCACACTGCAATTGTTTTACATTGTAAATTCAGTATGTGTTTTAAAAAAAAAGGGCAGTTTGAGGGGTAATTGTAACAATTTACTTTGGGTTTTGACATGCCATACTGAAAGCATGTTTATACCACAGCAGTTGAATCAGTCTTGCTGTAATTGAAAGTAACTGAAAGGATATTAGCCAAGGTCCTAATTAAAGAAGGTTCAGAACTTTTCAGGAACATAGCAATTTATCAGAGCACATAGTATTTGACAAATAACCTATCAGTGGGCATGATAGGCAACAATGACGCAGTTTCTTCCTGAGAAATTAAGAAAGTGTCATTCTTTCAAAAACAAAATGAATCGAAACATGCAAGAGCATAAAATCAGAGTGACGTCAGCGTTTCATCAAAGTAGGGAACCTAATTCAGAGGAACAAGATAACAAAACACAAGTGTAGTGTTTTTGTAAAAGCACATTCTTGGCACAGTCCCTGGTGACCCAAGTGTAACAGACGAATAGGAAATTAATACTAAGCTGCATATTTTTGAAGAGATAATTACAGCACTGTCAAATAATTCTTGTTTGCATTTTTAATTTCTTGTGCTCAAGTCTTTATTCAAAGTTCTGAATGAAACGGTAAAAAATGCAGAGCATCTGTATCTATTAACATCAATAATCTGCATTCACATCATCCCAAAGTTCCTGTTTGTGTGTTTGTTTGTTTTTCCAGAAATGAGCGGTACTTTACTCATTCTACTGTTTAAAATAAGATACAATGTTTCAAGGAGCTGACACCATTATTATCAGAAAATGCACAGTGGATCACTTGGTATATAAAGCCTAAATAAAATATGTAAATGCATATCAGAATGGCTCCCTAAGGCATCAGTATTGAATTTCTCCTTCAGGCAATTGTATTAAACATGATGTAGAATAATAAACAATTCACCCACATAACCCCAGATGGTCCATAAATATAGAAAAGCAATTAGTCAAAAAGGCATTGAATAAATGTTTTTTTACAAACCACTTTAAACAACTGCACTCTATGTACTTTAATTTGTGATTTATATATGTAATTTGTTAACACAAATTATTAGAGAATAAATCAATAAAATGTTTAAGATATGGTAACAACACTGTTTATAGAAGGATTTTTATGGAAGGAAATATGATACTGGAGTCTTAATGCTGTATTGGGATAAAATGGTTACTGGTTTCCAGGGTTTTCATTGTAAACTTTCCAGCGGTTCATATGACCGTTTCCATTTTAATGATCATTAAAACTGTGTTAGATTGTCACAAAAAATTGTTTTGCTCAAATAAAGTTAGCAGCAGTATCCCAGACACGACTACACAAAAGCATCAGTTTGTGAGCCTAAAATAATGGCTGAAGGAAGTGAGAGTGGTTGGGACATTTTTCAACCTTCTAAGAGGTCTGACATTTGGTTGCATTTTGTATTTGTATTTATTTATTTGTTTTTTGTTTTTTTATTGCTGCGAAAGACTTTAAACATGGTGACCCTGTCTGCGGACCTTCCAGGAAAAAAAAAGCAGCTCATTTCACACCGCCACTGACTGCTTTTACCTTGAGTATAGTGCATAATAGGAGAGATTTTTGAGCAAGGCTCTCTCTTACTTGCTAAGAGCTTGTAAATAATGTAAACTGAAGCTTTCAGTACTACCTGTAAAAGTATCCCACGCTATTCTGCTGCTGTTTGTGTCGCGTCTGCAGATTCTGTTTGCTCACTACATATGATAGCAAGTTATGTAGTTTAGTCACCCAAACAAAATGTGTCAATTTAAATTCTGGCAGTCATTAAATTCATAGTTGTTAGGCTGAATTTACGACTTCAGGGGTGACTTGTGTATGGGGTTAAATTTCATAAACTCAAGTGCAACCTCCTATGGAAAAGAAATACAAATCCTTTTGTAAATGTTCATATTTCATATGTATTTTATGTCTTCAAAGACATACAGTATATTGCCAAAAGTATTTGCTCGTCTGCCTTCACACACATGTGAAACTGAGTGACATCACATTCTTAATTCATAGGGTTTAAAATAATGTCGGCCCACCCTTTGCAGCTATAGCAGCTTCAACTCTTCAGGGAAGGCTTTCCATAAGGTTTAGGAGTGTGTTTATGGGAATTTTTGACCATTCTTCAAGAAGTGCATTTGTGAGGTCAGACACTGATGTTGGACGAGAAGGCCTGGCTCCCAGTCTCCACTCTAATTCATCTCAAAGCTGTTCTGTCGGGTTGAGGTCAGGACTCTGTGCAGGTCAGTCAAGGTCTTCCGCACCAAACTCGCTCATCCATGTCTTTATGGACCTTGCTTTGTGCACTGGTGTGCAGTCAAGTTGGAACAGGAAGGGGCCATCCCCAAACTGTTACCACAAAATTGGGAGCATCTAATTGTCCAAGATATCTTGTTCTGCTGAAGAATTAAGAGTTCCTTTCACTGGAACTAAGGGGCCGAGCTCAACTCCTGAAAAATAACCGTACACCATAATCCCCCCCCCCCCCCCCCCCCAAACTTTACACGTGGCACAGTGCAGTCAGACAAGTACCGTTCTCCTGGCAACTGCCAAACCCAGGCTCGTCCATCAGATTGCCAGATGGAAAAAAACATGATTTGTCACTCCCGTAAACACGTCTCCAATGCTCTAAAGTCCAGTGGCAGTGTGCTTTACAGCACTGAATTCAACGATTTGCATTGTGCTTGGTGATGTAAGGCTTGGATGCATAAAGTTGGTGATCTCTGTGCACTACACTGTGGCTGTGGAATATTTAGTAGCGAGGAAATTTAATGACTTGTTGCACAGGTGGCATCCTATCACGGTACCACGCTGGAACTCACTGAGCTACTGAGAGCGATCCGTTCTTTCACAAATGCTTGTAGAAGCAGTCTGCATGCCTAGATGCTTGTATTTATACACGTGTCCGTGGAAGTGATTTGAATACCTGAATTCGATGATTTGGATGGGTGAGTGCATACTTTTGGCTATATAATGTACCTATATGGGATTTACTCATTAAAGTGGTCCAGTTTTGCTCATGCAATAAAATTACAAAAATTAAATATAAATCAAGTATGAAGTGGATCAAGTGGCCACTTCCATGAATAAACATTAGTATAAAACTTAGAAGTCTTTTGAGACACAAAAGACTTCTAAGTTTGTTAGCTTGAGACTTGAATAAAAAAAAACATCCTCACACTAAAATCAAAATGTCAAAAACTTCATTTTAATAGTGTTTCATCTCTAATGATGTAGCATGTTTTTATTTTTATTTTTTATTTCCTCCAGGCAATTCTTTTGAGAACATTGTATAGTCTGATAAAGTTACCAGGGTGTGACTCCAAACTCTCCAACTCATTCAGCCAGACCCATCCAGCAGTTGAAGTAAGAACAGAACCTTTTTAGAATACATGCTCCAAGGCATCGAGCTGAAGTGCAGCATTCAGTGATTCAGTTAGATTTGAAAAAGATCTGTCGTGATTGCATCTCTGTAATTATCAGCTTGGTCTGAGCCATCATCACTTAGCATATCTTCCCTGTTATAGTGAAACATTTTCACAGTGTCACTACATATTTTCAGCAGATTGTATAATAAAGAGGTATAAAAATACAATCCATACATATGGGGATATTAAGACACCTCATTCAGCTTCTTTGCTTCACAAATTCAACAGGATGAGGAGCAAGAGTTCAAAAAAAGTAGTGTCTCAGAATTTGCTAGTGGTAAGTAGCAGGACATTTTATATGGTGTTCACTGTAAAGAGCAGTTTTGTGTTTAAGATGCATCGAGAGAGCAGCTGGGAGCTCAGTGATGCAGCTGCAGTACTTTACCAATTCGCCCTGCACTCCTAAATCATTCATAAATGTTTACCCAGCACTGTATGCAGCAAATGTGCTCCAGCGCTGCTGTTTAGAAGCCTAATATTGGCCGTGGCAGATCAGAGCCTCTTCTGTAACATGAGTCCAAACTTCAACATTAATAATGAAAAGCTTCAAACAGGAGGTTAAGGACCTTCTGATGCATGAGCAGTGAACTGAGTCCATGTCTGAGTGCCCCATAAAGATTGCTCTATATCACCCCACCCCAGTTCTGTTTGGCTTCATGCATAACCTTTAGAGATGGCAGCAAATATCTAGGGCACTGGAATCATGAGCAGAGATTCTGATATGATCACTCACAGGTGACATGCCTAATAGTCCCTCTAGTCTACCACTTTAACCTGACATGTTCAATAAATTCCCATATAGGTACTGATGATAGATCTGATATCAGAATTACAGACTTGAGCTGACATGTGAGCCAATGTCTGTATTGTGTTCAGTGGTTAAAGTACATCTGGCATTACAGAAACAGGACTTTAGACAAATGGAATAAGCTACCTGTGGTCTTTCAGGGCAGCTTTCCCCAGTGACCAGATTTCATCTCCTTAAAAGGAGTCATTAACTCCAAGTGACAGAGAAATGAATTCACTCAGTGGTGAGAACAGCTTCTCATCGACAATCATTAGTTTAGCACTCTATAATCACCCCTTCGTGCTGTGTGTTCATCAGTAGGCCTGCTCTGTTGGTGCTAAAAGAGAGTGAGGCCACTATCATCAAGGGCAGGATGTGAAAATTGCTCCATAAAACAAACGTAATACCCAATAAAATAGGAAAGCAACTGGCACTTACAACATAAAACTGAAAGATTACCATGGAAGTACATGGTAAACATGCTGTTATTCCTCATGTAATCCAAACTGCAACCTTGTGTTGCTGCTTTACCTTAAGATGTAGAGGTCTCATCTGTATATTAAGATGAGAAATGGCAGACTTATAGATGAAATGCTACTCAATAACGCACATTTTCCTGTTAAGAGTCCATCATAGCAGTAGGGGAATAATTCAAAAGGCTGCTAAGATTAGAGAAAAAAGCCATGTGGTGTTTGTGGCTTTAAAGGTTCTGCAGGAACAGGAACAATCTGTCTTCATTGAAGCTCTGACTTGATGAGGCAACCTGAAAGGTAATTAAGTTTGATATGTTGCCTGTGCTCCTCAGTCCATGCTCTGAGAATGTAACAAGCTCCAACAGCAAAAAGCAATGTTTAAGTTATGGCCTGTCATCTTATATTTTCTGCACCTTGCGATTTTTCACTGTCACAGGCACCAACTTACACATTCCATTTGAATCAGAAATAATCTAACATTAATGCTGCTTTCCACTCCGAAGCTGACAGCTGATGAACTTTGAGATGTTTTCATATCTAAGTTTAAAAACAAACAAATCTTGACTCAAACAAAACACTATGATTCATCATGAATTTGCATTACAAATGTTTTGTGAGAGAAATGCTCCGTAGCATTTTGTCAAAACGCAACAGCAGAAACATAAATAGTATAATGGTCACAATACGTAGCTTAGAAATTGTGCTTTAATAAAGTGGAGATTGTCTTATATTCTTTTATATTCAGTGATAGTCAAGCACATTTCATGACAGTGCAGAAGAATTATGACTAGTTATTTTGTTACTCTCTTAATTTTAATTTAAAGGCTGTTTCATTAAAAAAAATTTATTGGAGAGCTGCTATATTTAAATGTATAAATATTTAAGAGTAATAGAAATAATAATTATTATTTTGATGCTGTTCCATTCAGTTTTGTTTGAAGAATTGACACTGAGTCGAAAAGTCTTTCATAAAAATAACACATGATCCTTTTTTAGAAGGGTGGGCAACATGTTTATATTAACAGTACACTATGTAAGCACTTTTCTGATTTGTAGTCTACTTAGAATTAAACCTATACAATTACTGGTCATTTTTTTAGTTACACCTGTCCAACTGCAGATTAATGCAAATATAAGCCAATCACATGGCAGAAACTCAGTGCATTTAGCCATGGTCAAGACGACCTGCTGAAATTCAAACCAAGCATCAGAATGGGAAAGAAAGAATATTTAAGTGACTTTCAGACTGGTATCAGACAGGCTTCTCTCAGTATTTCAGACACTCTTGATCTACTGGGACTTTCACCGCCAAACATCTCTAGGGTTTACAGAAAATGGCCCTAAAAAAAAAAAGAAAAATCCTGTAAGCAGTAGTTCTCTTGGAGCAAATGCCTTGTTGATGCCAGAGGTCAGAGGAGAATGGTGAGACTGCTTCAAGCTGATAGGACTGCAACAGTAACTCAAATAACAACCACGTTATGCAGAAGAACGTCTCTGAACATGTTCCGACATGTTGAACCTTGAAGCAGAAGGGCTACAGTAGCAGAATAGCCCACCAGGTCCCACTCCTGACAACTAAGAACACGAAACTGAGGCCACAATTTGCGCCGGTTCATCAGAATAGAATACTGAAAAAATGTTGCCTGGTCTGATAAGTCGCCATTTCTGTCACAAGATTTGGATGGTAGGGTCAGAATTTATAAATTGATGTAAGCAGCATAAAACAGTGGATCCATTCTATCTTGTATCAGCGGTTTAGGCTGCTGCTGGTGGTGTAATACCAATTAAGTTGATGTCACTGAAATGTCACATCCTGCCTGAGTATTGTTGGTGACTGTGTCCTTTCCTTTATGACCACAGAGTACCCATCTTCTGGCTGTTTCCAACCCCATAGTAAGATAAGATAAGATAAGATAAACTTTATTGATCCCGCAGCGGGGAAATTTGTTCAGTAGCAAGGTATACCAAATAACCTGTCCGATGAGTGTATATTCTAATACAAATAACAAAAGAGCAAATGAGTTGGGGTTAAAACACAAACAGAAATAGTCATTCGGGGATAATATCAGCGTAACGAATATACTTAGAACTCCTGCTTGGAATTTCTTCAACAAACTCAGCATGGTTTCAAGCACTTAAACCATTTCATACATTATTTAATTATTTTTTGCACTTAACATGAGCGCTTTTACAGTTGTTCACTTGTCAATAGGCTATAAGGACTGAGCCAGCGATTATATCACAGGTTTATAATAGCTCAGAATAAAATCAGTTGTCTCCATCTTTCAAACTCTGAGACTCTGTGCCCAGTAATGCAGCTGTCAGACTGTCAGTCAGCTCCTCTGAAATATTTACTTTACGTTACTGTAGCATCACTCTTTAAATCAAACACACATAACACACTGATCAATGATCAATCATTTGTCGTGTTGTAAAAGGTCACACTGATGAAAAAATGTCTTAAAGTCTTAAAATGACTTTGTAAATGCAGCTGCAGACAGTCTGTGTACATTTAGGTGAAATTTGTTCATAGACTGAGATTCGTTAAATGCTGTCAGCATTTTGAAAGTTATGGTGTCTGAAATTCAGAGTATGAATCTCGGCATATTTCCCACTGAAAGTCATCTAAATCAGTATCAGTAGGCCTACCCAGAACCGGATCTGCCCGGAGGGATCATAGGCTCTGTAACGGATCAGCAAACCGTGTCAGTCCCACTGCACAGCAGGAGGGATCCAAACGCATAAGTATCATGGATTCAGATGCCCAGATCCAGTTCAAGCTCCAGTCATTTCCCAGCTTATCCATAACTGCTCATAATGGCTTAATTTGTCTTGACAGCATCTGCTTTCCTTATTTAAGTGGCTCGTCCTCCCAAACCTGTACTGAAATATTTAAAATCTACACAAGCTGAGACATTTCTTCTAACATGTTTGCATTGAATGATAAAACTTTACATTCATTAAAGCCTCACAAAGCTGTCTTGCATTTTTTCAGTTGAAACTATTACTGAACTCTGACTATTAACAGTATCTCAGTAAAACATCTCTGCTGTGGCTGTCAGGGAGCCATCATCTTTTAGTGAAGGCTGAGACTAGATCAGATTAGAACTGGTTGGGGAACATTAAAGCAGAATTTTTCTGTAAATCTTATTAAGCATTTTTATCCAGTAATGGCAGAAATGATGACATTTTCTATATAAATCAGTGAGTTTGCTACATTCCATTAATAGATTAAAAAATTTTTACTGAAAAATGATGCAGACAATGAAATGGTAATAAACTGTAGCAAAAACAGTTTTTATTTATCCAAACAAACTCGAGGGCAGGTCTGCCCCGGGGTTTATTTCTGTCTGGTAATATCACAGGCCCATCAGTGAACTGTGTCTGATCTGTTTCTCCAGATTTTTATCTTCATTTTCTGTCTCCTGCATTTTGTCCCTGTCAGGTTGCAGCTGAATAAATTAGGTTAAAAAAAAAAAATCCTATATAAAATTAGGATTCCAGCTTCATCTGATGAAAATTCAAGTTGGGTATATATTTTACATCAAACCTTTATTCCGTCTATGATCATGACTGAGTGGACCAAGAAGATTAAAATGACTCTTTTCCTCCCTCCTGTTTTTTTAAGATAAATATCACGAACACGTGTTCATATTCCTCGGTCCACTGGTTTAAAATGGAAGCTCTTCTCTTTATTTACCTGTTGCCATGGTGAATCCTGGTATCAGAGCTCCATTCATGATGGCTTTCTTTCTGTACCTATGCACCTGTTTAAATCAGGGTAAACATACTCAGAGCTGATTGAACAAACTCTGATCAGCTGTTCTGGAACTGGAAATGTAGAGTTGCGGATTTCAGAGTTGATTAACTCAGAGTTTATTTTCAAGCTCAGAGTTTGTTGAACATGCTTCCTGGAATACGGCCCTCATGGACTTGAAAACAAGACATACAGTAATGCACTAGAAGGGCACTCAATAGAGCACATACCTCGCTCACTCCAGATTTTCTGTGTGCCTATACAAGGCTGCAGTAGATATGACCCAACATAGTCATACTCCTCCATCATAAATTACTAGAGCACAAAGACTAGAAATGAATTTTATTGGCTTTTAAAAACTGTAAAATATGATTTTAAAAATATGATATTTTTTATTGTTTTTACAAAGTTATATATAGTCTGGATATATTTTATTCACTTTATGTATCCTAAAAGCATCTTCTAAAAAAACAAAATGAAAAAGAAATGAATTGTATGTGTATTTGTGATTTTTGTGTAGGGTTTGTAGTTTACTTTGCATTATTGTGAGTATTTTAATTTAAAATAGAAAAAGACAATGGAATATCAGCAGTCACTGTTTATAACTCAGTACCAAATTACATTGGAATAGATGGAAAATTCAGTGAGATCTGAATTTAAATTTTTTGCCAATGATGAGATAAGGATTTTCAATTTTTTTTTAAATTTTTGGTGACCTTAACCTTGAAAATAAAATCATATGTTCTTGGATATTTCTACAAAGTTTCATCAGTTTTGGTTCGAAACGTTTTGAGTTATATTGCTAACAAACAGGGATGAAAACATTACCTCCCTCCACCTTTTGGTGGGCGAGGTAATTGAGAACATAGTGACTGTGACAAAAACAACAACAACAACAATAAGACTGTATTGATGTGATTAAATATTTTATATATTTTCACAGTGACACTCTCTCCTCCCTTGGTTACATTCCTTCAAACAATCCTAAAGCAAAAAGTCAGGACTCTGAATTTATGGTCATACTTTCATTTCACATCCAATATGTTAGAGCATAAAATCAAATTATAAAAATAAGCAAAGCTTCTAACTCTTCTAGTCTGGCGTATACAGCAAGCCTATATCAGAATTTTTGTCCCATAACCTATTTACATCTGCAGTTATATGAATGTAAAATTGATTGACCTGTTTAAGTTATCCATGTACCTGGTGCACCCAATTGCAATATTCATTTAAAACATTTGGAGGGAACATTTGTTGTGTAGCAACACTTTTTAATCAGAGTATAGCATCAAGTCAGTTAAACCTCTGGGATAATGATCTAGTCAGTTAAATAGCAGAGTGGGTTTCAGCTGCTTTGGTGTTAATGAAATTACAGGTGCACTAGAAGGGCAACAATGAGACAACCCCGAAAACAGGAATGGTTTTACAGGTGGAGGGCACTGACATTTTTTCCCTCAGTGTCACTACTGATACCTGGACCCTACAGAGGTTGCACAGGTAGTGCAGGTAGTCTCCTCCAGGATGCACATCAATACGTGCCATTGCCAGAAGTTTGCTGTGTCTCCCTGCTCAAGAGCATGGAGGAGATTCCAGGAGACAGGCAGTTACTCTAGGAGAGCTGGACAGGGCCGTAGAAGGTCCTTAACCCATGAACAGGACCAGTATCTGTTCCTTTGTTCAAAGAGGAACCGTGTGATTGCAAGCAGGCCACTGGTGTGATTGTCTCTGACCAAACAATCAGAAACAGATTTCATGAGGGTGGCTTGAGGGTCTGATGTCCTCTAGTGGGAACTGTTGAGCCCAGTTGGGATTTGCCATAGAACATCAGAACTGTCAGTTCCACCACTGGCGCCCTGTTCTTTTCATTGTTTGGTGGTGGGTCAGTGATGGTCTGGAGAGGCACATCCATGGAGGGACGCACAGACTTCTACAGGCTAGATAAAAGCACCCTGACTGCCATTAGGTATCGGGATGAAATCCTTGGGCCCGTTGTCAACGCAAATGCTGGGGCAGTGAGTCCTGTGCTCCTCCTGGTGCACAACAATGCCCAACCTCATATGGCGAGAGTATGCAGGCAGTTCCTGGAGGATAAAGGAATTGATACCATTGACTGGCCCCCACGCTCACCTGACCTAATATCCCATAGAACACCTCTGGGACATTATGTGTTGATCTAGCCGACACTGTCAGGTTACACCTCAGACTGTCCAGGAGCTCAGTGATGCCCTGGTCCAGAGATAGGAGGAGATTCCCCAGGACACCATCCGTCGTCTCAATGGGCGCATGCCCCGATGTTGTCAGGCATGCATACAAACACGTGTGGGCCAAACAAACTACTGACTACCATTTTGAGTTGCTGCAATCAAATTTTGGCAAAATGGAAAGGCCTGCTGCATCATTTTTTAACTTTGATTTTCAGGATGTGTTTGAATTCAGTCCTCTGTAGGTTGATTATTTTCATTTTCATCAAACGATATGGCATCCTTTCTTTACCCACTCCATATCAGTATAGATATCCAGCATGATCTTTTTTCCCATTGAGATCTGAGATGTTTTAAAAGTGTTCCTTTAATTTAAAAGCAGTGTATAGAATTCCCTCCAAAAGTATTGGAGCAGTGAGGCCAATCCCTTTATTTTTGCTGTAGACAGAAAACATTTGGGCTTGACATAAAAAAAAAGCAATATGAGACAAAAGATAAACATCTCAGCTTTTATTTCCAGGTATTTACATCTGGATCTGATACACAGTTCAAAAGATAGCACCTTTTGTCTGAACCCACCCATTATTTTTGTAAGCAAAAGTATTGGAACAGATAAACTTCAAATATATTAAAGTGAATAAGATTTAATATTTAGTTGGAAATCCTTTGCTTGCAATAAATGTATCAAGCCTATATATGTATGTAAAAATACATTGTATGTAAAAAAAAAAGCATACAATTTATTAAAAAGAATAAAAGTAGCACTGTATCCAGTAAATAAACGAAGAGTAAAAGCTCATCTGAAATGAGCAAACCTACTCTAAAAATGAACTGAAACATAACTAAATTGGAAACAAAATACAACTAAAAACTAATTAGAAAATACCAAATTTGTATTTCTGGGTCTGATTGCTTTTAAGAAAAAAGGGCACATGTTCTGTGATCAGTGTCTTTGTCTCCGGGTGAATCTTGAGCGTAGAGGATTTTATCAAATTATATTTAATAGAAATTTGGCATTTTAAGCAAGCACTGTTTTTATACATGTAATTATAAATGTAATCATTTAAGTAGAGTGTGTTTAAATAAGACAAAAGGTCTTGGTTTAATAGAAACCATCGCAATTGAGCAGCTTTCTTATTTGTTTAACTATGATAATGGTTTGCTCGCCAAACATCCTGTCTTAAAGTGCTTTGTTTAAAATGGAATAGCCTTTTGCAATAGGAGTGATGCTGAGTTAAAGTCAAGGCCTTCAATATATTCAAGAACCTTTGCTGCACTATCTACACAATTGAGTTAGCTCAGTGCAATTGCTGTCTATTCAATGTTTGAGAAATTGAGTTTTAAGCCCGAAGCGCTGCCAACATCATGGAATAAAGAGAGAGAGAGAGAGAGAGAGAGAGAGAGAGAGAGAGAGAGAGAGAGAGAGAGAGAGAGCAGGAAGGAGAGAAAATACTGAAAAGCAAATGAGTGTATTGTCTGTTCATCTGCCTGTGCCCACATTGCAACAAGCACTCATATATTTGTTTTAGATGTGACACTTGAGAAAGTTTTTGACAACCATGTCAAAACCCAGAGGTCCTTCATCTGTCCAGATTGACTAGTGAAGTCATTAAGTCCCAGCAACATAACCAAAGGCTTATACAGCCCATCCCTCCTCCATATGCTAAGCAGTGATTACTGGACAGGTTATAAATTGTGTTATTTTCTCAATCTCACCGAGAACTGCTCAGTTGTAGAAAGGTGATTTGAGCGGCCCACAATTACTGAGCTTGAGAGAGAAAATTGTGCACTTGACTCTGCCAGAGTCCAATTGGTTCCAACTTCTAGATGATGGGCAATCAAAGCTGTATTTATTTGGTCATGTTTGAGTCCAAGAGTTGATTGAATTTTGGTATCAATCCCTATCACTGTTTTGTACTTGATTGTGTATGCAAAGTATTTTGATGAGTGTTTGTGTTGTTTACTTGCTTTAGCCTGAGCTGCCGGCATGCCAAGCATCCCTACTGTATGGCACTGCTCTCCTCTGTGAATCATGCTTGTCATTGTTCTGCTGCTTTGATCAGCCTGAGTCAATCTTCTTTGCTTTTGCTGCCAGCCATCACAGATTGGCTAGACTATGTGACACGGAGCCAAATTCGGAGACGGCTCTCTTTCAGAAGCAAATACACTCAGAAATGACCCTAAATTTGGTTGTGTTGTCATTATGTTTGGAATGATGACCATATGGGTCCATATGGCAGTGCTTGTCTGAAGCACCATATGTTATCAGTGCAAGCAGGCTGTAGTACTCATTTGAATAATATTGGTATCCCGAACCAGGCCTTATGTTGCTGAATTCCATCACGGTAAGAGAATGTAGCAGGGCTTAAGGATAGTATGATTGAGGACTACATCTGAATAAGAATCAATCTTATATTCACTGTTTTCCAATTTGTCCAAGCTGTGCTTCAATCAAGCAGGTGTGGTGGTAGATTTCAAGTGAATCGTGAGTCTTGTAACTGAATGTTCTGCATTTATACAGACAAAGAATTTAATATAATCCAGCATGTGCTCCTATAGAAAGCATCAAAAGAAAACGACACCCTTCCATTGCTTTCTCATTGTTTATTTGACTGAGTGGACACACAAGTTCTATTAAAACAGTGCGGACTGATGAAAATTGCTTGCAGACCTGGCTTCTCCTCAGCTGAACCCCACCCTTCCTATTCAGTCTCTGTCAGCTAGGGTTAAGGATAGCTACCAGCAGATCCACAGCCCCCCGTCAGAAAACAAGACTCTTTCTTAAAGCAAAACATCAGGATGCTTTCAACTCCCTGCAGGCAATAAAGGGACACAGAGAGCATTTTATATAGAGGTTGCAAGGTTGCACTTCATTACAGTGCAGACAGGTAGACATGCCAGTGGTGTGTCTGTGGTTTATTTAGCTGTTCAGAGCCTCCGAAGTGGCAATAATAAAAAAAGGAATGTATGCAGGATGTTTGATTCAAAGCTCGTAAGATTCTGTTTGCACAGTGGGGCAGTGTGAACCTATGGGGGGGGGGGGGGGGGGGGCCCCCCCCCCCCCCCCCCCCCATAGGTGCACACAGTACTAAACCCCACAGTACTAAACCCCAGAAGACAGTAGCGTCTTCTGGGGTTTAGACTAAGTCATGCTAAATGAAGCAAGAATTCAACATGTATAATATCACACTTTATCAAATAGAAGTTACCACACAGAGTGTTCCACAGTATTGGTTTTAATACCAGTGCTAGTTGGTTCATCATTTTAAGCAAACTGAAAATCTAAAATCTAATGGACAGATTAACATATTTAGGGGTCTCCCAGAGAACGAATCACGGGTGAACTAGATCCTGGATAACAAGGTGACATCTCAGTCATTTGAATAAAACCTGCTCAGTGTTGCAAAACGAAATTGAAATGTTTTCAAAACTTCCTCCTTGAGGTACCCACGTTCACATGCTTCAGCAATTTCAGGCCTTCAGAGCACGTGCATCAGCACTCTCCTCAAGCAAGCCATTAAATAAATACGCATGCAACCAAGATTTCCTCGTAACGTCAGGTTGGCTCCTGCCCCCTCAAAAAAAAGAGAGTAATTCTACAGTGTAATGCTTTACAACCGCTACATTTCTAATGATAGTGTTTGGGGGAAAACGCTTTTTGAGCCAGAGTACATCTGGTAATGAATGAAGAAGTTGTAGTGTGTGGTTTGGCCACTGTGCCAAAATAACTCTGGTCAGTCCTTTTCTGATGCTTCTGGTAAATCTCTCAACCACCTGAGTCTAGATGTTTCAGCCTGGTTTTATCCCGGGCTTTCTAAATGCATTAACTGTAAATAAGATGAATGTAATCACATGAGATGGAGACCCACACAAGATTAGCATTTCAGTATGTAGCTAGCATACTGTAGGCACATTGACTGTTTGGGGTGTGAATTACCTCAGCCAAGTGGTGCTCACTTCATATTCAATTCAATTCAACTTTATTTGTATAGCGCCAATTCACAACAAACAGTCGCCTCAAGGCGCTTTGTATTGTA
>JAVDPK010000068.1:651749-673787 GCA_034780415.1 Cichlasoma orientale
CCCCCCCCGCCGGTCCAGGGTGACCTCTGTATGCAACAACTCTCCCATTCCATTAGACCAAAAGTACTTGAAACTACTCTGCTGAATCAAAATTGAATTTTCTTCACTCTCATACTCTCCATATCAGCAACAACACATTATCCCTGCAAGGTCAACTAGGTTATGTAGCTCAGGCCTACAATGATTTACTTCACAGTGCCTTTATTTTGGCAGTGGTGATTGGGTGAGCGCAGTGACTAAATGTTAAACACTAAATGCTATTAAACTATTGTAAGTGGGAACTCTGCTTGTCCATCACTTTTTCCATTCCATTTGCTGGCCATTTTGCTGAATATGCTGTTTTGCTAAACTAAATTTAGAACCTGATTGGTTTCAGAAAAAAAAACAACAACTTACAGTACAGCATATTTGCAGCCATAAATGACCGCCAGTTATAGCTTGAGTGTGTTGCTGCTGATCAACTTGTTTTTGTTTGGGAAACATTACACAAATAAAGTGATGCTTAAAATTAGGGGTGATGATGGTTGCATAGGTCTCTAAAATGAAATCTGGTGTGTAGTTGTAGTTTTCCAGACAGATCAAAAAAAAAAAAAAAAAAACTCCAATTCCAAACTACTCAAAATGTTAAATATTGAGGCCCACAAGAGTCCTTTATGTTTAGTCCAGTCGAGCTAATGTCTAGCCATACTCCAGAAAGTCATCTCAAAGCACTAAAAAAACTCTCTGCACTTCAAACTTCCCTATAAAAGTTGTCATGCTCATTTGCTAGAGTCTTCCATCATAATCATAGAGCAGCACTAAGACCAGCTTCAGGTTGACGATAAAGTTGGGGCATACTTGAGCCTATACCTGGACTCACTCTCTGCGCTAGATTTTCTGGCAAATATGAGATTTTTGAGCATCTAAGTGACACTGATTGGCATTCCATGGTGAAGTTAAGAAATGTGTATTTGCCACATAAGCACACAAAACTTTATTACACCCAAGAAGTGCCAGAAACCACTGCAGTGCCTTCTCAAACGCTCGTGCTGCTCGGTGCTGCCACCACTGTGGTGATTGTGACAAATGATCCTAACATACACAAATGTGAGGGTGGTCTGATGCTGCACTTCTGTCTTAAATCAGAGTATCCATCTGTGATGCTGAATAACTTACCACCTCAGCTCAATCATTTGCCCAAAGAACACCAATATGGTGCGAGGACTTTAATCACCGTCTTTTTATTGACGCTGCAGACGCAGTTCTTGAATGTGATACAGATGTCAGTTGCCTAGCCCATCAAATATCTTCCTTACCCCTTCAGCCCACTCAAAGGGGCACTAATAAAAAAGCTGAGAAAAGAAACCCAGTAAAAAGGGGGGTGGGGGGTATCTGTTATTACCCTGCCCAGTCCTGCTGCAACATTTTAAACTCGCAGATTCCACTGCGCGGTCCTGCATCTGTGATCGGGCCTCTGACCTGACTGCCATTAACTCTGCTCTTTGACCGCACTCAGTTTTCGCTGGAGAGGTACTTGGATCTTGCAAGCATGTCCTGGTACTGCTACCTTATGCACCAAAGACATTTCTCAGTGGTGTGATTTAACTTGATTAGTCCACCTCTGCGCCTCTTGCTCATGTACTCTGTTGAGAGAAATGTTTGTACTCTGCTGATGTAGTCTGTGAACACAATAATGAGACATTTACAGGCTGTATCCTGCTTTTTTATGCCAACATTTAGTTACTAGATATTGGAATTTGCGTGTCGTCCTCAGCGCTTTTACTACCTGGAGTGTGGGTCAGGCTAGTTTTCACATTCACATGTACTAGTTCGAAATTTATTATTCATTAGAAACTCCAGGAGCACAGGGGCGGCCGCTTTGGATTTGTGTTCAGGGAGTTGTTTTCATTTTACATTGTTTTGTGGTTTAGTAAGCTGAAGACTTTTAGCCCTCCTTTAGTTTTATTTCTTCATTTTGGTGAGTTAGTGGCACATGCTTATTGCTGTGCAGTAATAAGCTTTGCAAACTTTGCTTACATCCATCTATTTTCTTAACTGACCCAAATTCAGGGTCTCGGGGGAGTTGGATGCTATCCCAGTTGTTATAGAGCCAGAGGCGGGGTACACACTGGACAGGTTGCCAGAATATGGCAGGGCACACAGAGAGACTGACAACAATTCATGCTCACATTCAAACCCAGGGAAAATCCACACAGACACAGGAAGAACATGAAAACTCTGTAGAGAAAGGACACAACTGGTCAGTGGATTCAAACCCAGGATGTTCTTCTTTGCTACACCACTTTCCGCTGGGCCACTGCTGCCCTGACTGCACTTACAGGAGGCTGACAGGCTGTTTCACCTTTTCTCTAACTCTGATTTTCTCTATGTTTATATTCCCATTTCTTAAAACAACAGAATGCAATTTTATTAAAAATAATATATTTAAAAATAATATAAACATGCTGCTGAAATAATTACGGCCATGAAGTAAAACTGAAATACACAAGGAAAAATAAATAGCTACATAAAGATCAGGATTGTTAGTTCTGAGTTCAGCTCAGAGTGATATTTGTGCTCCTGGGATCAAGTCACACCAATTTCAAATCTTGCGATGCTGGAACGGCACCTTCTTTGCCAATACAGAGTTCATTTTTACCTTTCTAAATGCAGGCATATGAGAGGCCAATGATGCTCACTGACCAGTGTCACATACTGTAGCTGACAGATTATTTAAAAATGTAGACACCGACTCAAATGTATATTATTATATCATTTATTTATTTCATTGTTTATTTCAGTGGTACTTTTTCCAAATTTCTCTTTGAATAATAAAACATTTCATATAAAACATCAAGCTGTGTAACCTTTCATTTCCTCTCCTCTCCTACAGAAGCAAGTGTATTTTGAGTTGCAGCAAATATAGCCAAAGCAAACGATACGATACAGTGCCGTCTAGCCTGATCGATAGGTTTGCCCTGTGTTTTTGTATTATTATTTGTAGATCTCCAGGAACATCAATACTGACAAAATAAATGAAATGGATAAATTCTATTTTTGTTCCCCCTTTCAGAAGATTTTAAAGACACCCTTCAAAGAAAAGCAAGTTTTCACCTGTTAATGTTTTGATATAGCATTTTTTTTTGTTTGTTTGTTTGTTTTTTATGCTGGAAAACACATCATAAGTGAAAAAAGCCATCAGAGCCATCGCTGGATTTTTCTGCCTGGGACTACATTGTAGCCATGAATCAAAAGTCTCAAAAAGAAAAAGATTCAGACAGCCACATTTTCTTACAAGAAGCCCCTAATGAACCAGTCCCATCAGCTTTCTAATGCTATAGAGATTGGTGCATAAAATAGATTGCTGTTAATCTTTTAATAACTGACCCTCTACAATCTGCTACTTCTATTCTTCAGAATTGTTTTCTGGTGTGAAGAAGTACTGCTGAAATACTTCAGTATTGCAACTTCCTGTGGCATGTGACAGCTTTAAGGAGTGTCCAGTGGAGGGTTATAGAGATAGAGGCAGGTAGCAGTTTGATTCGTGGACTATTCAGGAAGGAGTTACTGTCGTGGTCCTGGCAGACCTGCTCCTTTTTGCTTTCTGTCTTCCTCTTTCTTTCTCTCTTTTGCCTTTCTCTCTGCTCCCAGATGAAGTTGGGCCTTGCACCACCCTTGGGTGGGGAGTTCCTCCCCTTGAGCCAGCCAGCACACCTGCCTGCCATTAACTCATTACCTTCCAGGAATAAAAGACCAGCTTTGTCAAATTGTCATCACCCCTGTGGTGGTAATTTGGGCTCCATTCTGGTGAGGTACTTCCCTTGTCCTCTGTTACCTGACTGTGCTCTCATGTCTCCTCTTCTGGTTTCCTTCTGGTGTTCAGGATCCAGTCAGGGAACACAAGTTAAGAAAGACTCAGAGTTGTTCACCTATAAAAGTAAGAACTTACCTGTGAATCCAAGTTTTCTGTTTCTTATCACTGCTTACCTGAACCTCACCTGCTTGACAAATCTCTGTCTCTGCTTTCTGGAATCTTCACCTGCTTCCCCCCACCAGCGATCCAAGGAAATACAAGTAAGCATTCAAATAAAAAACAAAACTCCGTCAATACAGCACTAACTGTTCTTTCCTCTCTGGCAGTCCTCTGGTGTCTTGCAGTTTAATTCCTGTATAGAGAAGACTTCACCTGAGTTACTCTTACCTGCATCCTGAGCTCCATCTTACTTTTTTACCAGCTTGCTGCGTGGTTAAAATAAAGAAACTTGCATCATGGATTCTGCTTTTGAGTCCTTGTTCTGTAATTGGTTACCAGACTATTGCATCTAAACAATTTTAAAGCACTGAGGAATTATTTTCATAGGGAAAAAAATAAAATGTTTACTCTTGATGAACCAAAACTTTTGAATCTAATCAACATGAGAACTTCAAATTTTAGCTAGTTGGCTTTGCATACCACTACCTGCTAAATATCAGCTTGCTTACACTTTTATTTTAAATCATGAAAATGCATTAGCCATTAGTGAAGTTGGGCCAGATGACATATTTTACCTCACAGTGCTGACAGATCAAGCCCAATAAAAAACAATCCATTGGAGGTGTGGACCTGGAAACAAGTTTGATACATCATTAATTAAGAAGCAAATTCCTTGATTTTCTGAAAATATTTAATTGGTTTTACGTTAATTATCTTGAAGATGAAAACCAAGAAATCACAAAATGAAATGAATACTTTTAATTTTAGAGGTATGTTAATGGATTATTCTGCATGGTTTTAAAATATGAATGCTTCACAGTTTTGGTGCAATTAAAGTTCACCAACGCTTTTCATGACCTTAAAAACCTTTAAAACTTGCCAATGTAATGAATTTATAAAGATCAGTATCTGATATGGAACTCACTCAATTTAAAAACCTCTCAGAACACTGATGTAAAGTAATTTAAGTAACACTTGAAGGAAATCTTTGTTAAATAAATTCTGCCAAAACAAACAGAATGATAAATGGCAGAGGGATGGATTCCCCTGAGTGCAGGGGGAAGGAGGGTGCTTTTCATGCTTGACCATGTGTTGACTGTGTGCCTTTAATTAGGAGGGGGTGGTTTTTAACCGATAATGGCCAGAGTGGGAAAAGACACTGGTGTCATTAGGATAATCACAGCTCTAAATGAGGTTTTGATTCAGTGTGTCCGACAGGTGTAGTGGCAAGATAGGGGATGGAAAGGTTCTTCCAGCATGTTCCAGCTGTGTTTACACTCTTTGTGTGGAACAAAGGGCCCTTGTCATATTCGCCATGATTGATGTGGCTGCAAAAGAATAGTTAGAGCATATTTACATTAACCAGTGGTGGGAGGACCAATGCCGGCACGCTGGTGTTTTGTATTTCCATTATTTGTCTTGCACACTTCACAGCAGAGTGCTTAGCCAGGCAGGCACGCTGCAACACAAAAGACCATCTCTAACACTTTCCTCTGTGGCGAAATCAGTTCACATTTCTCTGAATGATTCACCACATCGGCCGGCCCTCCGGACACTACTTTCAACATATCCCTAACTATCACACTTCATCTTCGAGCCACCTCTCAGCTCTGCCTTGGGGAAATCACACCGCTAGAAACATCTCAGCAAGACGTCTCTTCCCCCATGTTTGTGTCGGGCCAGTATCGTTTTGAATTGCTAATGACAAATGACGTTTTGAAGTGAAATCATATCAGCATACTTGACAACTAAGAGCATTAAAAAAAAAAGCTAATAATGGTGCTCTTGACTGATTATTCTGGAGATCTCATCTGCTGCTTCTTTTAATACATAAAGCAGCTCTGGTCCCTTCTGACGGCTTTGGATGAGTCCAGTGAGTTTGGGCTGATTTCAAGAACAATGAAGTGGATGTGCTGTTCTATAGACTGAATAATGAGGTTGTGTGCTTCAGAGAGCAGCCCTCCCCTCCTCCCCTCTCTAACAAAGGCACCATCCCCCACCCTCCTCCCCTCTTTGATGGAGCTGATATATACATAAGCAACACTTTCATGAAGTGACAAGTATCGCTGGGTAAGACGCTCTGTGACATATGTATGTCTAATGCTATGATTACTTATATCACAATATTTCCAGCTGAAATGCAAATAGCATGGAGCTGTGGCTTAAAAACCACCTCAGCGTAATTACCAGTGAAACAGCGCCAGAGCTGTTTCTGTTTCAGTCTACATGGTTTTATTTGCTTTCAGTATGTTGCCACAGTATGTTTTTGATAACTCAGACGCTGTAAAAAAAAAAAAAAAAAAAAAAAAAAGGAGAAAAGTTAACCTTTCTGGTACAATAGAGGTACACTAGCCCATGGCTTCTGACTGAGAAAGGGCATGCTTTCTGTTTTAATGGCTGCCAAACCACATAGGGAATATGATTCATGTAGAGCAGAGCATAGTTATAGCAGAATGTTGTCTCTCTCCAGCCCTGAAATACCATGGCCTTGACTAGATTCCCATGGCTATAATTAGATACTGTGGTTCTGAACCCAAGGTGAATCAATGTCTTAAACATCTCATTCTCCTGCTGGATGCCAAAAGCTTCATACCACCCCCCCCCCACCCCCCCCTCACTTCATTTGGTCTCGATCAAAATGAGCACCGCAAAATAGTCCTGCTGTGTTATTGTTGTGCAACGCTCGAAGGCTCGGCGAATGCGGTTTTTGTGTTCTTCACTTCACTTTTTTGGACCTCAGCAGAGTTCGCAGTGTACAGAGGAGCTCAGCTTTTGTGGCCGGTCAAGGTTTAGCCCCGAGGGGTTGGTGCACCCTTAATCAGACTAATGACTGGCCAATAACGAGGACAG
The DNA here is from genome assembly GCA_034780415.1 of Cichlasoma orientale. Classification (NCBI taxonomy): domain Eukaryota; kingdom Metazoa; phylum Chordata; class Actinopteri; order Cichliformes; family Cichlidae; genus Cichlasoma; species Cichlasoma orientale. Next base: position 658,552 of record JAVDPK010000068.1, read on the forward strand.
TTTGTGCAGATATGTTTGTGCTAGTGTCAATAAACTACTGGGCGTACTGTTGAATTCCAGCCAGATGGCATTGTTCATTGTACATCCATTGTGGTGCGTTTTAAAAGTGAGGTTAATGTCAAAGGCCCATTGCACACAAATGAAAATATCTCCATTCAGTCATGCCTCAGTGCTTATGAATACATACATAAGTAAGCCAAATGAATCTAAATAGATATCCCAACAGGGCGTTTGTGTTCTGTTGATAGCATTCCTTTTCACATGCTCTCTTTGTATTAGTATATAAGCTGACATGTTTCACTGGTATGAGTTTAATATTTCTTAAACACCACCAGCGATTGCGTGTGATTTGTATTTGCTGTGTCTCTGCTCTGCTTGTGTGTGAGAGAGAAAAACCAAAGAAAAAAGGAAAAAATCATTGTGTATGAATAGCATACTTATTCAACTGCTTAGAGATTTAAAGGGGATTACAAGGTTTCTCTCCAGAGATGAATTTGCTCCATTTAAACAAAACTCAAATCCTGGAGGTAGGCCTGCATAGCGTTGATCAGCTGTTCTAAGGTGCAGTTTATGGAGGCTTAAAACTCTTTAATTGACGCTTTCTCCCCGAGTTGAATAGTGGGTCTCCAGAGTAATCAGTATGCATTAAATCTCATCTCTCTTTGTGAATATTACCCTTTCTATAGAAGACAGGGAGAACAAAAAGAGGATGTGGGTCCCTATTCACAAATACTGTGATTTAAAAGTAAGGGAAACAAGGATTATTCTGATGCAAAGGGTTTTTTTTTTTACTGTGTGTTTGTCAAATAGCAAATTATTTCACAAGTTGCGATTAAAACATATACCTCACTTTCCAGTTTCTTTTCAGCAGGAGGATGTATCATCCATAAATTAAACATTTCAAATAGCCTTGCCAATTTCTTTATCCTCTCCTGTATGCACATGAATACTGTATGAGCGTGTTTTACTTGAAGAGCGCAGAGAGAATGAATCTGTGATTAATAGAAGAATAATGGAAGTGTAATAGAAATTACATTTTGAACATTCATAATCTGCTTCCCCTCTCTTTGTTCAAATATAAATGCTTCAGGCTCCAATTTTCATTTTCTCTTTGAATAATGAGATGGTAAATTGAAGTGCATGGCAGGCTAAGAGAGGGAGAACTTTCAAGTTCAGCTGTAATGTATTTTGACCTTGGTCTTTTTTTTTTGGTCAAAAATTCATCTGATGCAGTCAAAGAATGATTCAAATGTAAATCAGAAATGCAATATGATCAAAGTTAAATTGCCGTTTGACTTCTGTGAGCCGTTGCATCTCTGTCATTGGTAGGTGATATGCACAATATATACTGCTGTTGGCAAGATAAGGGAGAATATACGTGCGATCCATCATCTTGTGCACATAATAATCAGGTCTTTTTCTCCTCCTGCTCACTGCTGATGCATGGAAATGATGACTTTGTGTTGTATCTTAAAGGGAGAATTTCCACTCCTGGTTTTGTATGAGCGCCATCAGATGGACTATTGCATGTCACTTGTGACACGCGGGCTTGGGAGGGGTTTTTTCAGAGCTAATGTAGAAAATTGAAGCCACAAATAGAGGAATCCTTTAAATAGAGGAATCAATTTAAAGTGTAGGAATCGAGATCTGTCGTGACACGACAGACACCGTCCGTGACATATACACTAACCCCCCTCAACCTTTAGAGGCCAGATGTATCGTATAAATGATTCTATTTAATTATTTAATTTCCAAGCTGCTCGTGGTGAATATTGCTGGCATTGAATATTATCTGGAACGGGACTGAAGGAGAATTCCTCTATAGCCCGAGACATTTGCATAACCCTCAGCCCTCTGTGCTCACCACTGTAGCAAGGTTTCATTTGATCTTTTCGTGCAGACTCGTGCACACACGCACACTCACATACCCACTCCTCTTCAATTTTTCTTCAGTTATTCAAAGCCCCAGTAAGTGTCTTGCTCTTAAATCAGAAAAATTATGTTCAAAATATTAGTTTCTAGAGTGACACTGCAGTGATTTTGCTCTTTAAATTATAGATAGACAAAATATTATTTGTCACAGCAAAACTTTGAGTTTTTCCTACGACTGAGTGGATGGATCTTTACCCTTTGATTTTATTTTTTCGTTGTTGTTGTTCTACCAGCACACAAGTCGGTACAAAATATTCTCAAACTAACAATTACATTACATTTTCAGTGAGCTGCTACACATAAATATAGCTCTGACCTGCATCTCCACACATTTGAACCAGCAGTGATAGCATTTGTATTCCCAACAGTAACTGTGTTTCACAAACTTAATTTAAGCAGTGAAATGCTATTATCTGCAGAAGTTATTATATAAACAACACATAATTTAACTATCTCCCACCAGCACAGTAATTTTCCTAACCCAGAATAGTATAAATCTATGCAAGTAGTTTTTATTTTGATTCTTTTGTGATATAAATTACCTCTACCAATGTATTCATACTTCATTGTAAGATGTGTTTTTCAGATAAACTAAATCAAGCAACAAAAGAGCTTTTGGCTACAGAACATTGGATTTACTGATCCAGTAATAGGTACCATAAATTCTGACTTACATGCAGCAGTGACAAATGGTACATCAGATAGGAAATTTCCTTTGGGACTTTCATCCTTTTTCCAGAAATGGCTTTAACATGAAACAAGTATTTATTCTGCTAAGTGAAAAGGCAGGGTGACAGAGAGAAGATATACCACAGTACATTCTTTATTACAACCATATTATTAAAGCTGCAGCTACAGCATGATGAGGGTAGATCTACTTATGGAAAGTGATGAGATGGGATGCTATGACAACAAAGCTGTTATGGGAGCCAAATTGCATATTGAATTTTAGAACATAAATGTAATGTTTCAGGGATCTCTAGCACCACACAAACACAAGCTGAATTCATATCAGCGACGGTACAGAGGTCAAATGTATTAAATTTATGACTGACAGCACACTACAAGCCACACAGCCAGGGTATTTTTTGGGAACAAGAAAATCATGATGTTGGCTTAATTATAACTTATGTATTATCTGTAGATCACCACCACATCCCAGGGTTATTTAGTGGGCTTTAAACCCCTTAGTTGCTGTTGCTACATCCATCAGCCTTTGTATTCATACGCTTTCACATATGCAGTTTACAGTTACCATGGTGACAAATAATAATAAAATAAGAAATAATGATAACAATAATTCTTAAGCATAAAGTCCTTCTTTTAGGCAATCAATCCAACTATTTAGGCAAAATATAGCTGCCTGCTCACTGACCGGCAAAAAGCATCCATCCCACTTTGGATGAAGCAGCTCTCATTTCTAGAAATCTGGCCAAATGTATTAAACCTCCCAAAATGTGACTGTAGAGCTGAGACCAAGAAGCAGAGTTGCGGTCTCAGATGCCTCTCTACAGCTTCTCTCCTTCTGTCATCCCCCAAATCCCTGAATCCCCATAGAGACTGTATCCATTCACAAACCACCAAAAAACCCCCCCAAAAATCAGCAAAAAAACTACTTAAGCATAAAAATTCTCAAAGAAAGAAGAACACAACATCCTCAACTGCACCACAGAGTAAAACAGTTAATTGTGGCTTTTTAAACATTAGGTCTCTCCATTCTAAGTCCCTGTTGGTAAATGATTTAATAATTGATCAATATATTGATTTATTTTGCCTTACAGAAACCTGGTTACAGCAGGATGAATATGTTAGCTTAAATAAGTCAACACCCCCGAGTCACGCTAACTGTCAGAATGCTCAAAGCGCAGGCCGAGGAGGAGGAGTAGCAGCAATTGTCCATTGCAGCTGAATAATCATCCAAAGACCCAGAGAGAGTTTTAACTCATTTGAAAGCATGACTCTTTGCCTTGTCGCCGTAACTGATTTAGTGCTCTGTTTGGATAAAATAATTATACTGGGTGATTTTAGCATTCATAAAGATGCTGAAAATGACAGCCTCAACATTGCATTAATTCTATTATTAGACTTAATTGGCTTCTCTCAAAATGTAAATGAGCCCACCGACCACTTTAATCATACTCTGGATCCTGTTCTGATATATGGCAGAGAAACTGAACATTTAACAGTGTTCCCTGAAAACCCTCTTTGTACAGAACGATAATTTCCTAAAAACATTAAAATTTACACAGCAGTGGGGAATACATGTCATTACAGTAGAAGTCTTTCTGAAAGTGCTGTAACTAAGTTTAAGGATCTAGCTCCACTTCAGTGCCATGTGGCATCAACAATGCAGAGACTGATTATCTCGTTAATAGTTTTACATTCTCAGTGCATGTGACTCTTGATACTGTTGCTCCTCTGAAAAAGAGAGCCTCAAATCAGAAGTGCCTGACTCCCTGGTGTAACTCACAAATGTGCAGCTTAAAGCAGATAACCTGTAAGCTGGAGAGGAAATGGCATCTCAATAATTTAGAAGATCTTCATTTAGCCTGGAAAAAGCGTTTGTTGCTCTATAAAAAAAAAACCCTCCATGAAGCTACATCTTACTATTCATCGCTGATTGAAGAAAATAAGAACAACCCCAGGTTTGTTTTCAGCACTGTAGCCAGGCTGACAAAGAGTCACAGCTCTGTTGAGCCGAGTATTCCTTTAACTTCATTGTGAATTTCTTCCCAATATTAACCATTAGAGGAAAAAATTGTTCATAACCATCTCACAGATGGATCATTGTGTACAGCTACTTTCAATACTACTGATATTTATTTACACTATTTATTTAGATTGATAGTTCTAATTTAACTTCAATAGTCACTTCCTCCAAACCATCAACGTGTCTATTAGAGTCCATTCCTACAAGACTGCTCAAATAAATCTGACCAGTAATTAATGCTTAGATCTTAAATATGACCAATCTATCTCTATTAATGGGTTAAGTACCACAGGCCTTTTAAGACGGCGATCATTGAAATCATTACTTAAAAAGCCATCACTTGACCCAACTGTTTTAACTAATTATAAGCTAATCTCCCACCTTCCTTTTATCTCAAAATGTAGTAGTTGTAGTTGTGCAACAGCTAACTGATCATATCCAGAGGAATGTTTTAGAATTAGTCAGGTTCCCTGAAAAGCTTTCAGCTGATCCAAAATGCTGCAGTGAGAGTAATGACAGGGACTAGAAAGAGAGAGCATATTTCTCATAGTACCGTATCACCCCAACAGAGCACTCCACTCTCAGACTGTTGGCTTACTTGTGGTTCCTAAGGTCTTTAAAAGTAGAATGGGAGGCAGAGCCTTCAGCTTTCAGGCCCCTATTTTGTGGAACCAGCTCCCAGTTTGGATTCAGGAGACAGACACCATCTCTATTTTTAAGATTAAGCTTAAAACTTTCCTTTATGATAAAACTTATAATTAGGGCTGGATCAGGTGACCCTGAACCCTCTCATAGTTACAGTGAAATAGACCTAGGCTGCTGGGCAATTCCCATGATGCACTGTGTTTCTTATTTATTCACCTCTTTTCACCCTCTTTGTGTTTATACACCACTCTGCATTTAATCACTAGTTATTATTAATCTCTGTCTCTCTTCCACAGTGTGTCTGTTGTCCTGTCTCCCTCCCCTCACCCCCAGCTGATTGTGGCAGATGGCTGCCCGTCCCTGATCCTGGTTCTGCTGGAGGTTTCCTCCTGTTAAAAGGGAGTTTTCTTTCCCACTATCGCCAAGTGCTTGGTCATAGCGGGTCATCTGATTGTTGGGGTTTTCTCTGTATTACTGTAGGGTCTTTACCTTACAATATGAAGTGCCTTGAGGTGACAGTTGTTGTGATTTGGCGCTATATAAACAAAATTGATTTGAACTGAATACAAACTTAATTGCTATGTGACATATCACCAAAATCTGAGGCTAAAGCTACATATCTCTGACAAGAAGTCTAAATCCAGATGGTGATACATACAGCAATATTGTATTTTTTAAGATGTCATGTTGAAAACAAGTCCCAAAATGCAAATGTTTGTAATGTAATCTGGCCGTCTGCACAGTGTCCTTCATAAACAACAACCGAACATCCTTCCTTAACTTTCTAGCAAAGGATAGACTTGTTTACTCATTTTTTAAGAGTACAAAGCACAAATATTCATACCCCACAAGATGGGATCATACTCAGGACCCCATACCCTCAACCACTGCTTCTTATCCTTGTGAGCTAACGTGCTAGCACAATGGTTATGCACCTGTTATGCACTGAGGTGCTTACACTGAAAGGTCAGATGGATGGTTGTTAAACTTTCATAGTCCGAAGTCCTGTACAAATACGTTAACCATTCAACACGTAATGAGACAAACATGATTTTCATGTAAACATACATAAATCATGTTTTTTTTTCATATTTAGTCATATAGATCCACATCTTTGTTTTTAATTTTGCAATAATAAGATCAACATTTTCTGGTTTGTAAAAGAGGGGCTCACTGGCCCCCTGTTGGATGTCCTCTCTGGTCATCTGCCTCATAACCACATTGCAGTTTTTGCCTTTGAACTTACAACATTTTTGGCTAGGGATGCAAAGCTGCTGTCACAACATTTGCTGTATTCTTGTATTGCAGTGCAGAGCTAAAAATAAAAGACCATGAAAAATGAGTGAATAAGAGTAATAGGCAGGGCTCCAAGAGTCTGTGTTTGAAGAGACAGTTTGCATGTCTTGTTGGAAAGTAAAACAAATGACGACAAAGAGATGTAAAACAATGACAGAGAGATGACAAAATGATTCATGACAACTACAAAGAGTTTCAGAATCTCTACAAAGGGCTGCAAACAACGACAATGAGTCAAAATGAACATGACTGCAGCGAGACACAAAACAACGTGAAAAAAGAACCACAATGGACAGAGAGACCCTGCTTAAAAAGGGATGCAAAATGATTGCATTTAGATGCAAAGCCACTGCAAATAGAAACAAAATAACTGCAAAGAGACACAAAATGACCACAGAGAATCAAAGTGACTACAAAGAGAGGCTGAAAAGGAGCAGAAAGTAACATGCGCTGGCGAAGAAGACATGCAAAATATAAGCAAATATATGCAAAACAGCTGCAAAGAGAAACAAAGCGATCATTACCAGACATGAAAATAGTGCCAAAAAAGTCCACAGTGCCCACAAAGAGACTAGAAAACATGCCTGTAGTTGTTTTGTGTGTCTTTAAGTTTGAATGTCTTAATGGAGAGCTGTGCACATCACTCTGGCATGTGAAGAAATCCAAAGCTTGACAGACCTAACAAACCTAGTTACAGTTGCTAAGCTGTAATTGGACAGCCACTGTTTTGGGAGGGGTTTAGTGAACAATCAATAACCTCTTTAAACACTTTTCCCAAGGTAAACCGAGCCTCTGAAGGGTTTGAGACCCATTTGAACTGCACGTTTCATTCCATTGATCAAATGTTCTTCTATAATCGCCCCTCAGCATCTGTCTCTGACCCAGTTCTGTTGTTGCAAAAAATAGTCCTACCATACTTAACCATAACTGTAATCCTTCCTCTAACATTTCCCCCTCCCCTTTTCCACATTTGCAGTGTTCATAACATTTCTGTGTTCTTTAGCAAATCCTGTCCAAACTAAGACTCCCTGCTTTACTTTGCAGCCTTGATTATTTCAGGCTGGTGAGTCAGGAGGAGCAAGTTGACCTATATCCCTGCATCAGATTTGCATCATTGTGGGAGTGGTTTCATGGTACATTTAGCATGCCTGCTGACAGCCAAAAATATGTCTGTTTCTGAAGAGACAGGAAATGTTGTTTGTTTGACTCCCCGTGTTTATCTTTGTGTTGTGCTGAAGGTATTGTCTCCTCAAAGACAGACAGCCAAGGCCAAATCAGCTGACAAACAATGTATATTCCCCCAGCTATGCCATAACATTTCACCATCTTAGTGTTTTGCTACAGGAAGACAGTTGATGCAACCCAAACTGAAAATGTTTCCAAGATATAAAATTGCATTTAAGTATGTTTGGCTTCACATGCTCCTGAGGCAACATGGGAAATGTGTTAGCAACCAACTCACTTCACTATTACTGTCTTCATAATATTATTCCACTTTTTTATGAGACTGTTGACCTGACAGAGCCTTGGTGGAAAATGTGAAGCCTCCAGGGTGAGATCGCCTTGCATAAGCACATTTCCCATTAGAACAGCACTGAAGGGCAAGTGGAATTTGAACAAATCTCCTGTCCGTATACAATACGACTAGTTTTGGAAAATATGGAAATATGCACAGGTGGAACGGTCAATAAGGCATAAAAACAGGTAAGGAGGTATGCACAAAGAGGAATGCAAACAGGTAAAACATTGAAATTGAGCAAAACAAACCATAAAATAAGTTATCATGTGGTCACTGTGGCTATGTTGCGTTTTTAAATGAAGACTCAAACATTGCGCAGCCCTCTTCAGCCCTTCTCGCTCTCTCTGCCTCTCCATTCCCTCATGGTTAATTGAACAGAATGGTTTAGTGTGCAATTAATTATGATGTGCTGAGATGATGTATGGACCTGACAGGGCATTGTGGGTAATAATAGGATAGATTTATTTACTGGCTCTATGTAGGCTCCCCTCACCCCTGCAAAATTAATACATTTCCTCTGATTCAAATTATGGAAGAAAATAGGAAGGAAATTGTGTCAGACGCATGCATATACAATACACTCGGGATCACGCTCGCGCACACTCAAAGGCAAACAAATGGACACACACACCCACACAGAATCGGTGTTGTTCTTGCAGGAAAATTGTAAATGTAAAACGGCAGAAATGAATCATGCTAATGGCATGGTTGACAGTTGTGTTCAATATTATGATTTCAAACTCCCAAAAGATTGATTACATAACCTGTTCTTTATTTACTTGGTGGGAGAAGGTATATTACTCTGCAGTGCAGTGGGATAAACATGAACTTAAGGAGAAAAAAAATAATAAAAAGCCAGTTCTGATGTGAGCAGAGCAGGAATGAGATGCATCAAAGTGGCTATATATGGATCTGGTAAGGGAAAAAAAGGCTCATTACAATTTCTTTGCACTTAAATCCAAACAGAAAAATAACCTTCTCAAGCTGTAGTTTCAGATAAGCGCAGTTAAAAGACTATCTTTCTAGCCTCTAATATCTTCACGACACGTGGTTTTACTCACTGAAAACGTTATTTATTCCACGCTACGTATTTTCCCGCATTCTTTCTGACATTTCAAACGCTCGGTGTCCTTTCGTAAAACTATGCAGCCTCAAAAAGCACTCTGCAGCTTCACACACTGGCACGATCAAAAGCCAGTGACCACCACTGTTTACAGTAGGTGGAGAGAAGTACACCGTTTTGTCAGTAAAACTAAATGTTCACTAAAAACAGCCAGCCTGAGCCTGATTTTATCATAAAGTGTGCGAGAAAAAGATTAGAGAAGAAAAAAATGGTCTGCAAATCCAGCTGAATCTGAATCTGGTTTGATCACATGCTGATAATTTGGAGTCAGCGTATCTGACAGTGAAACTTAAAATAATTTGGACAAATAGGGGGATTGTATGACAGCTTAACTCGGCAGAATGAGATGAACATCTTGCCTCGTGCAGCCCTTAAAAATAATCCCTGGAAGCTAGACAAGGGGTAGTTCTGCAGAGGCTAGAGCTTTCCCACACTCACCAATAAATAATATGCGATCGGTGTTTGTTACTCATCTGCAGTGAATGATACTCATTATGGTCCCTTAAGCACCTGGACATATAAATGAGTGCAGATGTTGCTGAAGTATGTAAGTATAAATGAGGGAGACAGCGTGTACATGTGGGGGTATGGTGTTCAGTGTTGTACAGAGGCTGAGGCATACACGGTTTTATACAGCTGCAAGGTTTGGAGTCGAGCAAAGCGCTTTGCTCGACTCCAGTTGATCGATAGTTTTTTCAGTGACTGCTGCTGTATTCTATAACTCTGCCTTACTATAGGTAAACTTGATTCATGTATTTTCTTCACAAATGCTCCTAGAGCGGAAGAGCTATTGGGTAAAAGTTGTGCACAACACAAAGAGGCATTGATTGCTTTCTATTCTGCCATCCAGTTTTTTCATTCTTCCCCACAAGCGCTCTCTGGTGTCTCTCCATCCTGTTTAAAAAGCACCTTGCTTCTTGGCATTGTGTTCCATTTAGCAATATGTAGGCACTCTGCCAGCTCCTTTCATTGTTACATAAACAAATCCCCGCTGTGTTTCAGATGATGTGGACATGGAAAAGGATGATATTACTTCTCTATCAGGAGCGGGTCCAAATACCAGGAAGCTTGTAAAGGTTGGTATGTTTGGACCATAAGGAGGCTATTCTCCAAGAGTGTGGCAACGGGGGGAAATTAAATCTAGACGCCACTGGAGCCTAATAACAGTTTCCTAATTTCTCACAATGGAAAATAAGCAGCAAAAGGATCATATAATACTAATGTAACAGTAAACAGCCATTTATAAGAACAGTTAACAACAGTTTTCCATGGGGATTTGTCTGCGGCATAATCTAAACAACACATGATACGTAAACAGATGTGCCTGGAATCGAAAAGGGCTGTCTGACAAGTGTTTTTGATCCATTCCAGTGATTGGGGTCAGCGCTGCACTTTTCATCTGCTGTACTTCTCTGTTTATATCAAGGGTATTACCTCATACAATTAAATTCCACTATACTTCAGGACTGCTGGGTGAGCATGTATCGGCGTGCTTGTGCACCAGGGTGTCACGGATAGACAGCCTGAGGCATGAGCAAACCTGCAGTCACCAGGGACTCCAAAACTAGCAAAACCTCCCAGCATTTCTCTGTTCATGCACACAGTTCACCCACAGAATGTTTTATTTCTCTAATGTTCTTACATTTGTTTTTATTATTGTTTTGCTACACTAATTATTATTTGGTTATTTAAAGCTGAAATCAGTAAATCACTGACTGTGCTCAGTTTTGCCCCCACCCCCGCCTCAAGTGATGTAACGTCTGGAGCAACCACAAAAAAAAGGGAAAAGGTTAACAAATTGCATGAAAACACCACAACCAGCAAACTGTTCCAGCTGACAAATATTGCTTCTGTTGTCAAAGCCCAGTGTAGTTAATTCCTCTGTGCCACAGAGCTCCATTGTTGTCCAAAAACTATTAACAGAGCATAATTTAGAAACACCATCGCACTGACTGCTCTGCTCACCCATTAAAATTAACAGTTTATGACAATAAACACATTATGAGTCACTCCTGCATACAGGAGTTCTGTTGCCATAAAGACATGCTAGCTCACCAAATCTGCAGCTGAAAATGGCCTCTATTGAATACACCAGTCACTGTCACATTAGCAAAGCTGCAAGTATATTTATGACCTGTGTGAAAGTTTGAAAGTACTGAAAAGCACTTGTTAACAGACTCGACAGACTCTCTCATGAAAGCAGTCAGGTGATCACTTTTAGTGTGTGTGCCAATTAAATTCTTCTTTAGCAACCGCTGACGGAGTGATGCGGCGCTGGGATGGCGTCGCGTTTGATGGGGACGCATTAAAATAAAAACCTTTGTGATCACATTAAATAAACCCTACCAGTGTTTGATTTCACAAAGCTGAGACGAATCAACTCGATGGCTGATTCATCATTTCACTTTCCGAGGGGCCTGTTAGGTTTTGTTACTTTGCTTTTTTTTTTAGAACGCAACTAGTGTGTGACTATAAAACACATTACTGTGCATACAACTATGGTGATGCTGGTGGGCACAACTGAATAGTAACTGAAATCAGCGCGTTTATTTTCTTGTATAAGCGAGTCAGTGTAAAACCGATTAAATTGTACATAAGACCAGTGGATAAGTGTTTGACTCACTCCATCTGTTCTAAATGCATAAAACATCAGACCGTTGACTTGCCATGAAGGATGCATTGTGAGGAGGAGATTAGGGTGAGGCTCCTCGCCATGTTTTTAAGTAAGCTTACTCTGAACCGAAGCAGCCACCAATCATCAGATACAGCGCGCTGGTACGGGCTAGTTTGTATGCAGTCAAAGACGCTTTCTCTTGCCACAGGCATCTCTGTATCATTCTTCATTTAAGTGGTGCTTTGAAGAGTCCAGTGAAGTGTAGTGAGAAATACGAGTGAAAACAGCTGCTTGTCATAGTGAATGTTTACTCTTTTGGAGTGGGCTTTGAATAACCCTTTAAAGTGCTATTTAGAATCAAATTCATTACACGCAGCCCCGAATGAATCGAACCTTTTATGAAAGTTGCTCCTCCGTTCTTGCATTAGCCAAAGTTTGAACTTTTCAAGAACATTTTTGAACCTCCTTTTTAATCAATAATGAATCTTTGATATGTTTTTGTTTTGCAGGCATTCGTGGTGTTGAAAACTAGAAGCGCATTTTCAGTACTTTTGTTCACAATAGCGACAAAAAGATTGCTGTAATAATTTTTTTTATATATCCATAAAGGATTTAGAGTATAACTTACTGTGACCTAAAAGGCTCTGTTTCCTATGAAACCCTAATTTTAATGAATCTGCACTTCACCGCAGCTATATGTAACCGTTTAGTAGCTTTTAGTACATTGTTTTGGCTTTATGGCCCTTGTATTTAGGTTATATTAATCTAATCAATTAAACTGTCATTGCAGCTGCAGTAAGATAGTCTCTTTTTTTTGGTGCTCTACCTACACCACACCAAAAGCAAGCAGTGTAATCAGTGTTAAGCTGAAAGCTGCAGAGTTTATGTAGACCTGTAGAGGTCCTGTGGAGAAGTGTGCATAAAATCTCCAGTGGTAAATGTTTCAGAAAGCTATGTGGCATTAGTACTTTGTGTTTTGTTAAAGCCTGCGTTTGAACCCAAACTATGATCTTTCCCTAACAGCCCGTGAAAACAAAAGAAATATTGTAAAGTAATAAAAGTTAAGTCCAAAAGATGAGCTTTGGTCACAGCTGGGGCTTAAATGGATTTGTCAGTCTTTTCCAGCTTTGCTATTTTAACCTGAAAACACAACCATTACAGCTTCTGTGAAAGGTGTCTCCACTGATGGATTGCCATGTGATTGCAGCTCTGACTGTGGTGACATTAGAGAACAGATATAGGAGAAACAGCAGAGTTCAACTCGTGCTACCACAAATATCAGATAATGATCAATCTTTAAATGAAACAGTGACTGATTGGGTCCTGCATGGGCTCCGTGTTACAGCACCTCTGCCTTGCTTTGTTGGGCTGCTGCTTGCCATTAGGAATCGCAAAAAGCCTTTTGCCATTTTTAGGGATTTTGTTCCCGATTCTGAACTCAATTTCCTCGCAGTTTCATGGAAGATTAATGAGCTCGTGCTTTGTGTGGCCTCTTGATATCCCCTCTGCAATAGAACTTAACAACCAATCACAAAACATAAAAGGTGAATCAGACCCAGTCGTCAGACGGAATTGATACACTCTTTGGCTGGACTTTCCATTTCCCACTGACAGAGATTAGACTAATTGTGAATCAAACCAAATGATTAACTTGAACACATTTTGAAAGGTTCTAAGGCATTTCAATTAACATGCAGGATACCACTGAATGGAGAGATTTTTAATGAGATCCAATTGTACTATTTGCCAAAGAAATATGATTAGCTGATTTATATGTGTTTATGATGAATGTTTTATTCTTATTAAATGTGTCCTGTTCATTATTAATCAAACACAAATGGAATACTGATACAGCTCCACAGTTAATGAATGTGCTTATTAAACGAAGCCAATGCCCAACATACAATTTAATTATCTTTTTTCACCCTCACTCTAATTATCTTTGATATTTTTCATCTTCACAAGGTCTGATGGCTATCTTATCTCAAAGGCACGCAGCCAAGACTTTTATTATGCCTTCTGAGATCAAAAAAGAGACTTGTCTGAGAATAGTGTTTTTCTGTCAAATGAGACAGAAAGATCAAACGCAGCACTGAAGAATACTCTCATCATGATGTTCTGTTTGACTTCATTCTCTCTGTGAGCTGTGGAATCGCATACTGTGACTGAGGCGAGGTGGGCACGAGTCTAATAATACCAGGCAGACCGCATTATGTATATATATGCATGCTTCAAGTGAATGCATGTGCACATATGCATAAACATGTGTTCAAAAGCACACACTGGCCTGAGTTCTGAGGACAACTTTTAATGCATTTCATGGTTATTTTCCATGTAGCTGGCCAATGATCTCTTACTTTTAAAGGCACGCTCAAGCACCAGTGCCAATTAACTTGCAGAGGGACAAAAAATCAGCTACACTGAAGGGTAAATGAAATAAATTTAATTCCAAATATTCTCTGCTAAAGGGGGGAAAAATCTTCAAAATACTCAAACAAGATTTAATTAAAAAATGTCTGTAAAAGGCCGCACACCGAAGCAGAGATGGAGAAGCAAACTACATCGTGTTTTTGGGTGACTGCTGTAAATGCTTACATACCGTATAGTCATGTGACGTAAACTGCAGAATGGCTTTAATGACCCCACGATGATATCTTTGATTGGGACAGCAATTATGTAAAAAGAGAAGACAGATGACTGGAAAGACAACTCTGCATCACAATGCCCATTCAGGAGATCAAAGAGAGGTAGACATGCTCGAAGTGATTTAGATACAGTTGTCACAGACAGCTGCCGGCATAATCACGCTGCCATATTCGTCAGTTGATGGGCTCTGATGAGCAGCCCGAGCTTAGCCAAATCATTATTAGATCCCTATTGTGATAAATGTTATTTATTGCTGTCAAGCTGCATTAATGTTTAATTCAGGGGTGGAAAATGAGCGGGGTAGAGCCGCACGGTTCGGCCCATTCACGGTCAGCTTGTGACAAAGGCAGTGACTGAACACGGGCCAGGCAAACTTCATCACTCAGGAAAATAAAGAGAAAGTGTGTGTGCGTGCGTGCGTGTGGAGAAAGGAGGGGGGGGGGTGTAATGGTTCTAATTTGCATGTGTTTTAAAAGGGTAATGAAGTAATATGATGTTTATCTTTTCTGAAGAGTTTAATTTCTGCTGGCAGAGACCCAGAGCGCACCGTGACACAATATAATGAACAGCAATGTGAATGCTGGCCAGGGTATGTAATGGTAGCAGATGTGCAAGGGTAGAGAAAGAAAGAGAGGGGGGAGGATGAGTGGAGGGTAGATTTTGTTGTGATAGGCAGTGGATTGATGTGTGTGTGCATGCGTGTGTGTGTGTGTGTGTGTGTGTGTGTGTGTGTGTGTGTGTGTGTGTGTGT
>JAVDPK010000068.1:675755-690605 GCA_034780415.1 Cichlasoma orientale
TGAAGTGTGTAGGTGTTGTAGTTTTGCAGCTGGAGCAGTTCTAGTGTGGTCCAGATGCATAAAAAGCGCTGAAATGGTCCTTTATTGAAGTTTCACAAATCAGATAAAGGTTTCACAAATCACACATATGGTTTTAAATGCTCTGCTATTAGTGCAGAGTAATCTAGTCCAGGTTTGAAGTGTGTAGCTGTTGTAGTTTTGCAGCTGGAGCAGTTCTAGTGTGGTCCAGATGCATAAAAAGCGCTGAAATGGCCCTTGAAATGACCAACTTCAGCTTCGTTGCTTAAGGATGATCGGACTTTTTCAGCACCCAGCTCAGAAGTTTTGGATTAAACAACCTTTTCAGATCAGGTCGTCTACCTAGTAGCCTACTTTCAGCTGCTCCCTTATTCACAAGGGGTCACCACAGCAAGTAGCTCTGCATGTATGATTTTTATACCAGATGCCCCTCCTGATGCAATCCCAAGGGGACTTGTGTCTCCTCCCAGGATTGAACCAGGGATCTTTTAGTTGTTAGGCAAAAGTGTAAACTACTACACTATGGAGCATCTACCCAAATAACAGTATTAATATCTTACTAAAAACTTTCATTTTCAGACTCCCAAGATTGTCTTCTCTGTACTATATTATTTTGATGTCATTGTTAATCAATTGTTAATACAATTGTTGTTTTAATGGCTCCATTTCTTGGGTTTAACTTGTGCCCGATAACGTGCAGCACTTCAGTCAACATCTGTTGAGTAAAGGTGCTGAATAAATAAAGTGACTTGACTAAACCCTCTGCACATTTGGGTTGTAAGATGAAAATAAAATCGACATCAGGTTCCAAAATTAACACTGGCGACAATCTCTCAAGAGGGGGCTGAACAATTACTACAATTATGGATCAGTCCTTTAATTGACTGGGCTGGATGGGATATCACAGATAGCTGGGCTCGGTGTCTCCACAAAGAGACAGTGTGAATGATAATCACTTAGCCCAAATTGGAATGGCACTGAGCCACACTGGATGTGCAGTTAACCATCTCTTTACAGGAGGATAGCATCGGCGCTGGTGGAAGCTAAAGGGGTTCATAGACAGCTCCCTTCTATTTTCAACCCTCCTTGATAAAGGTGCCTGACATCATCTAAACAGTGCAGCCTATTTGTAACCAGGTTACCAGTTATCTTTCATCTGTAATTGAGAGCATGCAGCTCGAGTCAGAAGTGTATCAACAATATAAAATGTTGTTAGCCTTCCATCAAGCAGCCTCTGAAGGGAATTAATAGCTATCATCTGAGAGGAAAAGCGAGTCCCAGATAGACTGGAACGGAGGTTATAATGACAGTAAAAGATGTTCTCCTGGAATTGTTATTATCATGACACAAGAGAAAGAAACTGAGAAAATGCATGTGGATATAAAAGTGTGCATGTATTATATTCCTTGTGTGTGAGCAGTATAATAATGTAAAATAATGTGCATGCTTTAGCACTGAAAACATCTTTTGCCACAAGCAAAAACTTGATTCATCACAGTTACTCAACGACCGTAATGTGACTGGAGTAACTGGTGGATGGAACAGTCGCTCTACTTCTAGATAAAATAAAACCGGCTCAGAACAGTCAACCACACATATACATCAGTAAGAAAGTGAAACACAGAGGTGGTGTGGCCAGTATAAAACTAATAATAAAAAAACCCCTTTATTACATCAATCTAAAATACAAACAGATATAATAAACTAACAAGCTTAAAACTAGCTCAAAGTTAGATGAGTAAAATTTATTAAAAAAAGAGAAATGCTAGGCCTCTTCTGGACACTGATGCACGCTCCCCTAAACACAGTACACCTACGCATGCACACTCACCCTAGTTGAGAGCCCAACACCACAAAACCAGCTTCCTTCACAGTGCTGTCTGAATACAATTTATCTAGTAAAAACCCAGAGACAGCATGGACCAAAAAAAAAAAAGAAAGCCAGTTGGTTTGCCTCGCAAATTAGCAGGGAGGGGCACACTATTATACAACAGGTTAGCTAAAGCCCTCCTAAGCAAACAGAACAGCTGAGGCAAGACAATGAAAACATAGTTAAAGCTTAAACTGGGAGCCTACTGCTATAAGTAAAAGGAAAAAAATAGAGTTATCAAAAAAAAGTGTAATTTTAAAATACCTCTCTCTTATTTAACCCCGATTTAAATAAATAAATAAAAAGCAAGCCTTAAAATAAAAAATAAAAGAAATAGCTGGATGACAAGTGGTCCATACATACACCTGGAGGATAAAAGCCAGTGTCCATAGCATATCTAGTCTGCAGTAGAGCGGTGATCGTATACTGTGGGGGTCGGCTTTTAAGTCTGAGCTGGATGTAGCCAGTGTCTTCCTCATAAGGAAAGCAAACACAGAGCAGCAGACACTCACAAATGGGCTGATCTGTCACCCGAAAACAACCCAAAGTCCTGCCACGACACAATACGAGTGCATTTACGACTGTGCCAGACATAACCCCGCTGCCCCTTATTGGCCCTCCTTTTCTTTTTCCTCCATGCCATCTTCTCAAGTTCCCAGCGCAGCTTGACACAACATCTCCAAGCCGACCTTGGAGAGTGATTTCTTGACATGTACTTGGCAAGTGAGAGGAGACTCCCAAGTAGATACATGATAGACACGCATCCCCCACCTTGTCAGACCATTTGCTCCCTGCCTCCCATCTTCAGTGTGATCCAGTGATGGATTGTAGGATTGTGGTAAAGGAGGCTTTGAGGAGAGCTTCTGACCTCCTCAGTCTTTTCCTAGAGTGTTTGGAGAGTTTCATAATCCAGCGTCCAAATCCTTTTTAAAATACACACACACACATTTTAATAACGTTAAGCCATAAGATACTGTGTTTAAGGTCACATGACATACTCTCTTTCTAAGAGTTGTGCTGTTCTCATATCCAGCAACTGAATTTGATTTAGTATCAGGACAATGATAGCCCAGTTTACGCCTGCTTGATGTGCTCTTTGCAGCTTATGTGAACATAGGTGTTATGGTCTACGACGAGTCTTTTTTTTTTTCAGCGTGAATAAACACGTGTAGCCCCTGTTGGTGCCGTGGTGCAATATTATGAAATATTTTTCCAATTTCACTTGACTTTGTTTTTTTACAGAGAGTCTGAAATGAGAACCTGCCACATCAGTGCAATTGCACTGTAAAGCCAAACAAATGGATTAGAATGTACGAAATGTTTCACACCGAGTGCAGGCAAGCCTGTGTGCCGCAGGCAGTCAGCAGTTTGTTATAATGGGAATTTCAGTCTTGTCTTGTTTGCCTTGGAGCTGAACAACTCCGGTGCCCTGCTTGTGTGTGCTCTAATTACAGACAAGATTAGAGCAGGCAAATTAAACTGCTACCAGCCACTGTTTGTAATTGCCACAAGCAAATGTTTGTAATTATGAACAGATTGCTTTACTATCGATAATTAAAACAACAACACAACTTATTTAATGACTATCGGGAGATGGCACTCTGAAATTGACAAAGCAGAGCAGAGAAAATCATTTTCACCCCGACTCTCTTGCCTTTTCTTTTTTTCTTCTTCTTTTTTTCTGCTGCTGCTCTTTTGTTTCCTTATGGCTGCTCCCTCAACGAAAATCAAATGCTTTCGACTGGATTTGCGACAGTTAAAACAAAGACGTTAAAATCTGCGTTGATCGTGTTGCTGTCACAGAGCTTGCTTCCCCTTAAGCAGTGATCGTCCATTGTCTGTGCAGTAACTGATATAGGAAGACGTTGGTATTAATAGTTGTGCAACCATGATTATAATCCCCCCACCTGTTGTCAGCTATTTGATACTGACACACAATATCAAGCTAAAGCAACTGACCCTGTCGCTCTGCTGGCTAATGAGCTGCATTATGAGGCCACTGCCAGCAAGATACTAACCCTCTCAATACTTTAGCACCACCACTGCTACTATATAGCCCACAACTATTCATCTTTATGCAGTTTGCAAATATTGACCTTTTGTGGCCAGCCTTATCCCCACCCCCACTCCTCACCCCCACCCTTTGTTCTATTTCTGTGTTTGTCTTTTATCTTCTAGTTTGTTAAACTCTGTCCCAATCAGTTCACACAGCCTACTAATAATTTCTCGAAGCTTGGGAACACATGTCCACATTTAGCAGGCAGCCTTATGACCTGGCATGATTACACCCGCCACAGGTATTGGATTAAAATAGAACTATATGATGCAGGGTTCTGGTGTTAATTGGCTGGCAGCTGGGTGATGTAGCAGCACAACAGACTTTTGTTTTTATGGTGAAACCAGTCAAGAACACTGATGCTTGACTTTTTAGCACAGTGATGCCCACTTATGTTTAATAATCCAAAAAAGTGATGTGCAGTTACTTAAAAAACATTCTAAAACCTGCTTTGTGGGACTGACATTCCACTTCATTAGATACACTATACTGCCAAATGTATTTTCTCATCTGCTTTCACACGCATATGAACTTGAGCGACATCCCATTCTTAATCCATAGGGTTTAATATGATGTTGGCCCACCCTTTACAGCTGTAACAGCGTCAGCTCCTCTGGGAAGGCTTTCCACAAGGTTTCGGAGTGTTTATGGGAATCTTTGAGGTCAGACACTGATGCTGGACGAGAAGGCCTGGCTGGATGTAATCTCTCCAGTTTATCAACTCTGAATAGTATTTGCACATTTTTAATCAACCTGTTATTACAGTCCCAAGATTTCATTCAATTCAATTTTTTTTATATAGCGCCAAATCACAACAAACAGTCACCTCAAGGTGCTTTATATTGTAAGACCCTACAATAATTACAGAGAAAACCCAACAGTCAAAACGGCCCCCTATGAGGAAGCACTTGGCGACAGCGGGAAGGAAAAACTCCCTTTTAACAGGAAGAAGCCTCCAGCAGAACCAGGCATTTATCCCATGAAGGTCTGGGGGTTATTATTTGTGAACAATATCACAGATAGTTACCCTGCCCCTGGAGGGGGTAACGGGGTGTTGTTTTTGGCATGTGTGTCTGTTTGTTAGCAATATTGGAACAGAACCAACTGTCCGATTCATAATGAATTTGCACAAAAGATTTCCAGTGACCCCTAGATCACCTGATTAATTTTTTGCCAATTGGGTCAAGGTAAATAAAGAACTCTAGAAAAACTGAAAAAAAAATCCCTGTCTTTGGCCCTCTGGAGTCAACGGACGCACATACGTGCCCAAATGACATAGTCGATTTTAGATGACATAGCAGCAGGACGCAGCCTCAGTGAGTGTTTCACCTTGTGTCAAGTTACGTACCAGTTTTTAAATTGCGTTGATAGAACAAGTAAAACCAGAGTTACGATCAATAATTTACACCACGCATTTTCCTATATTGTATATAGGAAGAAACAGTGAAAACAGGATATTTGCCAGCAGAGATTACGTGCACGCAACAATAAATAAAAAATAAATAAATAAATAATGACACCACATCAACCTATCAAAAAATTATATGTTAACATGTTGTATTTGGCTGCTGAAAAACAGGCGAAAGTTGTGAAAGTGATGGGGCGAAAGAGAGACGGCGATATTGATACTGATACTGAGATTTTAGCGTGTTTGGAGTGTGCAGGTAGTATATATAGTGTGTTTAGTGTGTTGTGTAGTCATATACAAGACAGATGCTACATAAAAAGCCACAAAAGGCAGACTCAAATGCTGTCTCCAGGTGGACAACAGGAGGAGTAACACACCTGGAAGCGTCAGTCCTGTGACGTGTCAGTCATGTGGTGGACAGGAACTGTTTTTTGGAGGGGCGCAAATAATCTGTGTACCATCTTATTGTGACGTGATTGTTCTGCAAATTTTTGTACAAAAAACACCTGAGGCATTGTCTGCATTTTAATGTAAATAGCTGTATATATGTTTTTTTGCTAAATTTGCATGTAGGTTTTTGAAAATTACAACTTATATTGTATTTTAAATTATAAAAATTGTTCCTTAAACATGCTTGTGGTTTTCACAGTAGAACATATGAGGTGATGAAAAAAATGATACCAAATAAGGCAAGGTAAACTGTTTTTAAAGTGAAATATGAAGGTAAAATCATAAACAAACCAGTTATACTTTAGATCCCAGATAATTAAAGAAAAAAAAATCTCCCTCAAAACTCGATTCATCTGATATTTCATATTCGATTCACAGTTGTGGAGGGCAAGGAACTAACGCCATCTGGATTCAATCAAGATTCTGGATTTGCAGGCTACTTGAATTTAACATCGGAAACTCCATTTATTG
This sequence comes from Cichlasoma orientale, assembly GCA_034780415.1. Classification (NCBI taxonomy): domain Eukaryota; kingdom Metazoa; phylum Chordata; class Actinopteri; order Cichliformes; family Cichlidae; genus Cichlasoma; species Cichlasoma orientale. Next base: position 682,029 of record JAVDPK010000068.1, read on the forward strand.
CTTATTTTTGGCCATAGCTCAGCTGAAAAAGACACATCATCTTCATTTGTTGCAGTAAGAAGCATATCACTATTGTCCATGGACATGTAACATTTAATTGGGATATGATCCGGATATGTGACTATATGAAACAGCATCTGACTCTCTATCAGTCCGATCATTCAGTTTCCCTATTATCACCCACCTGACAAATTGCATTTTCTCATTACAAGAGATAAAGCTTTTACAAAAAGTGAAATTGACCATAAAATGAAAGTTATTTTAGTTCAACTTCTTAAACCTTGGAAAATTAGGGGCATGGACAATAGGACCTCAGCTAAAACATCTGCTGGGGGCGGGGTTTGTTTTGCCTGGGACCACTTCCTGTTGGTATGTTTGTTAACAACATTAGAGAAAAAATACCCATCCGATTCATACCAAATTTGCACGAAAGATGGCCAGTGACCCCTAGATCACCTGATATTTTTGCCATAATTGGGTCAAGATCAGAGGTCAAGTCTTTCTGACAAGATTGTGAATGCGATAACTCAAGAACTTAGTTTTTAACATAATTAACAACAATAATTAATCATACCAATCACAGAAAGTGACAGTATTCTCAGTGGTTTATAATTATTATGATTTTAGCATTTCTTTTTCCTCGTTCTTAGCCATTTGGACGTGACAAAGGCTCATAATTCAATTAAATTTTTTTTATTTACATAATGCCAAATCACAACAAACATTCACCTCAAGGTACTTTATATTGCAAAGTAAAAACCATACAATATTTACAGAGAAAACCCAACAGTCAAAACCATTCCCTACGAGCAAGCACTTGGCGACAGTGGGAAAGAAAAACTCCCTTTCAACAGGAAGAAACCTCCAGCAGAACCAGGCTCAGGGAGGGGCATTTATCTGCCACGACCAGTTGGGGGTGAGGGGAGGGAGACGGGACAAAAGGCAAGCTGTGGAAGAGAGCCAGAGATTAATAGCAACTCATGATTAAATGCAGAGTGGTGTATAAACAGAGTGAAAAGTGATGAATGAAAAAGAAACAATCAACCCCCCCCCCCCCCACCACCACCACCAGCAGCCTAGGCCTTTGCAGGCTACTTGAATTTAACATGGAAAACTCCATTTACATTGATACAATTATTTAATTATATATATTTTTAAATATTATTTCTTATTCCAAAGTTATTTTAGTTCATCTTTTTAAACCTTGGAAAATGATGGCATGGACAATGGGACCTGTGTGTTATCTTGGTGAGTCAGTGTTTGGAGAGTGACATGTTTATGACACGGACAATGTTCAAATCAGCTAAAACATCTGCTGGGGGTGGGGTTTGTTGTGCCCACTTGTTTATTGTTTAAGAAATTACCATACTTATCTAAACACAAAGTGAGCCAGGAACACAACACGCTCTTGAACAAGGCTCTGTTCTAAGGCTGTATTTTTTTAGTCTTGCCAGTGCAACTTTGAATAAGCTTGTTTTCAGCTACTGTAACTAATGCTACTATTATAATTAGCATGGTGCGCCAATACTATTAATTTAGCTTCAAATGTAGTACTACTGCTACTACGTTACTATAATGACTTGACACAGTGTACTACTAACAGGTTATATTGTTAAAACGCTGAATTACATTTTGGGTCAACATTCTTTGTGCTTTATTGTGAGGTCCTCACAAGCCACAAGTGCTACAAGCATATTTGTAATAAAATAATAGATCATCATAGAATAACAATTGTAACAATGCTTAAAAGTTAAACGAGTAAGTAAGACAAGTCAATAATAAAAACTAAACAAAAAATACATCAAATACTTAACTGAACAGGTAACAGGCAAACAAATTTTCCATGTTAGTTCACATACCCAACAACATCCAGACCTACAGTTGTTGGTGTTGTTAAGCGATTTTGGGCTGAGTGACCTGTGAGAATTCTGTCTCTGCACAGTGTGATGCTATAGTTTATCTTTAATGTATACTATATGTTTCCTGCACTTAGGGGATGAAGTAACACTCATTTAAAAGGAGCAGTCTTCCACCTTTAAAGCCAATATCCCTCATCACAGCCCATTACCCCCCGTATTCATTATCTTCATTGTTATTCCTTTGGTGTGTTTTATTTTTAAGTTCTAATAAGCTGGTCTTGATACGATAACAGATGGTGTTTCATTTTGTCACGGACCTGTAGCAAAAGTGCCAAGAGTTGTGATATGTTTGATTTTATTAGAGATGAGATTTAGCACATACATGCTACATTACTGCAACAGAACTCCCATTTCTCATCTGCGGGAGAAAATGAAACTGTGATGAAATGTAATATAGTCCCCCTCAGGCAGAACTGGAGGGACTGGGAATTGCACCACAATAAATCTAATGGATATTACTGCACTCACTTCTCCCTCTCTCTTTTTTTACTCACTATTTCTCTCCCTCTCCCCCTTTTACCTTCTCTTTTATTCTCTCTGCACAGATTACACACACTCACACACACATATATCCAAACAGTATGGCATATAAAGATTTACATTTGCTTGAAGAGCCCGTCCTTGTTTCCACAGGAAAAAAAAATCACTTATATTTACCATCAGATCCATTTTAGACTGTCCTAATGGATTTCAATTACCTAACTTGAAAGCTAATGAAGTAGGTGCCTTTTTCTGCCCCCGCTCGGCATTTTAAAAAGCATGACAATTCAGAGGACAGAGGGTTATATATACAATTCATTATCCAAGCAACATATAAAAGAAAAACTGGCATTGTGTAAAGATGGTATAAAATGCCTAACGCTATCAATTTTTACAATGGAAGATAATCTGAATGAAAAATAATTTGTTTATCTTTTTCATAACTGTAACAAAAAACGGAAAAAATATATTACTGGGCGCATATCACGCTCCCATCTAGACGCTTTAGCTTCTGTTTTCAACATGTACATTTAGCATTATGAAGGATATGTTTATACTGTACTATGATCCTTTTTCCTGAAGTGCCTAAACATATTAAAACAAAACAAAGATAAGTGCAAAAACAAACAAACAGTGGCTCTCTTCCACAGTGTGTCTTTTGTCCTTTCTCTCTCTCCCCTCAGCCCCAACTGGTCGTGGCAGATGACTGCCCCTCCCTAAGCCTGGTTCTGCCAGAGGTCTCTTCCTGTTAAAAGGGAGTTTTTCCTTCCCAGTGTCGCCTAGTGCTTGCTCATAGGGGTTGTTTTGACTGTTGGGTTTTCTCTGTAATTATTGCAGGGTCTTTACCTTGAGGCGACTGTTTGTTATAATTTGGCGCTATATAAATAAAATTTAAATAATTGCTTCATGCTGTATGGTAATAATAGTTCTTGTAGTTTTGAGTATTGCTCCCACGTGGCCTTTTTTAAACAGTAAAAACTAGTTACAAGTGATGAGAAATCTTTTCGCTCTGCTTTGCTGGAGATGACCTACATCACTTTAATTAGTCACTTGTAGGTGGCTCTGGTTAAACAGTTGCTCTGCAGGATCCTTTTTTTCCATCAGGTCTTCCCATGTATTGCATTTTACTTTAAGACAGAAATTTCAAATATAATACATGTGCTGTGGATTTTTCACTATAAGAAACAGATTCATTTTTAGAGTAATAGCTTGTGAATGCCTGAAGCTTTCCACTGTATGTAAGAACCAATAATTGGACAGCTCTTATATCTTAATTATTTTAATAATATCCTTTTATTTATTATTGCTTTTTTTTTTTTGCCATATTTAACCACAAATTGGGCTCAAAGAGCAGATTCAGGAAGCCAACAGTGAATTTACAGACTTTATTGTAAAATTATTCAGTATTCAAAAGTATTCAGGAAACAGGGAAGTGGCAGAGATTGGAGATTTCTCTACTGGAATGCAGCTGGAGTTTCTGCTGGAGGATAGTAGAAATTAGAAACGACAATGGTGGGTTTGACAAGATCCTGCGGTATTTCTGATTTGATTCTAAGAACTTGTTTGTATCTTGATCATGTGACTCAGAAGGGCAGCTGACAGGCTGATGGGATTCTAGAGATGCACAGAGGGATTCTGTGTAGAGTGGGCAGGCAGGTGAGTAACAGGTAAGTATTTTTTCCTTTACAGGTGCAGTGACTGGCTGGAAGCCTCAGGTAAATGTAACTGGAAGTGTCTGCTAAACTCCTCATGGCAACAGGAATCCAAAGACACAGGGTAATCACTTTGGCATTTGGCAGGTAACTGGAGAACAGACAAGAAAGTAGGGTTAGACAGCAAAAAAACACACAAGAACCAATTAGAGCTGTGGGAGGCCTAATTACCACCATAATAGCAACAATGATCTGGTGGAGAGTAGCAGCACAAACCAGTCCTTAATTACTATGAGGCGATGAGTTAATGCAGAACAGGTGTGGAAAAGAGGGTCTGGGAAAGGGAAACTCCACCCACAAGCAGGCCAGCAAGGAAACACAAGCCCACGATGCCACCTGAGAGTTAGACAGTGAGCAAGAGAGGCTAAAAACAGGAAAAAGAGGAAAAAGAAGGGAAAACCAGAAGTCTGCCTGAACTATATAGTTTTTGGGAAAGGTTTGGGTTAAGAAAAGTTATTCATGTTTTTTGTCAGTGTGACTCAAGAGCCATGGCAACTAATAGGAGAGCCACAACTTAAACCAAAGTTTAACAATTTAATAACCAAATAAAGCAAAAAACCCATAATTAACGTTATGAGGTGTGTTAGTGTATCAGCAGTTGGATTGAGGTGTGTGGTTCAGTGTAACACCTGAAATAACCAGGTCGAAACCAACCAAATACATAACATGGTGCTGGGTGAATGGAGAGAGCAAAAGCTCTTAAATGCTCCAGGGAGACTGGCTAGGTGCTCCCAGTTGCACTAATTAACCCTGCCTACCAGGAACCTGCAAGACAACAGAGAGGGACAAACGGAGGGAAACATAGCAGGTCCTGGCCAAGGCAGAGAGCTGTCACAGTTTGGATTCAAATCCACACTTTTATTAAATATATGTTAGAAAGCTCCATTTTCTAGCTTGGCTGCTCTCCTCTGCACTCTATTTTACCATGTGTCTGTCTTCTCCTCTTTTGTGCATCCCTTCAGGGGAACAAAGAAGACAGTGAAACAAAAACAAAGGAGAGCAGAAAAACAGCAGTAACCACTCTACCACGCTTTTAATTTGTTTCCTCTCTTATTCTCATTATAAATGTGTGGAGGGTCAAAAGTCTTGAAGGGAGGGACTTAAATGAACTGACATGCATTGGCCACAGAATAGGCTGTTAACATAGGACAGAGAAGCTCCCACTTACAACACATACAGTGTGAGTGTGACTTTATTTTCTGCTCCGGATGTCATTACTCATGTATGTCTTAAAAGGTTCATAGTTGTTTGGTGCAATATTAATGCTTAAAATCTTGTATAAAGAAACCACAGAGACGGCACATTCATAAACACTTTTGTGTTGTATGTATATATCTATTCTGACAGACCTAGCTGACAAATATTAAACATCTTATATATATATATAATTATACTTACACTTTAATTTTAAGGTTTTACTTTGGCTGAATTACAAAAATTCTATTAGAGTCCTTGACAGGATGCGTTCAGACATCACAGGATTCATTTTATTTTGCTGGCGTAACCTTGCTAATAAAAAAGCTCTTGATCTAAGTTTGCATTACATATTCAATTCTGCACCTGCACAAGAAAATATTTAGCTATCATTTTGTCTCAGTGTATCCAACTGAGCATAGCTTCTCCCCATAAAATGTATTTTGTTTGTATTCTTGGTTTTGGTTTGTCAAACAAGTACAAGAACAAAGTAGGGGTGCATACTAAATAACTCATGTGAATATAAAGAATCCACAGGGTAGGCGCTCTAGTCTTAACAGATGGTGAAACACCTACACTGTAAATTGCTTTTTTGTTCTTGAGTATTTATAGCATGTTCCCCTAACCTTGCCAGTGTTGTGGTGCCATGTGCAAATAATGCTTTTTTCAGTCGTTTTAAGTTGTGAGGTGGTGGAACAACAAACCAAGTTAATGAGGATGAGAGTCTTTAATTTCTATAAATGACACAGTTATTGTTTTGAGGAATGATAGACTAGGACCATTATGCGGATCCAGCTTTGGTGTCAGCTAATACTGATAATACTAATATACTAATATAGTGCACAGGGAAACTATATTTTTTTATTTATTTTTCAAATGATTAAGTAAGGGAGTTTCAACTTCTATTCACTGGTAAAGATGACTGAAAATCAGGTCCATGCATGTGTGTGCATACGCACAGTTTTAGTTTTAAACAGCTGAGCCCAACATTTCCTACACATTTAACTGTTGTGGATCTTTTGGTCTTTCTAGTTTTGTTGATTTAAATATTCCATGAGATTCCATGTTTGCTTAGTTTTTGTATAGTTTCCTGTATATTTTCCTCTTAAGTATATTTATTCTTGTTCTCAGTTCCTAGTTGCTTTAGTTTAACTCCTCCCTCAGCGTTCCATCCTCTTGTGTCAAGCCTGCAATTTTGAGTTTATTCGTTTATCTGTGTTTTCCCCGTTTAGTTATCATGTGTCTGTGTTTCTTGTGCTTTTTTAGTTTTACTTCCTTTGTCTCGTCTCCTGTGATTTAGCTCGCCTGTGTCCCATTCTACCCAGCTGTCTCCACTTCCTCTAATTACCCTTCTTTGCATGTATATATTGTTGCTGTCTCTCGTAGTCCGTTGTCAGAGTGCCTGTTTCCCTTGCCCAAGTGATTCCCAGTTCCAGTGAGGTTTTTAGTGTCACAGTTTTTCCTAGTGTTATGTTTTTGTAGTTTAGAGTTCTCAGTTCTCTTTTTGTACTTTGTGTTTTGCCTTTGATGGATTTCAGCAGTCATTAAATAGCTCACGTTATGTTTAAATCCAGTCTGCTTCCCCACATCTGTATTTGGATCCTCATTGCATTCACAATTCACAGTGCCTACTACTGATATTTATTTAGAATCTTTCTCTCTGATTGATCTTTCTGCATTAATCTTTCTGCATTAATTTTTACTTCATCAAACCCATCAATGTGTCTATTAGACCCCATTCCTACAAGACCACTCAAAGGAGCCTACCATTAATTAATGCTTTGATCTTAAATATGATAAAGTTATCTCTATCAATGGGCTAAGTAAAACCTTTAAGGTGGAAGTAATTAAACCTTTAAAAAGTCATCACTTGACCTTTCTTTTCTCTCAAATAATTGAAAGAGTAGTTGTGAAACAGCTAACTGATCATATGTAGAGGAATGTTTTATTTGAGGAATTTCAGTCAGGTTTCAGAATTCATCACAGTATAGAAACAACATTAGTAAAGATTAAAATGATGAATTTATGGCCTCTGACAGTAGACTCATATCTGTGCTTGTCCTCAGTGCATCATTCAAAACTGCTGATGATAATATTTTGTTACAGAGATTAGCGCATGCTATAGGTATTAAAAATGCTGCATTGCAGTGGTTTGAATCATATCTAATAGATTCCAATTCAGTTATGTAAATGGGGAGCCTTTTTCACACACTAAAGTTAATTATGGAGTTCCACAGGGTTCCATGCTAGTACCAATTCTATTTACATTATAAATTATAATGTTTCCCTTAGGCATTATTATTAGTATTAGTATAATTATGGGCAGTATTATTATTTCATTGCTATGCAGATGATACCCAGCCCTATCTATGAAGCCAGATGACACACATCAATTAGTTAAACTGCAGGAATGTCTTCAAGACATAAAGACCTGGATGAACTCTAATTTCCTATTTCTAAATTCAGACAAAACTGAGGTTATTGTACTTGACCCCACAAATCTTAGAAATATGGTGTCTAACCAGATATTTACTGTGGATGGCATTACCTTGGCCTCCAGTAACACTGTGAGAAATCTTGGAGTCATTTTTTTACTTAGATTTTTGACCACGATATGTCCTTCAATGCACATGTTAAATAGGACTTCATTTGCACAATATATCTAAAATTAGAAACATCCTGTCTCAGAGTGATGCAAAAAAACTAGTTCATACATTTATTACTTCTAGGCTGGACTATTGTAATTCATTATTATCTGGTTATCCTAAAAGCTCCCTGAAAAGCCTTCAGCTGATGCAAAATGCTAAACGCAAGATTACTGACATGGAATAGAAAGCAAGTGCATATATTTCTCCCATATTGGCTTCTCTTCATTGGCTCTGTTAAATCCAGAATCAAATTTAAAATTCTTCTCCTAACATATAAGGCCTTGAGTAATCAGGTCAAGGTGATAAGAACATGCACATCCGAGACATAAAAAGGGTGCAGGAACAAAAAACATCAATGAGGAAAAAAAATGTAGGCACACCAAAAGCTCCTGGTGCAAAATTTAATATAAAAAGAGCCTCAAAGCAGGCACTGCTTGAGTAATCAGGAACATCTTATCTTTAAGACCTCATAGTACCATATTATGCCACAAGAGAACTCTCAGACTGCTGGCTTGCTTGTGTTTCCTAGGGTAAAGTAGAATGGGATGCAGAGCCTTCAGCTTTCAGGCCCCTCTTCTGTGGAACCAGCTCCCAGTTTGGATTCAGGACACAGACACCCTCTCT